>CM064910.1:64738521-65213521 GCA_032727855.1 Quercus ilex subsp. ballota
CAACATTTCTCCCCGGCTAGCAGTTCTTGGCTTGGAAGAAGACCTAAACACAGCTTCCAATGTGGATGGTTCTTCTCTGGATTCATGGGAGGAGACCACCTCTGATGAATCTAATGACAGAGATGATGAGTTTGTAAGAGCAGAAGTGGGAGATAGTAGAGAGAACCTGGAAACCGTTGGTGTATTGAAGATAAATGTTGGTAATAATAGTATGGAACCAAGGAAGGATTCTTTAACTGATTCCTCTTCCTCAAAGCTAGAAAGAGTCCAGGTACTTGAGAAGAAGCTAGTTGCTAAAGGAAAAGGAGAGAAGGTTCCCGAGAAAAAGCTACGTGCGAAAGTAAAAGGAGAAAAGGTTCCCAAGAAAAAGCTAGTCGTAAAAGAAAAGAGAGTGAAGATTCCGAAATTAGGCATTCCAGGATCTGCAAAGAGGCAATCTCCTGCATTTGCATTTTGTTGTTGACTTGATTGATTTTGCTAATTTATTTTTATATTAATTTTTAATTCATATAATTTCTGTTGATCATTATGCAGGTTAAGGGTCAAGGAGAAGGCTATCTTAACTGATGTTTTCTCTAAATATCGAGTACAAGTTGTGACGGCTTCAAAGGAAGGGAGTTAACCAATGTAGTGTAAATCAGTTAAATTTTGATAAGATGAGACCATTACTAGAAATATGGAGCGTAAATTGCATATGCATTAAGAAAATATGGCCCCCCTATGAATTAATTGGTATTGCCTTTATATAGACTAGATGAATTGACAACCATGTGCGGCGAAACCATGGAAGAAAAATATGCTGGATGCATTTTTCCATTTTCTGGGCACTTTTTGATCCAGCCTGAATCCAAAACTTTTGTTTTTATAGAAACCACGGAAATCTCAAAGCAGTTCTTATCAATTTGAGCTTGTCTTGAAGTCTACAATACGTTTTGGATTGTGGCCAAGTTTTTACAGTCCAAATGAGGCCTCAATGCCCACCTTAGCTTGTCTAACTTGGGGAAGTTTTCTCCCCAAAAAATAAAACTCGGTGGGGATGAATCTTCAGGATTTATTCTTGTTTTGGGTTTTATTATTAGTGGGGAAAAATGAATTTTTGGGCCTGGCCAAAGATCATTCCAAGTTTTTTTTTTTTTTTTTTGGTATTTAATAAAGATGGCAATGGTATTTATAAATTCATTTATGAAATAATGTAAGGTTATTATTTTTCAATAAAATGGGACATCTTAACTATTGATTGTAATAATTTAATTTTCTAGAACCATGTAATAATTTAAATAAAAAAACTTTTGACTAGTATAAACCTAATCAATTTATCTTATGGTTATACATTTAATAAAAAAAAACTATAAACTCGTTTTTTTATTTATTAATTTAAATTTCAAATATGTTTTGACTATTTATGAAACATGTCTTTTGGGAAAATTTCAAGATTTTTTTTTATATATCACCCTTTTATTTAATATTTAATAAAGTAAATTTGTCATTTATTAGAATTTAATATTTAGATGAGATGTTGGCAGATTTATTTATTTATTTAGTTTTATTTTGGACACTTATGAAGATAGAAATCTTGGACAAAGAGCAATGATATCAATTATACAATTATTTTAATTTATACATAATTAAATGTTAAGTGAGACCCACAATAATTTTATAAATATAATTATATAATAGTATTTTAACTTTAAGAAATTTGATTGAAATATAGCTCAATTATATCCTTAAATCATGCTATATCAAACTATGAAATAAAAATTCATGATTCTAATTATATGATATGTAGGGACAAGGGCCCAAAAATTGTATATTGGGCCTTAGGTTTTGTCCGAGGGGGTTGACTGGTCCGAAGGATGATAAACAATAGTGAGAATGTCAAGTTTAGAGTTGTAGGAGTGAGATGCAAATGGAGAGAATGGGAAAGGTAGTCCGAGGAGGCTCACCTCCTCGGATGAGCAAAGCATGGATCATATATATGTCCTATAGTTCAAAGTGACTTTCTTGGATGTTCTACTGAAAGGGACGTGTATTGTGAACGCACGAGAGGGATGGAAGCTCAAAAATATCTAAGAAAAAGCTACTGTCACCGCATTAAATATTCTGCAACTAATTTTCTGGTCGCATTTATGTAGAGAAGACCTCTAAACAGTGCTGCATTGGCTATCCCAACTCATAGAAAGTTAGAAAGGGTGTTCGATGGGACAAGCACTCAAGTAGTGGCTTGGATGATCAACACATGGAGGGTCGAGATCATTAAGGGGAAGATATATAATGTACGAAACCCTTGGGGGAAGGGGATCGAAAAATCAAGAAAGAAACACTGTAGCAATCTAGAACCAAACTTGTAACAATATCTAAGAGCATTATATAAGAATCAGCCTCCTCGGACTTCGCCAAGAACATTTTTCCCAAGCTTAAACTTGTTTATTTTCATTCTATTGTGATCAAACCTATCTAACTTGTTGTTTAATTAACTAAACCTCAGTTTTTTAACTCATTCTCTATAAATTTATTGTTTTGAGCTTTTTGGGCCTAAGTCCATTCATACATTGGGTTAGGAATTCAAATTTGGTCCCTACATGATATAACCAATATATATATATATATGAATAATTATTCTAATTATCTTGTATTATTTATAATTCTTATTTTTATTCATAAGTAATAATCATTTTAGTATTTCCAATGGAACTCAATTGACACCTGTTAGCATTTCAAATAGGGACATCGATATGAATCTCTCCTTTCATTGTAACCATTGAATTATAAAAATAAAAAAATAAAAAAAAAATCTAAGTTTTATCCATTATAAATGTTGTTGTAAATTGATAATAAAACTAGGTGAAAATACCATTTTAGAATTATTGTCAATTTGGTCAACACATTTTAATAGTATTTAAATTAATCTCTGTTATTTTCAACTTGCAGTTAATTTGGTTTATGTTATTTTCAATTTACAGTCATTTTAGATCCAAATATGAGTTTGTTTTAGTTGCTAAGTTGATATTTGTCTTTACCGAAGTTAAAAAATAGTAAATTTGATTTATCTTTTTGTATTTAGTAGCCGAGAAAATGCAAGAAAAAAAAAATTGATGTGATTTAGACCAAATTAAAAAGAGAGACGTGTTTTTGGAAAAAAAAAAAAAAACCGACCCGCACTCTTTATACCCGCCGATCGACCCAACACAAAATGATTGAACCTCAAAACCCCACCCAAAATCCACACAGTGTCCTCTGTATTTTCTGATTCTCTCCGGAGTTGACTGACGTTAGAGGCCACTGCTCCAGTATCTCCGCAAAGGCGCAAACATTCATCACTATTCACTGCTGATCATCTGGTACTTTACATTACACTTTACCCAACCTTCTCATTTAGTATTAACTACTCTCTTTCACTATCAAAATAGCACACTAATTCAATTTTGCTCGTTTTTAGGGTTTATCCCTTTATCTCAGCTCTCCCTAATTGGCTTGTCAATGATCCCATTAACGTTTTTTTCTCTTCAATTATCTTTGTGTTACTGTGCCCATATCAAAAATTGTGTAAAGAACCTGGAATCAAAATTTTGAAGAAAAAAAAAAGATGAGAAATAGAGGAAATAATTATTTTAATCATGTTGTTGTTAATTTTTTGCTTAGCAACCAAATGTAGAATTAGGGAATCCAAAATTAAATATGGGATTTTTTTTTTTTTTTTTTTTTTTTTTTTTTTTTTCAGAATAAAATCTGGACAATCTGGGAAGGTTTACACTGTGATGAACTGCTTGTCGCAAGTTTCTTCGTATACTGCGGCTATATTCAGGAGGACTAGTCATTTCGTGCCGAGGAGTTCTTTGTATGGATGTGGTGCTACTTTCTCAGGAGGGAAAAGAAAACATTTTGGTGTTAAGACTATCAGTTTAGAACTTGTGCTGACGAGGCTTCGTGTTCAGTGCTATTCGTCTAAAAGGGGCACCAAGAGTGCATCATCGCGTACACGGAAGTTGGATTCTGAGCCGGTGATGGAACAAGAGAAGGATGCATTCTTTGTTGTGCGGAAAGGGGATATTGTTGGTATTTATAAGAATTTGACTGATTGCCAGGCTCAAGTTGGATCTTCAGTAATTCCCTTTTGCCACCCTATAATTTACTGTAATTTTATTGAATATTACCTCCTTGATTGGATTTTCCAAGTTGTTGTCATATTTTAAAGCTTGTTGCTTTGTTCCGAAGTATTTAAAAGAGTGTAGAGTTACAAATGCATCCGATTCTTATTATGTAGATGTTACACCTATGATTACTGAACAGATGATTGTACTTCTCCTGGTAGATATGTGATCCTCCTGTTAGTGTCTATAAAGGAAACTCTTTGCCTAAGGACACTGAGGAATATCTTCTCTCCCGTGGGCTTAAGAATGCTGTCTACACTATTAGAGCTGCAGACTTGAAAGAAGATCTTTTCGGCACACTTATGCCTTGCCCTTTTCAAGTAAGATGACTTATTTGTGAATTTCTTGAATTGTAAACTGTTCTTTTCATCACTCGTACTGTGAAGGAAAATAGTTATCTATGCCAATTTGATGTGAACGTATTTGTTTTACTCTCTCTGTGGGTTTAACTTTTCAACTAGTTCCTTTGGATCTCTAACAATGTCCTAAACAGTTGAATGTGCCAGTCATAAACTGCTCTGCATATACTTTGAAAAGCTAAATGAGGAATCATTTTATATGTAACCTTACTTCTTGTTAGTTACTTTGTTTCTTATTCTCAAGGTTGAAGATGATGATCATGCTGGCCCTCGTATTTATTTGGACTTTGCCCCTTATTTGACCCTTTTTTCCTGTTCATTTTGGTTACTAGTTCATCTTCGTTGTTTATTTTGTATATCCAAAACATTCTTTATTATGTCAAGAATTACTAGTAGTTTTTATGATGACATTGCCTCTTTAGGGTTGATCTTGATTTACACGCTAAAATATGGAATTTGAGTTCTTAACAGCTCAACCAAAAGTTACATGCTTAATGTGTGCCTACTGCATCAGAGAAGTTTGAGATTGGTGGCTTATATAATTGAGAAGACTAAATTATCTTTTATGTATCAGGATCCAGCTTCTTTTAGAGGTGAAACAAGTAGCAAGGATGCTTCTAAAAAAAGATCACAGGCAGCCCTTGTATTGGAAATTGCGGTAAGTTGGGTGTACTCACATATTTTAAAATAGAAATCCTTGTTCAAGAACATAAAGACATCCTGGGTTCAATCCCCAATACTAGTTTCTTTGAATTACCTGATACACGGTTCTAGCGGGTGGGGTTGTGTACCTGTGCTTTACTCCCCAAGGGTGGGTCCAAAGGGCCCTGCCTTGGTGAGGTTTCACGTCAACAGAAAAAGATCATAAAGAACCATGGATGGCACATATGTCTACAGTGATGATTTGAAAGTGTTGTTATTGCTTTGCTATTTAGCAGAACTTTGAGTTGAATCTTTGTCATTGTCAGTAGTTAAAAAATTGGAAGTAATAACCTTTTCTAAATTCTAGAAGCAGTGCATGTAACAGTTTTAATTTCTCACATCTTATCATCAGTTAGAAGAGCACATCTTTCTTCTTTCTTTTCTTTTTGTTTTTCTTTTTTTTTTTGGGGGGGGGGGGGGGGGGGGGGGAGTTGGGGGCATCTGTGTGGGCTTAGAAACTAAACACATCCAATGAAAAAAACAAAATTATTAAATGCCTTGAGGAGGCTGTCATCTATGGGAAGGTTTAGTGAATAATCTGCATACTTAAAATTTTTCTGCATTTTTAAGGTTGGAGATTCAAATATTTTAATCAAAGTCAGACACTATATTAATTAGTTAATTTGTTAGGAAACCTCTTTTTAGATGCAGGATTAGATGTTAGTTGGATGGTTTGATTCTCTATTGGCTGATTGAGGAATCTTGTATGATTTTGTAGGAGCAATTAGCAACTTTTATTCTTAATGCTCTCCTAATATTCCTTTTTGTTGTAGTTTTTTTTTTTATTTTTAAGATTATTAGTTAGTTGTATCAGAAATATTTTGACATACTTCCTAAGCATATATCTGAGTCTTTTATGATGGCCTAAAGGAAGCTATTGCTATGAATATCTTTTTCTTGAGGATGATCTTTCTGTCATTGACTAGGTGAGATCTGGTTGTCTGCACATCTCCTAATATATGCTCCAAATAAATTGTCCTCCACAAAGCAAAAAGTTTGAAACCATAAGTGATAAAGAACACACACACGCACACAAAAGATGAACTCCCTTTTACCTAAACATTTTAGTAAGCTATTTGCAACTTAGTTGATGAAAAAGCTATTAGAATATATGAAATTCAATAAGAGAGAGAGAGAGAGTATAGAGAGAGAAGAGAAGAGGCAGCACGCAAGAAATACTTGGTTTGGCCTAGAGGCCTACATCCACTAAGAAATGCCTTTGAGAGCACATCTTCACTATACTGAATCTAGTGACACAATGAACCCAAATTGGGTATATATAGGAGGCTAAACCCTTAACCAACCATACAATGAACCATGGTTAATTGACTTGTAGTACAAGTAGTATTCTTTGCTTGGACATCAAGAACTAGGCTTGATACCTTTAAAATCCCCCTCAAATTCAAGGTGGAAGCTTGAAGACAACTTGAGTTTGGAAAGTGAACTATGAAAATGTCTAGAAGAAGATGACCATGAATGATTGACATGGATAAAGAAAGGATCAGTGCGGGCATTTGATGCCAGAGAATAGATATTGGTTACTGTTATTTAGTTCTGGGGATTAGATAGGTGTCTAAATATGCCAGAATGGGGCTGATTTATCTGAAGGATGGGTGGTAATATTCCAAAGGTTTATATTCATTCTTTATGTGGCAGTGTTTTCCTCATCGTAGGATTCCTTTGACTTGTACTTATCCTTCTTTTCTGTACTGTTCCTTTACTATTGACTAAAGTAATTGAGTCATTTGTTTTATCTAGGCTAATGTTATGCCCATGGTGTATGGTGCAAACTGATATTTGCTTCTTTAATATTATGACTCATACTTTATTCAGTAGGAGGTTGATCATATTCTTTGTCCCTGATGATGTATGTTGCTGTCCTTCATTTCTAATGCTTTGCAGGAAGTAAGCGGTTCTGCGTCTATTTCAACTGATCCCTCTGCGAAGCATCTCAAGCTAGATCATTCTGCTCTGGCTTTTGCACCATCCACTGCTTCTGTAAGTGGATATTGTGATGGTGCATAATTAAAAAAAAACAAACAAACAATCAAACTCTAGGGTGCCCTTATTTCGACCCCAATTTATGCTCCTCCAAACCATCCTTTGTACTCATGCGAGTCTTATTTTCTCGCCTTATTTTCTGGATGAAGTCAAATAAGTGGCTGAGAATTGGACCATTCTTATTTCATTTTCTTATTAATGAATGTATTTAATTATGGGCTTTTTACTGGGGACCCTCCACAGAACCTATCCAAGCCTGTGGACAGAGAAATTTGTAATTCTTTGTTCAGAGTCTGGCAATGTATTCATGCTTTGCATGTATGGTAGAACACAAAAACTTGACCCTTCAATCATGCGTCTGTGCAGCGAACTTGTATTCTTGAGTTTGATGGTGCATCAAAAGGGAATCCAGGACAAGCTGGTGCAGGAGCTGTGTTGCGAACTGACGACGGCAGTTTGGTATGCATTTGACCTTTTGGGGTTTATATTGTATCTTATATTTAATATCTATATCTAACTGTGCATTCTTCATAGATTGGTACAGTGCGGGAAGGTTTGGGCATAGCAACCAATAATGTTGCTGAATATCGAGCTATGATTTTAGGGATGAGATATGCTCTTAAAAGGGGTTTTACTAGCATCCGTGTCCAAGGAGACTCCAAGCTCGTCTGTATGCAGGTTTGTTGATATTGTTTTTCCCCTTTCATGTGCATTGGTTGTCAATAATACATTTTTATCTAGAAAAGCTGTAGTTTTTTCTGGTGATATGTTTCTTCCACTTTCCAACCTTTTTTCTCCACAATATAGGTTAAAATATTTAATACAATACTTAACAAAAAAATTTATTTAATACAAATAGATATTTTGGTTGTCACTACTTAGGAGTTGGGACTAAATGTTGAAAAAGCCTGAAGAAATTCAATTCTTGTCAAAAAGAGTTTGATTAAAGGGATATTATATACAACAACAATGACAAAAACAGCCAAGCCTTAGTCCCAAATTTCTTGGAGACTAAAGAGATTATGTATCTATTACAATATTTACTTGTCAATCACAAGGATTTTTGCCACATTTTTAGGCTCTCATTTGGGTTTTCCAGTGATGTTATGAGTTGTAATACTCAGATTGATGTTTTGTCCTGGCTTTGATTTACAAGATATATGATGTTATTTTATTTGGGGTTTTAGGTTTAAAGCAAAATTTTGGCTTCGGTATTACTACACCTTAACTTTTAACCTCAAAGGGCCAAATCATATATTTTTCTTTTGTGAGATGACCTTACAATTTGGAAGTTTGATAGGTTTGTTCCATTATTTTTGGCTGTAGACAGTTTGCAGTTTACCTACCTGCTGCATATCCTTATATGTGTAATTAAATCTATATTAATTTTGATGTCTTGTGGAATAAAACCTCAGTGAAATTTCAAACCTCAGAGTAGTGAAGTGAAAATGGGCCATATCACAGGGGCCAATGCATAAGTTGGTGCCCAATGATATCAGTGATACAGTTCTTCTGGTTTTAGTTATTTTATTGGTTGCCAATTCCTGTGCTGGGCCTTTTTTACCCTTACTTTTCAATGACTAATGATATTTCATGGAACAGGTTCAGGGTTTGTGGAAAGTCAAAAACCAGAACATGTCTGACTTGTTTGAGGAGGCCAAAAAACTGAAGAATCAATTTCTTTCCTTCCAGATAAATCATGTCTTAAGGGTGGGCACAGTTGATTTTGTTTTGGTTTTAATGCTATATGATAGTTCTTATGGGCCCTGCACAATAGATTTTGTAAACAAAATACAGATGGAACTTGATCGTCACTTCCCTCACAACAAATGGAATCATAATATAAATAAAGAGGGAATAATCCATAAAAAAAAAATGTCCAAACTTTTCGTGCAGAGTGTTTTTGTAGTTGTAGTATGCATACATACCATTGCTTAGTGTAACATAGTTGTGCGGTTTAAGACTATTGATAAAGAAAAAAGTGCGGGCGTATCATTCAGCCAAGTTTGATCATCTGTCCCTGGCAAAGCAGAAGAATAACAACGTTTTGATAAAGCCCCAAATCACCATTAATCATAGGTGTTTCAATGGAAGGCCTAATTAGGATAAGAAAAGCATCCATCTATTGAGTTATACTGCTTGAAACAAGCTACCTTATCAAAGAGTATATTCTGCTTAAGGGAGGAAACTATGTCTTGTGCATCTAAGTTCGAACCTAAATCTGATCTCCCATTTTGGTTGGTTTACTCGGCATTTAGTGATCTGTTATAGGATTCTAAATATGCCAGAACCTATTGATTTAGTTCATTTTGAGGTTTGCAGCTCAGAACCCACGATAGAGGCCTCTTATGTTGGTTGTTCAGTATTTTTTATTTTTTATTTTTATTTTTTTTCCGATAAGGTTGTTCAGTATTTTATAACATAATAGCATGGGCTTTTCAACTCAAGGAAGCCTTAATTTCAACTACTTGGGATGTGTTAGACAATTCCTATTCACCATGCAGCTTTTACCTAGGACCAAATTTTCTGGTAAATCCATAGGATTCCTGTTTATTCTTCCTGTCTTCATCAATGTCCTTTTTGGTGTACTCTTTGTGCTCTTCATGCTTTCAGCCTGGATTTATGTGTAGAAACATGTACTTCTTTGTTACTTATTGCAGAAGAATCCTGATACTGCTGCTTTTATGTCATTGCTTCTTTTTCAATTTTCTGACATTTTCTTTTTACCTCTCAAAGGAACTAAACTCTGAGGCTGATGCTCAAGCAAACTTGGCAGTCAATCTTGCTGGTGAGGCTCTCAAGAATTATATAGCTTTTTTTGGCTTTTAGTCATATACAATTAATTTCGTTGATATCTGTGTAACCTGTCTACTGCTGCAGATGGTCAAATCCAGGAGGATATGGAAAAGTAATCAATTTATGGTAGGCTTCTGGATATGCTTATTTTGTGTTGTACTATAGAAAATGTCTTATACATTGACAAGTTTGTGTTACTCTTTGGGCTAAATTGTTTTGCTTTATGTAGGTTACCTGACTTATGACAATCAAACCCTGAAGAGTGGGATTTCTGTCTAAAACTCACTGCCACGATGAGCCATATGAGTTGCTGGTTTACAAGCACATAGATGATTGGGCATCATATCAAGAAGCGTTAGCATGATCTCTGCAGCTTAACCAAATTTGCAGTATTTTTTAATGTCATAGCAAGAGATAGGAAATTTTTTTGTTGGTTGAACCCCTTGGCAGGAACCAGGGGTAAATTAACATGGTTTTAATTTTTCATAGTGATGCAAGTGGACCTCAAATTTATAGAAATTTATCCAGCCAACATAGAATGTGGTACACGAAGAAACAAGTGAAGAAATTTGTCGTACCTATTTGTATTCCTACTTGGTTTAATAATCATTACTTCACTTGTCGTTAAAATCTGTGTTATTTTTTAAAGTTTATTTTTGTATCATATCTCCTCCAGTGATGAAAATCAAGGAGGAGGCAAATTCATAAAATGACAGGGCATGTAATATACCTAGGACGGGTATTTGGTCTTATGATCCTCTCACAATAAGTGGGATTCACTCATTGACATTGTTTAATGTTTACTAGCTTTCTTCCAAAAAAATTGGCACGTTATACCTTGCTTTAACATCATAGTTCTTTACTCATCTGTTTGATGGAGACCATCTATATAAAATTATAAATAAACAGGACTATACCATGATCATTGTTAAGAGAAGTTCACAGGTAGATTTTATCTCCCAAAAAAAGTGTCACTATGAGATTGCAGTTCGCAATAGGTTATGACGTTATCATTAATTCATGATTAAGATTAGGAGTATTGCACTAGATGCAAAGCAGTAAAAATAAGAATGTCTAGTAAAAATGATATTCAGACATTGAATTGAAAAAAAAAAAAAAAAAGAAGTGAGAAAAAGTAATAAAAAAAAATTAAAATTAAAGTTAAAAAATAAAAGTAGTAAAAATATTTTGTGAGTAGAGAGGGATAATCCAAATCCATTAATTCATTATCAATGGATTTCAATAGAACCACAAGATTGGCAATTTGGCACAGAAGGCAATAAATTATTTTTTCCTTTTTTGCTAAGAAAAATAAACGGATTGATATTATATTATTATTAACTTTTGAGAAGCACGGCAGCTGGAGTAGCTCAGTTGGTTAGAGCGTGTGGCTGTTAACCACAAGGTCGAAGGTTCAAGCCCTTCCTCTAGCGCTTTATCTATGTACATAATAACAGGACTGCCCTTTTCGGGTTTCACTTTCACTTTCACTTTGGGCTTAAAATTGGGCCTCTTCTGATAAAAAAAATAATGAAATAAAATTGGGCGTCATTATACACTTTTTTTATCCATGTACAGGAAACAAATAATAACCCAAAAGAAAAGAAAAGGAAAATTACTATTTACCACAATAAACTATATCATAAAGTATACTTTGCATCATAAATTTTTAAATATAAGTTTTACACACTAAACTATGACCCTTGTTATATTTTACACCCGGACATAAAGTTTGCCGTTAACTTGGATGGAAAAATATGACATCATGTGAATAAACTTTATTGCCCCCCTTCTCAATCTCTTAAAAATAAGAAGAAATTATGTTTTACCATCCTAAACTTAGGGGTGACAATTTGGTGGATTGGGTCATAAATGAGTCGGGTTTATAATTACCATTTTAACCATTTATTATCAATTTAAAAAAAATTTAAATATCCATCACCCACCCAACCCATTTAATGTGCAAACCCACCCATTTAACTAATTATCAAAATTTTCACTTGTTCTCACCCATACTATGCAAAATCATATGAGTTTTTTATTTCTTGGCAAAACTAATTTACCTTTCCCTTAAAACAACCAAAGCTAAGAGAACAAAAATAAGAACACCGCAACTTAATCTAACTTGCAAATTTTCTTTTCTCCTAACTTTTCTTAGCAACCAAACAAATGATAAGATAAAAAAATATAAATTAAATCATAAGAATTGAGGAATCATTCTCAATTCTATCCATCTTGATCTAAAATGTGCAAATCACATTAAATTTTCAATCAAAAACAAATTCAAAATTTCCAAATACACAACCGCCAAACTAAACCTAACCTAACTAGGTTAAGAAAAGTTAGGGGAAAGGGAAAAATTATTCTAGGTTAGTAAAAAATTAAGAAAAATATAAAATAATTATGGATTGGTTAGTGGATTCAAGTGGATGAGATCCACAGTTTTGAAACCATGGAGTTCGATTTTTGACTCCATGGATTCCAAATCATAGTCCAATGATGTTGCCTTTGATTTTCATTCTATGATTTCCTTCTTTCTATGTGAGTGAGTGAGGTTTTGTGGCGTGTTCTACAAGATAGAGTTAAAGAGAGAGAGAAAAGGGTTTAAATTTTGTCTTGTTTGGTAGTTGAGAAAATGCCTAAGAGAATGAAGGAGAAAATTTTATGTTAGATGCAACAAGTGGAGAAAGTGGCAGCTGCTTGGCTTCTTAGGGTTTTATGGTTTAGCTTTTTTTTCTTTTTCTTTTTTTGAAGTATTAAACTTTAAATTTCAGATGGGTGTACTCATTGGGTTTACCCATTAAGACTCATTTAATTGAATTATCCATTTAGGGTTTATCCATTTAACTCAAATATCTAATTAGGTTGGGTTGAGACTTACCCAAATTAAGTGGGTCATGTGTGGGTTAACGAGTTTGGATAAAAATTGCTATCTTTGCCTAAACTATACTATCAATTACATTTTATAGTAATAGCAAATTTGACATTGGAGTGTAAAAATATAATAAAAGTCATAATTTAGAATGCAAAACGTGTACACGAAAAATTTAAAAAAAAATGTAAAGTATAATATATTATATAATTTGTAAAGTATAATATATTATATAATTTAGGGTAGTAAATGGTAATTTCACCAAAATATTTGTTTTGGGCCCCTTTCCTATTGTAAACTGTAAGTAATTGCGGTCCCTGCAGGACTTGCGCATCAAGAAATGCACCAATCTCTCAAAATCAGAACCCAAAATTTGAGAGATCAGAAAAGAAAGAAAGAAAAGAAGAAGCCAAAATTTAAACGATGAGGAATAACATGACAACGTTGACGCGGCGTGTTGTTCGAAACTTATTATTAACAACTAAGTCAAAAACACCTTCGTCCTTTTACAATCGCTCCATTTCTTTCACCTCCTCATCAACCTTAACCACAACAACAACAACAACAGCAAAAGCAGCAGCAACACCGTCCGACGTCGTTTCGGACGCTGTACCCGACGTGGCCGATGTCGAAGAAGAAGATGAAGAAGAGGTATTGTTCTCAGACACGGAGAAGACCGCGGCGGAACCCACTCTCCTTCAGCCACGTGTCCTCGTCTATGACGGTGTCTGCCACCTTTGTCACGGGGGTACTTTACCTGTTTTTCAAAGTGTTTCTCTTATTAAGGTTTTATTTATTTATTTTTTTTAATTTTTTTTCACTGTTATGTGAAAAGCCCATGCTTGGATTAGTTTATGTTCATTTATTTATTTAAAAAAAATAAAAAAAACTGTTTAAAAGTACGGTTACACTTGCACAGTTGCACCGAAAAAATGAAACTTTTTTATTTTTTATTTTTTAAGAACCAATAAATAAAAAAATTGAAACTTTAAGCTTGAAAATATGCTGAAACAAAACTTTAAACTATGAAAAGGTTTGTAATTAACACTTTAAATCTGAGATTGATTGACAATGTCCATCCTATCCCATTGTTCCAATTTAGTGCCAAAATTAGGCAAAGTTTAGTGGGTTGGTTGGGTGGTAGAGGTGGAGTGAACTAATGTCCTGTTGATTTGCAATGCCACCCCAGTAAGTTTACTAATTTTTTTATTTTTATTTTTATTTTTTTTATGGTGGGATGGGCATGGAAATTTGGTCTCAAATCGATGCGTCGGGTTGCAAGAATATTTAGTTTAAAGTGGACATTTCAAATGACCCCCATTGTTTTAATGTTTGATAGCTAAGATTATGCCTATTTTTATTTTTTATTTTATTTTGTTGAAGAGCATGAAATTTTAGTGTCTTCATTTTTTTTGGTTGCAATAAATTGGATATGAGTTTTGTTGTTTTGATAGGAATCAAATCACAAATGGCAAATGTATGTGATGTTTGATTAGGCTCTATTTTGTAATCCTACTATTCATAACTTTGTAAAAGCTAATGAAAACAAGGATGTTAGGTCGTAGGTATGGATTGATAGCTTGAAATTTAGTAATGGGTATCCGAAAAGTCACATGACCCACATCAATTTAGCAACAAAAGAAATTGTTATTGGTTTTGTTACGTACATTCTAATGCTTCAAGCAAAACCATAATGAGCCTTAATGTTCTTTCTTGTTACTTTCTTCAAGACCTTGTCTCTTTTTCAGAACCGCAAGAGGAGTCACGTTTGTTTAGGTTCATTTGTTAATGAATTTTGATGCTGGTTTTCGAGATGCTTTTCGCATTACTGCATTGATTTCTTGGATTGTAGCTTCTGGTATCTAATGTAGTGATTTAAAATTAGATATTTAATGTTTACAGGGGTGAAATGGGTGATTCAAGCAGACAAGTATAAGAAAATCAAGTATTGTTGCGTTCAGTCAAAGGCTGCTGAGCCATACTTGCGATTGTGTGGTCTTGAACGAGAGGATGTTCTTCGTCGCTTTTTGTTTGTTGAAGGCCCTGGCTTGTATCACCAAGCATCAACTGGTTAGAAACCTCATCAGCTTTTGTATTACTTATTCAACTAAATGTATTAGTTTTTTATGAAAAGCTTTATCTAATCACATTTGGTTAGACTCAGTTTTTTAAGGATTTAGTTTCATCTGAAATTAGCTATTCTAAAAGCAGCTGGTAAGAGAACAAGTGCTTCATCTTGACTGCTTAAAATTTTGATTCATCTGTACTTACCTTGTAGCTGCAAGCTATCTAAACATATCAGTCTGCAGAATATAGATTGCAATGGATCTATGTTCTCCTTGCTAAATAGTATTTGATTAAAGGAGGGAAGAAGTTTTCTTAATGTTGTTGGAGAATGCCTATCATAACTCTCTTGCATTATCTACTCTTCTATGCATATGTTTGTTCAAGAGAACTCTATTGGTTTAAATTGTGGAAGTTATTGGATCACCAGCTATCCCCTCCCACTTGTTCTCCTACTGTCTTCCCTTTCCATCCCTTGACTGTGAGGATGATAGAAACCACCATATAAATGCAGCTCAAACTCAACATGGTGGAGTATATTTTTTTGGGCTCTTTATCAATTATCCTGGTTATGGATTTGAAAATCAACTTGATTTTCATTGACTACTGATGATAACTCTAAGATCCGCTCATATATAAATAATAGCTTTGATATGGGTACAGAACATATATTTTATATAATAATGGAAACATTTTACAATGATTCTCCCAAAACTTGAGTTAGATTTAACACCCAGGGACAGTGTTATTTAATTTTTTACACCCCATGCCCATTAAATAGTAATGTCTAGATTGGTAATGCATAATTCTTTTCAGGAATGAATGTATTTTACCAAGTACTTGGGTCTGGCTAAATATCCTTCCTTGGCATCCTTGCTGTCCTTTTAAATCTGTATCCTCTGGATTACTTTGCTACAAATCTGGGTTGATTAACACTACTGCTGGTTTGATCTTTGGCCAAATTATGAGTGTGAAGGAAGTGTAATTGAACACTGCTTGCACTTTATCTTCGGAGATTCAGTTGATGAAACAGTTTTATTCAAAAGCTATTTCTTGCTTATTTTCTTTATAACAGCCGATCCCATTACATATTTGTAACCGGAAACTTTATGCTGCATAAGTTCCAAAATGAATTTCTTCTGTTACTGAATTTCAGTTTCAAGTTTTAGCGACTTAAGAGAATTTTGTGGTTTCAACTTTCAATGCATGTGTATCAAAATCGGAACATCCATTAGAGGATAAACTTATGAATGTTTGTGCAGATTATTGTGCTTACAGACATGTGAATGCAAATCATGTCAGTTACTATTGCTTTTCTTTGACCAGGCTGCTTCTCCTACTCCTATTATTTACTTTTTAACATTATTATTGCCAAGGTCTTTACTTTTGTAGTGATGTGATTCTGCAGCTGCCTTGAAAGTTATGTCATATTTGCCGCTACCATACTCTGCCTTAAGCACACTCTTGGTAGTTCCAACTCCTCTTAGGGATCCTGTCTATGATTACATTGCCAAGCGACGCTATGACTGGTTTGGGAAGAGTGAAGCCTGCTTAGTTTTGAAAGAGAAAGAGTTGCTTGAACGTTTCATTGATAGGGAAGAAATGATGGACCGGAGTTGATCAGATTTGTAACTAGCCATTACCCATGTTTTGTTTGTCAATGTCTGGGTTAATATTTATTGAGCGGGATATACAAATCTGAATCTGGACATGCCAGTTGCTAATTAGCCAAGCCTTTTTTTGTCCAAACTATGATTTTTGGCCCTCTAGATTGATTGCACTGACTAAATTCAAGCTGCTTGGTTTGGAGCACCAGTAATTAGAATGCAGTCAGCGGTTGAATGTTTAAAACTCAATAATTCCAGCTGTTATAGCCTGTAGAATCTTTATAATTGTACAATGGAAATAACTCGAAGCAAACTGATTGATCAGTGAACTGCTGAACATTTATCAGCATAAACCTTCCTGATCTAAGAACAAGGTAAATCCATAGCTGTTTTGCTGAAACAGTGTTGGTTACTAGATTACTTGACTGAGGAAATTCTAGCAAAACATAACTTCAAAAACATACAATTGCCTAAAACTGTATTGCCAGTTGTGATCTCTTTCAAGTAATGAGAAATACCAATGCGCAAGATTGTCTTAAGCTCTAGATGCAATTAAATTTTCAACAAAATTTGATCATAGAAATGCAGGATCTGATCCAAGTTTGCTGAATTCTTGATTCTAGGATGGACAATACTTTTGCGCATGGTTTGCTCCATTGAAAATATAGCAAATTTGCAGTGCACTTTTGGTTTTTAAAGAAACACAAGCAGTCTCACCTTTTTAGCCGAAGGAAAGGAGGGGTTCACTGAATGATACACTTAATGATACACTTTCAAGCTTATGCTTTCCCTACAACTAGTAACACCCCAAAACCTACTCAAATTTCATTTGTCATAAGGAAACGCCGTACATATCAAAAATTCAAAATGAATGAATAGCTCTTACAACACACATTGACAATACTAGCGAGATAATACTCATGCCAGCAAGAGGCATTTAGCTTAATCACTATCACCACCAGTCCATTCATTCCAGTCCTTGTCAACATGTTTTTGTGCCCATTTGACTGCAGTACGTGCAGCCTGTGATCCTCCTGGCAATCCCCGCTCATTTACAGTATCAGCCATGTCAATAAATGGAAGGACCAATAGTGTTCCAGGACCACCATAATGAGTGTGTAAGAAGTTTTTGAATATCTGTTAAAAATATTATCACAGGCAACATAGTTTAGTACCAGTGTACTTCCACAAATCAACTGAACAAGTTCATCAGCAAAGATTCAAATTAATAGACAACCAAACATACATTTGCAACAAAATAGGTTATGAAATTAGAGGCTCAATATTTCTTTTTTTTGGGTCAGACAAAAGTATGACACTTGAAAGATTTAGAGCAAAATTATACCTACAAAATTCTAGAAGAATACAGAATAAAATTTCCACAATTTGTTGAGTAGGAGACATTTTGCCACCATAATGAGTGGTTTGGAAAAAGTTGGTGCCCTAGGGACCCCCCAAACCCATTTGATCAGTCTCTTTTTTCAAAGAAGTATAAACAATAACATTTACATTATTTAAGGTTTCACCATTCAACAACAGAATACAATTGATTGGATGCATTTTATTGATACATCCAGTGAGTAACTGTAGCCCCTAGACCAACACCCCCCCCCCCCCCCCCCCCCCCACCCCCCTTCTTTTACAACATTAAAATTATTATTATTTGACTATAGGAGTCTCTGCATATCCCTTCAACATTTTACAGGGCTAGTCGAGATAACACCAGTCAATTTGTAGAAGACAACACACAAAGGCTACAAATTCTACTGGTAAACAAATCAGGGTCAAGAGAGTTTCCTGAAATTTTGTTGGGTGTTTCTAAAGCAGGCTATAGTGGCTTGCTTGTGAAGCAGTTCAGAAACCAGCAAATCAAATTAACAGCAATAAGTGGCACCTATTTCTAGCTCTTATATATACTAGAGAGCAAGGATATATAGGGGCATTCAGTACTATGAAATTCAGGAAGGCAAGGATACTTTTAGGATCACTCGATCAGTATCAACAAAAGTGATCTCTCCATCTACTGTCACCCTAAGGAAGATCACATATAATTGGGTCTCTTCTACATGATAAATTAAATGCCAATGCAATCAAATGCAATGATGTCTTGCTAGCCACCAGGCCTGTTACATATAGGCCAGGTCCTACACAAAGTGGCATTGTAATTTGTACATTGCAACTCTGCTACTCAAACCAAGAAATTTGTTACATTAACTCAACGAAGCTTTATTTACAACAATGTAGGATAAGCACTATGAATAATTTTCTGCCAAATACCAAAGAAAACCTAAAATTAGAAATTACTTTTCCATAGCAACGACTTTTCTAGTGAACCCCAAGATATTGATTTTCTTGTACAACAAAGATAGCATTAAAACCAATGTTTTATGACAACGAATTGTGTATTACATGTAACAAAACAACTGCTGACATAGCCAGTTATTATTGGACATAATAAAAATGATGATAGTGCTAGCCCTATGTTAAAGTGACATTGTTCCAGTTATAACAAACCATGTTAACAGTTGTGAAAAATATTGTGTCCTTGGCATTACTCTTTACGGAGTCGAACATGCAGTTGAGCAACACATAAATTAGGTACAACTGGACCTTAACCCATAAAAATGCCATAACAAGCAAAATGTAAATTTTATGCAGGGAAATTGAGAGTACCTCGGTGCAGATTTCTACAACTTCTTCAGCTGAATCTCCATATATTTCATTCTTAACAAACTTCTTGTGGAGATGGGTCTTAAATTTTTTTGTCTCCTGAACCCAATTTTAATAATATTTTTTTTATAAAAAAAAGTAGCAACCAAACTTAAATAATAGTAACTATTAACAGTAATAAAATGGTTATGTAACACAACGTTATACACGTAAAATGGAAAAGAGACTTACTGAATCAGCGAATTCAGGAATTGGGTCTGGAAATTTATACTCGGCTGCTTTGCAAATATGGTTTGTGAAAGAGGAGGAGAGTGAGAGTGGCAAGCTTTGTGGGTTTTTGGTTAACGAAGAAGAAGAAGAAGGGTATGAATAGGAACATATGTATCCAAAACCAGTTGAGCTACTGTATGGAGAAGAAGAAGAAGAAGAAAAGGAAGGGAGGGATGAGTGATAAGTTGAAGGAGCTGTGCCTATTCTCAAAGCCATTCTCTTCTGTCTTCTCTCTGTGGTCTATCCGGATAAACCCTGCTGCTAATAAAGGGTTTTAATACTTCTATAACATACTTATACTAGTTGCTACTTACTATTACCATAACATTTTACAGATTCAACCCCTCGATTGTGGCTTTTGTGTTAAGTTCGGAATGGTAAAATAGTAACATGGAAGGACAAGATTTTTTATTTAAAATCTAAGAAGTATTGTTCCATGATTGTTTTTTAGTATTATTATGGCATGATACCGATTGATTGATTTTTTTTGTTTTTGCTTATATAGGTGTGATTCTACATTAAGAAATTTTACTAATTAAACCACGAGCTATACTTCATGGTAACGAATCCTCTTTTATTATTGAACCATGATATTCAATTTTTAATATATATATATATATATATATATATATACACACACACATTTACTAATTTATTTATTTAAGTAGGACTGAGATAATTTTAATATACAAAGTTAATTAAAACCCAAGTGACAAGATTCAAAAAATTATTAAATACTTTGGGAGTGCCATAAATTTATATATATATATATATACACACCCATTTACTAATTTATTTATTTAAGTAGAACTGAGATAATTTTGATATACAAAGTTAATTAAAACCCAAGTGACAAGATTCGGAAAATTATTAAATACTCTGTAAGTACTATAAATCCTTACTTTCCCCTCTCACATGAATTGTGAGTTCCACCATAAATTTAATTAGTGAGACTCACAGTTATGTAAGAAGAAGAAATACGCATTTATGGCACTTTGGGAGTACCCAATAATTACCTGACAGGACTCACTTATGACTTTTTTTTTTATTGAAACAAGATTCACTCATGACTTTAGGTAAATATTAATAATACTATGAATAATGTTAGAGATACAAACTATTTTACAAAAAAATTTACAAACTGTTAATGTGATAATTGATTATTAGTAAATAAAAAAGTGATATTAATAGTAGCCAAGATGAAAAACAATAAAAGATTAGCCATATCAATATTTTGTAAAAATGTTGTAAAATAGTTTGTGCATGTAGCATTCCTCTAATTCTATTAGACTACACTAATAAGGTTAGCCCCTTTTGTGGACTAAATTTTTTTCTATTTTTGCCAGAATTTAATTTTGTAGCTCATAACCTAGCAACTTTGGGTTGCCTCTTATGATGCATGTGACCTCCTGTGATGCATGGGAGCTTCCAACCATCTCTTCGTTACCCTCTTTGTCTATGCTTAATGAATTCATTTATTCAGAGAAATGAATATCCAACAAATGAAGTATATAGATTATACAGTTTGGATTTAACCATGCTTGAATTTTCTAAGCCCACATATAGTAGTTGAATTTATGTGCATAATACCTCCTAAAACTAAAATTTTTTGGTTAGATCATCACTACCTTAGGCATCAGAATTCTTAAACCAATGCCACACTAGTGCCACGCAAGGCAAGTTGGCGATCTAACCACTGGTTCATTATCATATCACATGGATGGTTTCTTCTTTTCTTGTTATTCACCCATCCTTTCTTCCCAGTTCCCTCTAATCCTTTCCTTGCCGTATATTTCTAGTGCTAAAAAAAATTATCATGCAGCGGAAATTGAGGACCAAAGCGAAAGCTCAACCCTGTGGTGGCATCACTGTTTTTACTTGGACCCCTTTGTTTGAATTACATGGCTTACAAGGCTAGCATGCCAAAGAAAAATCCCTCTTTTTCTAACCTGTTGTTGTATCATAATTTACAAGGAAAGCATGCCAAAAAACTCTCAGCCAACAAAGAGTGAGGGAGGTTTTAATTTATAATGATGCAAAACCAAGCACGGTAACTCTTATGTACAGCATGCTTATACAAACTATTCACAGCTCACAGATTCCTTTCATGTGGTTCAAGCCAAGGAAATCCCAGGAAGTCAAACACCTCTTTCTCCGTGTTAAATTTCAAACTTGCACTAGCTCTTGTTCCCTGCAATTGAACAATGCATGCTAAAGCTAGATGAACCATGTAAACAAGTGAAAGTACAACAAACTCATATAAACTCATTACCCGTTTACCGCCTGAACCATAAGTAGCTGGAAACAGCCCTGTATCATCAAGCCTGAATCCTTTAGATTCTGCCAGCAATCTCAACCTACACCCAAGTATCAAGTAAATCGTATAAACTTTTACTCAACCGTGGGTGGTTTTGAATTTCTTTTTTTAAAAAAAACTTTCTTGATTGATCCATAAGTCTATTTGTCATAAATACTGCCCAAGCATAATGAAGACATTCTAAAATTGATGCAAAATATGGAGTACGTATAGAAAGTGAATCAATTTGGTATGAGAGAAAAGTAGCTACAAGGAATGGTTCTGGAAGACTCAACACCATTCTGTTGGTAGCAATAATTGTCAGTACTATCAAAAAAGCTAGTTGTTTTTTTCCCCCTAATTTAATCTACTGCTTTCCAAGATATGTTAGTTCAGCAAATTCTGTTTATAGCAATATAGCATATTACTTAGAAATTTATACAACAATTGCTAGACATGTTATTCAACAGCAGCACTCCACTATTTCCAATATTAAATATTTTTGATAGATGCATCATCCTCATCCTTTGTTCATTTGCAAATATACAACATTTGGCACAGCTGACACGTTTTTTTTAAGCCTACAAAATCCTATGCAGAGGGATCAGACATACATTCTGTGAACTTCTTTTGTTTTCATTAGGCAAACGCTTCATAAGCTAGAATATTTAAGGAACTACAGAATTCAATAGTCAGTAAGGAGATTATACCTCCTATTTAACACATCATTCCCTGTCCAAGCTATAAGTCCAAATGCATATATATCCCTTGGGTATACCTACAAAAATGTAATATACGCATTAAAAGTATCACAAAATCAATCATGTACATTTCTGCAATTCTACATATAACAATTAAAAGCTGTATACAACCAAAGGTAGCTGCGTATATGTGAACAGATAGTCAACTAAGAGAATCAACCAGAAAAGACTGGCTGCCTTCTTTTTCCCTCCCTGTTAGAAGTAACACATTTTTTTTTGCGTGGGTGGGGGCATGGTTTCAAGCATGAAAAAAGGATTGGAAGAGGGGTTCTTCTCTCACATTGTTGGGGGCTAAGAAATCCATAATTAGAATCCTCTTCAATTATAGCCTATGATTCTCCTGAGGGAGAGCATAGGAATAAACACTAGTACAGGTATAAAGTGCAGGTGTTCTGGTATTTTGTCTGAAATTAAGGAAACCATCAAGTACCTTCAAATCTATGCGGTGCCGCAGCTCACGCCCAGGATATGTGCATAGACCAAAGTAAGTGTCAACACCAGAATCAGTACCCTGTGCAAACTTTTGCATAAAGTTAATGTGGGCATATTACAGCAAGTCTGACAATCATGGATCTCATTTCTTATGATTGCAAAATGCAATTTGCAGAAACAAACTAATAGCTCTCAAAGTTCACAAGTTTTGTTGTAAAACAATGGTTCTTAAAATATGCTACACAAGATGACCAAAAGTAAAAAAGGAAGCATCCAAAAAAAATATACCTATAACCCTCATTTATCTCTCCTTCTCACATATAACATAGAATACAAGAAATAAGAGAGTCATGCATTCAGCAAAGAGGGAGGGAGAGAGATAGGTCAATCAAACAGAAGAAAAATGATATTACCTCCTCACTGTGAGTAGTGAAAATCAAATCCTCTCTTAAGAACTTCATATCCTTTAAACGCTCAACATATTTTGATAAAAACCCTCTATGACTGTAAGTACAGAGTAATAACACGTATATGACAGTTAGAATTTACAAAGCAGAAAGACTATAAGTCATAAAACAATGTAAGACAGGTAAAGGGGTGACATAAAACAAAAATGATAACATTAAAAAAAAAAAAGGCATGTCAAAGAATTGGGGCAGAAAATGGCAAGATCTGCAGAAATCAAGGGTTAATTCAATTAGGTCATAAGAAATAATGTCTTTCACAGAATCTTTTATGTTTGTAGAAAAACTGTTTGTTGGAATTTGGAGGCATCCAATAATCTAATCTACACTCTTTGGAACCAAGATCAGCCAGATATATGGTGGGTAATCAAAAACTGATTTGATAGGTAAAAGCATATAGATAAGGTTTGTGTTTGAGTTCTTATAAAAAATAAAAAAAAGGTCTGTAGAAAAATGTCTTGGATTTCTTATACTAATTGACCATAATATTTTTTTATTGGCAGCTTACACATACACTCATTGGGTTTGAAACCCACGACCTCACCCTTGCCCTTTTCTTATAGGGGGGAAAGGTGCCATTTGACAACTCATTGGATATTTGAAGATAAATTTTTTTATGAGTATATTTCTTCTACCATTTACATTTATATTTCATTCTGTCAAGGGAAGAAAGAGATGTCATAAAGAGAACAAAGCTGAATTCAGGAAAGAAGAAAACAGTTGGCCTAAAAGCAACTGATCTCCTCTAAGATCAAGACAAGTAAACATTGTCAATGAAACAAAATATAAGGTGACACACTAAGAGATGAAATAATTTTGTACCTTCTCCCATCAGGATGTGTAATTATAATGTCTAAATCCCCACAGGAAGCTTTTCCACGTCTAAATGATCCTCCACAGACTATGTTCACCTTCAAGACAGACATCAAAATAGTAGGATAACCCATATACAAATATACATTATTAATGCTAGAATTATAAACAATGCTTGTGCCTTGAAATTTGATTGCCAATGAATTATATCTCGATCCACATCTAATTGAATAACAATGATGAACCAAATTAAATTCGCATATAATCAGTTCATTTAACATTGTCACCTGATATTAACCAACTAATTTATAATGCTAAACACACAGAGAGAAAAAACAAATCACATTTATTGCTAAAAGAAAGTTTGGGCAGAAAGCATTTGCACCAAAGAAAAAGTTATAGTGCTCACCCCATGCAAAATATCCTCCCCAACTTTCTGAAGAAGAAGATCCATCTCTTGAACCTGTGGAATCAGAAATAACTTCAAAAACATCCAAGGTGAAGTAAATCTAGACCTTCCAGATTAGCAATGCAAAATTCTAAGAAGTAACATGGATATCAGACCTCATGGCGTGGAATCCTCTGCTTGATATCATCAAAATATTTTAACCCAATTCTTTGTGAATTTGTTAATGAATTCTCATTTTTCAGATCATCTAGTGTACGATGTCCTTTCTCGTATAATTTAAGGGCAGTGGCAGGACCAATACCCCAAACTTCGCCAAATAAGGTGATTGTTCGTACCTGCAAATGGTAATGCAAATGAAAGAAAGATTATTAAAAAGATAAGAATTATGGTCAGATATAGCTTGTATATATGTATATATATTCATAATCTCCAATACTGTCTAAGTGGATAAACAATTTAAAACCCACTCCAAATAGAATGGAATTTCTTTCTTGCTAGTCACTGTACATAGTGCCAACAAAGAAGCTCCAGAATATAAAACTTCAAAAAAATATTAAAAGAATAAGATCTTCAATCATTGGCATACAAAGACTAGATTCACGAAAGCAAGTCCAAATTAATGGAATAATCATTTTATTCAAAAAAGTGATAACAAGGAAGAAGATACTTAACAATCAGAAAGAATGTAAATAACTGATGATGCATTTAGCAGTTCATGATAGTAAATTCTAGTTTTACTGAGGAACTTTGAAACACCTTTTCATCTTTTTCAAAGTGCTCCAGCTTGGATAACTTCCCAGTTGTCACTATCTCCTGGATCTGCAAGTAATTACAAAAAAAAATCTGTAAACTTTAGATGATAGAATTTAAAGCATCTTGTACACCAGATAGTGCATAATTATACAGCATAGGCTTCTCTAAATTCTGATTGTAACTCTTATGTGTAAGGATCCAAAACTAATGTACAAAATTTTGAGTTTCAAGAATTAAATACCTCACCACATTAATCTTCAATGTTCGAAGCACACAGTGTAGATAATTTTACATAACAGACCACAATTCAGCTAAGCATGTAACAATATCATGATGAGACTCATGACTTAGCAAAAAAATTTCCTGGTGACTCATAATCATATATTCAACATTCATATAGGCAAATAATAAACTACCCTATTATTCAAACTTAAAAGGGGTCAAGTAAGTGACTAAGAAACTAGTCAGCTGTACCATTCTTAGAAGTGCAATGTTTAACATTTGTATAGAATTCATGTGATGACCAACTTGAGATAAAAGACTAAGCTTTAAAAGACAAGCCAAGTAAACAACCTAGGCCAATAATGCAGACATCTACTCATGAGCATGTTCACTTACATGATCTTGCAGTGACTTCCCAATTGAGGGTAGGTCTTTGACCTGGTCTGCACTGTCAATTTTAAAGGACAACTTCTCAATAACTGCAATGGCCTTGTAGTAGCTAAATGACCTCCGGTCTTCACCCAATGCTTCCATTAGCAATAATCACAAGGAATCAGATCACCAAGAGGTCAAAGTAAAAAGACAACCAAAAATAAAGAATTGATTTTAGTCTCACCTCTATATATGTTAACAAGCTTTCCAAATATCTCGGTTATATTCCTGTTTAAATCAGGAGGACTATATGGCAAGGATGTTTGCATTGTGTCAACCTGATTGAAAATAGTAAAAGTATTTATTTGCAAAAAGAAAAGAAAGCCTAAATTCCACAAAACAATTGCCATGGCTACAAAATTTCCAATACAAAGTTCCAGAGAATATCTGAATTATTGGCATCTTACATCCTTATTAGAAGGATCTGGGATCAGTGGACTGGTATTCACTGGGCTTAGAGTACTGGGTGAATCCTCAGAACTTCCAGGAGTACTCGGTGCGTCATATAGAGCACTACTTTTTGCATCTTCCTTGCTTTCTGCATTTATATTTTTTGAATCTTCAGGAGAGGATCTGATTTTTTTGCTATGTGATGGTTCTTCGTCGCTAGTAGTGTTTTTGTTGGCTTCTTTAGGAACTAAAGACTTGTCTGGGATGTTATCTCCTTCTCGGTCCACTTTAATATTGTACAAATCCTCAGATACCTTTTCTCCTAATCTCAAGCTGTCCTCTAGCCACTGATAAAGGAGAGCCCTCTGCAAAAAGTGGTAGTACATAGATGAATATGATATATGAAGACAAAAAATCTAATCTAAGAAAATTATCGAGTTTTCTCAAGAAACAAGTCAAAATAATTTATCAATACCTACTAGATAGAGAAGTCCTACAGAGTTGAATGTTGAACTTGTCCCATACCTAACTAGAGAGTCTTGCTAGGACATGTCCTTTATATCCAAAATCTATGTTCCTGAAAAATAGCCTCTGAGGATTTTAATGTAGGCAATGTAGTAGTTTAAGTGTAACTCCTTAGACCATAACTAATTTCCCATAATTGAGGTGGGTCATTAAAATCAACTAAACAAGAGTCCAACATAAGATAACATAGAGGTAAAGTACACTGTACACCACTTTGATTACAATCTTTGTCAGCTGCTATGATTTTAAGCACACTTGTGTCCATTTTGCAAGCACAAAAAGGCCAGTTTTTTGGGCTTTCGAGCATATTTTGGTGGGCCCCATATTAAAAAAAATCCCCTTAAGCAAACAGCAAATCGCATTCAAAATTCAATCTTAGCAAGCAAATTTAGCTGCCAATTTGGTCCTCCAGTAAAAATATTAATCATGAACTCTAACTAAGAAACCGAATGGAAGTAATAAAATTTTAAACAATATAATTAGACTTAAAGTTATGTGCCAAACTTGTAAGTAAGACCATATTAAATTAAATGATGCAACAATGTAGGAATATGTAAACCATCATACACAATGAAAATCATGCTCAAACAGAGAGACAAGAACTGAGACTCACTCCCTTAAAGCGTTCCAAGCGTTCAGAGGTCACTTGTTTGAGAAGAGCTTCTGAGTTTATAGCAAATACATGAGTGACCCTTTTGGATAAGCGCTCCTCTATTGCAGCCCCCATTTGCACCAGTTTCTGCTTCCAAATCTTTAAATACGCCAAAAAAGAGAGACAGAAAGATTCAAACACAAATAAATACTGTGTAGCTAGGTGGGTTTTGTGATATATGGGCAAAACTGAGGTACAAATTCCTTTGTTACAATAAAATTCTTGCATTGACCAATACAACAAAATTAATATTAACTTTCTCAAAGAGAATGAAAATAAATGCAGTTATGTATGTGTTAGAATATAATTGGAGAAGCTAATGTAGAACACCTAGGAACTGTAACTAAGTTTTGTTTGATAATATACTAAAAACAAAGCACAAACGTAGATGGAGTTAGAACCTGTAATCGGCGAGGCTGAACTCCATGTTGGACTAAGAAAACAACCATTCCTGCGAAAATCCCATCTGGGTCTTGAGGGGTACTTTTGTTTTTCGTTGTCTTTGGCGCCATTGCTATCAGTCCCTTTGTTTCTTCTCCTACAATCCAAGTGACTTTTGTAAGTTGAAACTGATAACCGAAAATGATGGTATTTTTTCTAATTACAAATTATACCCTAAAATTTGGGGTAATTTTTTATTTTGTTTTTTAAAGTTTCAATTTGTTATTTGCCCCCTCATGTCAATGTATTGTAGTGTTACAGTACTATACCATACCAAATTGGCATAAAAATACACCCACTATATTTGTATTTCTTTTGATTTTACACTTTTTTTTTATCTTTGGGATTTTATGATATTAAACCCTTTATGTTTGGAGTTTTATTATTATTATTATTATTATTAATTGAGAAATGATATGTCCACAACATTTTCACTACATTTTTACAACAAATTTTAAGTGACAGGTTATTATTGGTTGTTATTGTTATGACAAAAAAGTAATCTTAGTGTTAAGTTCAAATTTGAACTAATAACAACTAATCACTTATGATTTGTTATGAAAATGTTGTGGACTTATTAATTTGACAGTTAACAGACAACTGGGCATGACACATTGACAAAATGCTGATATGGAGTAAACCTAAACCTAAACCATACCTTAATGTTTCTAAAAAAAAAAGCCTAATCTTAATGTTTGGGGAGCAAATTAATCGATTGAAACTTTAGGGGATAAGGGATGTATTCATTTCTTTATTCAAATCCGGTTTTACTCTACTTGGACCATTGCCAGATCTTAGAAACAGAAAAACTACAACTTTACTTCTAATGTTAATCTTCTTCCCCTCACCATCCCCATCAATTATGGAAGTCCCATTTTGTCCACCTCTTCCTTTCACAATTCTCATACTACCACCAACTCTATTGGCAAATAGAGCAACTTGCAGCTCTTCATGCATCCAAACTACTACTCTCTCCCACTCCCACTCCCACTCCTTTCTCCACTTCTAAATTTGCCAAGTCTCATAGAAAATACCCTCTTTTCATTAACAATGGCATTTTCTGTAGGTTTTTGACCAGAAAATAACCCACTTGCCCCATTGCTTGAAAACCCATCTTCTTCCCTTGGGTCCTTAAAACAAAAACTATGTAAAGTCCAGCCCAGGTAAAGGGGGCAAGTTGAATTAGATAGTAACCATGTGTCTATTGAGTGTTTTATACTATTGATATGGGCCCGTGTGTGGCTTGGATTTGACACAAGCCCTCTTCGGTAATTTTAGTGACAAGCCCAGCTTCTTATTTGACCAAATAGGAGTAGTAAAAGAAGACTCCTTTGCCGACTTGGTTAATAACACACGTGTGTTTCTTTAGTGAGAGAGTGCTAGGGTATAATTGGGATTAGATTTCTTGAGAGTGTTCTTGTACATTATTGTATCTTCCTATTTTATAGTGAAATTTCTCTGTCGTCATCGTGGTGAAGGTAGGTAGTTTGTCGAACCACGTAAATTTTTGTGTTCTTTGTGTGTACTTGTTATTTAATTTCCATTTATTTATTGTTATTAATTTGAGTCTTGGGGTGTTATTTGCACAACAAGTGGTATCAGAGTAAGGTTAGGATTCAATCTTTTGAATATAGTAAAGATATCAAGCACAAAGTAAGACGTAAAGAAGTTTTGTGGTAAGGGAATTTTTTCCCTTTGGCAAAGGCGGATGAAGGATCTTCTAATTCAACAAGGAGTTCATAAGGCCTTACTTAGGAAGGAGAAAAAACCAGAAACGATGAAGGGTGAAGAATGGATAGAGATGGATGAGAAAGCAACTAGCACTATTCGTCTTAACCTAGGTGATGAGATCATTCACAACATCCTAGAAGCAAAGACCACAAAGGAAGTTTGGGAAAAACTAGAAGGTCTTTATATGAGAAAGAATCTGACAAACAAGTTATACGTGAAGACTAAATTGTATAGTTTGCATATGAAGGAGGGTTCAAATATGTTGGAGCATCTCAACATGTTTAACATGTTGAACACTCAATTGTCAAGTTTTGGGGTGAATTATGAGGACGAAGATAAATCGTTACTCTTATTAGCGTCGCTTCCTACACATTTTGATCATCTAGTGACTACGTTGATGTACAGGAAAGAGACTGTAGTACTCGATGAGGTGACCAGTGCTCTCTTGTCACATGTAAAGATGAAGCAAGATGGTGATGGTTCTCAGGCTGATGGACTTATTTTAAAGTTAGAGTCAAGCAATCGGGGTAGGAGCGAGTCAAGATCCAACAGGAACAGATCTCAGTATAGATCACGTGCAAAGAAAGATGTAGAGTGCTTTATTGTCACAAGAAATGGCACTACAAGAATCAGTGTAGAGAGTTGAAAGAGCATTTTGAGGAGAAGAGGAATGGGAAGAAGCCCCTAGAATCAACTAGTGTTGCTGAAGAAACATTAGATAAAAGTGAAGTTAGTGTAGATTTATTTTCAGCCTCATCAAGTAACAGTGTTCTATTGGAATCTTGGGTTTTAGATTCAGCATGCTCATATCATATGAATTCAAAGAAAGATTGGTTTGACACATATAAGCCTTATAATGGTGGTATGATCCAAATGGATAATGATGCTACATGGCTGGTTATTGAGATTGGTACCGTGAAGATCAAGATGTTTGATGGAGTTGTAAAAGTTCTTAGTAATGTCAAACATGTTCCAGATTTAGGAAGAATTTAATTTCTTTAGGAGTATTGGATGATTTGGGCTATTCATACTCATCAAAGGGTGGAATCATGAAGATTACCAAAGGGGTTTTGATGGTGATGAAGGGATAGAAAGTAAGCACACTTTACAAATTGATTAAGAGCATAGTTGCAGGAAGAGTTGCAGTCACCACTCTAGTAGAATCTAGCACTGATAATACAAAATTATGGCATATACGACTTGGCTATATTGGTGAACGTGGCATGTTAGAACTACATAAGAGAAATTTATTGAAAGGTGTGAAGACGTGCAAGCCAGACTTCTACAAAGTATTGTGTGTATGGAAAGCATCATAGAGTCAGTTTCAAGACAGGCTCTCATACAAGTAAGGTTGTTCTTGACCATATTCATTCAAATGTTTGGGGTCCAGTTTCAGCTTCTTCTCACAGCGGTGCTTAGTATTTCGTCAGTTTCATTAATGACTACTCTAGAAAGGTATGGATTTATTTTATGAAGCATAAGTCTATTGTGTTTGGCATATTTAAAAAGTGGAAAGCACAGGTTGAGAATCAAACTAATAGAAAAATAAAATCCCTTAGAACAAATAGTGGACTAGAGTATAGAGATAAAAAATTCATAAGATTTTGTGAATTTGAAGGCATTACTTGTCACTTCATAGTTAAAGGAACTCCATAGCAGAAAAGGGTTGCAGAGAAAATGAACAAAACCTTAACAGAAAGAGCCAAATGCATGAGATTGAATGCAGGGTTGCCTAAGGTGTTCTAAGCAAAGACAGTTAACACGACAAGCTTCATTATTAATAGATCTCCATCATTAGCCATTGGTTTCAAGATTCTAGAAGAGGTTTGGTCAAGTAGACTAGTTGATTATTTGAGTCTAAAAATCTTTGGTTGTCTAGCTTATGTGCATGTGCAGAGTGGAGAACGTTCTAAATTGGATTCATAGTCAAGAAAATGTGTATTTCTTGGTTATGAAAAAGGTGTTAAAGGCTACAGGCTTTGGGATCCAATCTCAAAGAAAACGGTGACCAACAGAGATGTCATATTTGATGAAACCTTTATATTAAGACAAAATGAAGTAGAGACATGTGATGATAGTCCACATGAGAAATTAACCATTGAGGTGGAGTTTGACGAAAATAGTTCACCCAGTGATAAGGGTGATGATAATGATATTGATCCACAGCAGCAATAAGAATAGACTTATTCTATTGCTAAAGGTAGAGAGAAGCAGGTTCACAAAGTGCCACAGAGATATGGCTTTGAAGATATTGTTAACTTTGCTCTCATAACTAGCAGTGGAGATCTATCGTCTTTATAAGGATGTAGAAGAGACAGGGTCACTATAGAAGAATAAGAGTTGGAAGTCAGTGAAATTGTCCAAGAGAAATTAGGCTATTGGTTGCAAGTGGGTATACCGCAAGAAAAGAGCATTATCAGAAAATGAAGGTGAAAAATTCAAGGCATAGTTAATGGCTAAGGATTACTTAAAGAGAGAGTAAGAGAATACCCTAAATATGTTGCCAAAGCCAGTTCCACCAAACAAGTTCAAGAGCTACTTGGGCGTGATTAGTGTTTGCAATTTGTGAGCCCTTAAGGGCTAAGGTGGAGGCGATGGAGGAGTTTGCTCGTGTACCTTGAGTTAATTCAAGTCAAGATAGAGATTTGTTGATGTGGGCCCGTGTGTACCTAGCAGTGCAGCCGCATAAGAAAATAGAGCATTAGAGAAGCAGTTAGCTTCTAGTCTTATTGTTTATTTTGTGAGAGAGTGCTAGGGTATAATTGAGATTTGGGCTTCTTGAGAATGTTCTTGTCACTATTGTATCTCCCTATTTTATAATGAAATTTCTTCGTTGTCATCGTGGAGGTAGGCAGTTTGCTGAACCATGTAAATTCTTGTGTTTTTTGTGTGTGCTTGTTACTTAATTTCCGCTTATTTATTTTTATTCATTTGAGTGTTAGGGTGCTATTTGCACAACATATACAAAGAACTATAGGAAAACATTTGACAACTAGTTGATTCAAAACAGAGTCCAAAGTAACTTGTTTGAAATTCCACACGCAAAACAAAAAGAAAAAAGTGGTAATACTTGAACAGAGGTTAATTCAGAACCTCAATCACTCTTCCTTTTTCTTTACAACTCCCCCAGTAATAAAAATCGTCAAAGCCTTTGCCTATCCTATAATAGGGCTTTTCAATTTCTTCTTTTTGATCCCCCTTCTTGTCCATATCTTTTGCCATCTACAAAACAAATGAAAGATATTTTTCGAGGAGAGGCGCATCCTCAACAATGGAACCTTGTAGCTACAAATACAAAAACAAAAGGGAAATTTAAAAACAATAATTTGTTGACCGTGAAAAACTTAATTACTATTAAAAAAAATTAAAAAGATACTTTAAGACATTAACATTGCGTTTGGTATTAACTGAAAATGTAGATTTTTTATTATTTATCTTAGGTGAAAATATACTTTTGGTCACTACATTATGGGTCTATTCTCATTTTGGTCCCTAATTTGATTTTGCGCCTCCCCTAGTCCCTGAAAATGAAAAATCATGTCCATTTTGATCCCTGTCGTTAACCCAATAACAAAAAATGCATACATGGCAGGCGGAATGCCATGTTTGAATTGTAAATGCTAACGTGGCTAATAAAATAATATTAAAATATTTTATTTGGAATGGTTAATTTCAAACTTATCTTTTATGAACATCATGTAATGAGCTCTTAAATTGATATATATTTACCATTATATGAAAAAAAAATGATTAGTAATATATAGAAAACATTAATAGAAATATATTTAATAATTAATTAATAAACGTGTCATGCCGCACATGTGTCCTACTTTTTCAAAAATTGTCGTGTCGCTACATTGCACCCGTACCCATGCTTCCTAGCGCTTAAGTTAGAAGTCTTCCTTTTCACATAATTAACTCTTTTTTTTATAAATATTTTGGCACATATTGGGTCGTATCAGGTCCTATTTTGGACTATATCAGGTCGCGTCGAGAAAAAAAATCAATAGGGGACGTGCATGCAGTTGCGTCCAGGCCACATGGCGCGTCCCGTCGAGTTTGACGCAAGTGTGCCAACCAAAATGGCGCACTCGTGCTTCCCAGTTTATAATGCACATCATACTTCATTAGTAAGACAAGCTTGCCCTAAATTTAAAAATAAAAAACAATAATAACAAAATTATAATAAAAAACACATGTATAATTAAAATTATATATTTTCTTAAAAAAACCTACATTCTCACGGTCAATGATGTGTTTGCATGCTTGGTCAAGAGCTTTCATTCTTTCTTCCTTCTCCTGCCCCAAGTAGTTGTGTAGATGTGTTACTAATTCCTGTAGAAGAAATTAATTATATACATACCTCTTCCACCTTGTAAACAAAATACTGATGAAATTCAAATAAGAAGAAATTAATTATATACATACTTCTATCACCTTTGTCAGCTTCTTTGATTGACCGAGATGACACGCAAAAAAAAAAAAAAAAGTTTAATATTATGGTTAAGAACATTATGTTGTTAAATCAACCTAGATAACATGCCAAAAAAAAATTATGATTAAGAACATTAAAAAACATAAAGATTGATGAACAGTGCCCTATACTTTTAAAAAAATTGCCCTATACTTGCCAAAAGTAGTACATCTACGTCATGTTCCATTGCAACCAGAGGTGCGAGGTCGGATTGGGCTTTGCTATATATTTTTAAAAAATATAAATAAAAAGGATAACATCAATAATATCCTATCCTTTTTAAAAAAAATCCCTATACTTAAAAAAAAATAAAAAGACTACATCAATAATATTCAGGCATAACTAATGTAATTTTTTTTAATGTATTGGACATTACATATGTAGTCTTAAAAAAAATGTATAAGATAATATTACTGATGTAATCCTTTTCTGAAGAAAGCCTACCATAGAATAGAATCTTGAAAATGTCTGGAACAGCCCAATAAACTTAAACAGTTGAAAACTGAAACATTTATAATAAAAATAAAAATAATATTAATATACATAGTTATTTATTATGTATTAATTTATTTTTTTGAGATGACTCACACCTCTTCTAACGTTGAATATGTTGTTGTATTATATGATATCAACACTGTCAATATGAAAATATGTTAAAAACAGGCAATTTTAAATTTTCACTTAAGATAACATTATTGTAAAAGGTGGCACGCCTTCCATTTCATACCACAGGCCAAATAATTCGTCATCCCAAAATTGTAGTACAAATGAAATGATTACTTTGTCAGTTATGGCCTAACTTAAAATTGCAAAAAAAATTAAAAAAATAAGAAACTATATATATATATATATATCAATAAATAATTTTTAAAAAATAGCAAACATATAAACTTATGGTTCATCTAATTGTTAATAGTTCTTGCGTTGGAGCTGAGACCATCAAGTAACATTAGTCAAGTTACTGTGTCAGAACTGTTGTTATTGCTACTTCCACATTTGACCTTAAGCATTCTCCTTCTAAAGTCCTCGAATATAGTGACGATCAAATTAGTTGAAAAATCATTTTCATAATACCATAGTTCTTCCCTCCTTTGTTGTTTCAAAGGCAGTCTCCATGTTATGATTAAAACTTTTCAGCCTTTGACATTCACAAGCATATTGTGCAAGGCTATATGCAATTCTGTTGAGTTCCCCATATATCCATATAACCTTTAGATTGTGAGGAACAACAAAATTTCTTTTGAAATATATTAGATTAACACCATTGCAACTAGCTTAATCAATTAAAAAATTAACAATACTTTTTGCATCACTCTCAATTTTGAAGTCTTTAATAGGTGGGTCATTACTAAATAAACGTTTGGCCCATGCAATAATGGCCTCACCTTCCAAAAAAGAACTTTTCTGAACAAACCCTATTGCATTTTACTAGGAGAAACTAGCGCAAACAAGTAACTAGTTCTGGTCCCTAAGGGCAAAACTAGTTTTGAGATAAAACGTAGGTGTGCATATCCTTAGAGCCCCATCAACAGCTAGGACACATATTTAGTACATAAATACATTTATGCATAGCCAAGTGATTTTATTGCAACAAAACTCTATTGCAACGAAATTTTTGTTGCAATAGTCTATTGCCACAAACTTTATTAACAATTGGCAACAAAAAAATTTCATTGCAATATATTGCAACATTTTGAAATTCATTGCAACAAAAAATTTCATTGCAATAAGACTTTTTTCTTGTAATGATTTGTAATTTGGTACTTTATTAGTAATTCTGCTAATTTGTGTCAAAAATTATATTTTTTCAATGTTTCTTTAATATATATTATAAATTATAATTATGGGTATTTTTTTAGAATTTTTCTTGATCAGGAAAGTAGGATCTTACAATCCTCATGCCCATATTACAATCCAATCCTTGAACCCTCTCAATCCTAATAACCTTGACTATACATAATGACGGGTGCTTCATTCATATATTCCAAAGATAAATATAATTCCGTTTAAAAAGAAAAATCCACTTCCAACAAAAAGAAAGAATAATATGGGATTTCTAAGAATGATTTCTTCTTTTTGGAGAGAGCTACTTCCACAAGGTGACCACAAAAGAACCCATTTGTCAACAGCTTCAAAATCATCAAACCCAAAAGCACTAAGTACAAACAAAAATATTGCTAGACTTATAAAAAAAACCCAATTACTTGAATAATGAACAATATAGCATTGTAACAATGAGTTTTCCCAAAGTTATTTTTTTGAAGGTGAATCTACATATAAAACAAATTACAACCCATTTGTCAAAAGTTTCAAAATAATAAAATAAGCAATGGAAACAAGGACAAACCAAAATTTTGCATAAAATAACATTTGTTGATTGAAATAAATATTTGACATGAGTGAAAAGAATAGACTCTCTCATTGTTTGATATGATGCATTTGACGGGAGAGAAACATCTTGTGTTTTGAAGATTTCTGAAAGGTGGAAAACCGTTTTCATAATCCCACACTTCTCTCCTTTTTGTTGTTTTAAATGCAGTCCCCGTGCTATGATTAAGACTCTCTAGCCTTTGACACTCACATGCATATTGTGCAAGGCTATGTGCAATTCCATTGAGTTACCCATTTATCCATATAAACCTTTAAATTGTAAGGAACAACAAATTTTCTCTTGAACTCTATTAGCTTAACATCATTGCAACCAGCTTCACCAGTTAAAAATTTAACAATGGTTTTAGCATCACTCTCAATTCTGAGGTTCATATTAGGTGGGTTATTTCTAAATAGACGTTAGGCCCAGGCAATAGTGGCCTCACCGTCCAACAAATAAGTTTTCAGAGAAAAATTTATTGCATTTTCTTGGCAAAACCCAGCACTAATAGGAAACTAGTTCTAGTCCCTAAGGATAAAACCCGTTCCGAGAAAAGACGTAGGTGTGCGCCTTCTCATTGCCACATCAACAGACAAGTTAAAATCTATTGTAAAGTCAGGTTCCCTAACTACCTCCTCCAAATATATTGGATTACCTATGGAATGAGTTTTCCCAAAGTTATTTTTCTAAAAGTGAATCTACATACAAAACCCCATTTGTCAAAAGCTTCAAAATATACAACGCAATCAGAACACAATTCTCACAAAGCAATGGAAACAAGGACAAACCAAAATTTTACATTATATTTTTAAGTAATTCGCTAAACCACTTTTTCAGTTTTCTATAACTATTGAACATTCTATAAACCAAGCCATCATATCAGCATTTAAGAGGAGTGAATTCTGGAAATAGTGACAATTCTGCTAATAGTATAAGAAAACAAGAACCTAGATCAACAAACATTAAAAGCAGCTTTATGGTATTAACAAAACCAGAAGGAAATATCACAACATGCAAATTCTTCACAACACTATTATAATAATCACAGCCGTCCTCAAAAGTATAGACTACTAATAGAGCCTAGAAACCTATCTTTGTGAGATGTGATAGCCTTACAAATAACATGGAACCCTTTTCCTATTATACCATCTCCAAGTATAAAATGTAGTAGAAAAATTTTAACTAAAGCAGCACACTTGAATCTAGATCCCAAGTATATATACATGTGTGTGCGCATGTGCGAGAGTAAGTCTGCTAGAAATAAATAACATAAATTAGATTAAATCATCACTGAGCCAATTACGCTCAACAAGGAAAGAACATACTCACAAATAAACACCATTGTGAAGAATAAACACTCTACTTCATATTAGACAAACTATATTTCATCATGCGTTTCATCTAAAATATAGGGAATACAGTTAGGTAGTCAGCTTGACATTGATGACACATCAATTTTAAAGAAATTGCTAGAGACACCAAAAAATTGCCAAATATTTCACACTCATTGCCTTTTGTATTGTGGTGTTTCCCAGGAGAGGGGAATACTTGTGAGTAGGTGTGAAATACTCAGTGCATTTTCTAGGTGTTTGTGGCAATACTCCAATTTTAAAGTTCTTGAATCTAGGAAAAACTTCACAACATCTCAAAAGGAAGGCAATTCACTCAAAGAAGCTGGACATATTAAAAGAGAAATTACTAATGAAAGAATTAGTAAAGAACATGCAATCCAATCTATTACATTTTCAAAATATGTAAAAATAATAAAAGAAAAATTACCTTTTAACATGTAAGCTTTTGTTGGTATTGTTGTTTCTGTGACCGAGTTTGGTTTAGGAATTGCAATTGCTATTGCTATTTCTGCATTTGGTATAGGCTTTGCAATGTGAGAACCTGAAGTTTTGGGATTATGTACGAAACAAACTGGAACCTAATCTCAATAGAATGTTAAGAACCTAAAAAGAAATGAACAAGAAGCAAAAATTAATACAGTAGAAGCAAAGAATAATTAACAGAAAAGAAAAGAACAAAAAAAATTAAGCATACAATCAAATTTGAATTCCTCATCGAGTTGCTCTTTCAATATCCTTTTTTTGCTCTTCAATTTCTTTTAGGGATTTCTTTGTCAGATTCTTTAGGGCAAAAAATGGGACTTGAATATATTTGTATATAAGAAGACTTGCATTTGGGTTGGGCTTTCCGTGGATTGGGTTATCAGATTTTCGGCTAAAACTCTTAAAGGTGAGGTATTAGCTTAAGTTTTAGGACCTGTTGGTAGCATTTAAGTATTGTTATTCAAAATTATTTGAAAAATGTGGTTTAAAAAGTGTTGTGAAAAATTGTGTTTAAAGTATTCATAATGTAAAAAATTTGTTTGGTACCATATTTCAAATAACATATTTTAAAATGTGAAAAAACATAATTGTGTGTTTAGCATGTCAACATAACTCTATTGCAACGAAATTTTTGTTGCAATAGTCTATTGCCACAGACTTTATTGCAACAATTGACAACAAAATTTTTTCATTACAATAGATTGCAACATTTTGAAATTTATTGTAATAAATTTATTTCTTCCCTTTTTGTTGTTTCAAAGGCAGTTTCCATGTTATGATTAAGACTTTCCAACCTTTGACATTCACAAGCATATTGTGCAAGGCTATGTGCAATTCCGTTAAGTTCCCCATTTATCCATATAACCTTTAATTATGAGTAACAACAAAATTTCTTGAAATCTATTAGATTAACACCATTGCAACTAGCTTAACCAATTAAAAAATTAACAATACTTTTTGCATCACTCTCAAATTTGAAGTCTTTAAAAGGTGGGTCATTACTAAGTAAACATTTAACCCATGCAATATTGGCCTCACCTTCCAAAAAAGAACTTTTCTAAACTGCATTTTACTAGAAGAAACTAGCACAAACGGGTAACTGGTTCTGGTCCCTAAGGATAAAACTAGTTCTGAGATAAGACATAGGTGTGCATCTCCTCAAAGCCCCATTAAAAGCTAGGACACATTTATGCGTACCCGAGTGATTTTATTGCAACAAAACTCTATTGCAACGGAATTTTTGTTGCTATAGTTTATTGCCACAGACTTTATTGCAACAATTGACAACAAAATTTTTTCATTACAATAGATTGCAACATTTTGAAATTTATTGCAACAAAAAATTTCGTTGCAATAAGACTTTTTTCTTGTAGTGATTTGTAATTTGGTACTTTATTAGTAATTCCACTAATTTGTACCAAAAATTACATTTTTTCAATGTTTCTTTAATATATATTATGAATTATAATTATGGGTATTTTTTTAGTATTTTTCTTATTTGAAAAGTAGGATCTTACGATCCTCATGCTGATCTTACATTCCGATCCATGAACCCTCTCACCAATCCCGTGTAGGATCTCAATCCTAATAACCTTGACTATACATAATGATAGATGCTTCATTCATATATTCAGTTTAAAAAGAAAAACCCACTTTCAACAAAAAGAATGAAAAATATGGGATTTCTAAGAATGATTTCTTCTTTTTGGAGAGAGCTACTTCTACAAGGTGACCACAAAACGACCCATTTGTCAACAGCTTCAAAATCATCAAACCCAAAAGCACTAAGTAAAAAAAAAAAATATTGATAGACAGATAAAAGAAATCCAATTGCTTGAATAATGAACAATATAGCATTTTAACAATGAGTTTTCCCAAAGTTATTTTTCTAAAGGTGAATCTACATACAAAACAAATTACAACTCATTTGTCAAAAGCTTCAAAATAATCAAATCCAAAATATACAAAGCAATCAGAACACCATTCTCACAAAGCAATGAAAACAAGGACAAATCAAAATTTTGCATAAAATAACATTTGTTGATTGAAATAAATATTTGACATGAGTGAAAAGAATACACTGTCTCTCATTGTTTAATGTGGTGCATTTGACGGGGGAGAAACGACTGGTGTTTTGAAGATTTCTGAAAGGACTATAAACAGCTTAGAACTTTTCTTTTTAAAAACATTATCAGATTGTATGTCTATCATAGGAAGTCATTCTATTTTTTTTGGTCCATGTTTTATGAATGCTTGTAATTTGTGTATTTAATTGTTTTAGTCACTTGCTATATGTAAGGACCAGATTTGAGTCCCTAGCCCAAAAGGTGGATGGACTTAGGTCTAAAAAGCCCAAAACAATGAATTTGTAGAGAGTGGGTTGGAAAACTGGGTTTTAATGAATCAGAAAACCACTAAAGTAGATTCAGATGACAATAGAATGAAGATATACAAGTTTACACTAAAGAAAATCGTCCTCAGCACAGTTCGAGTAAATCAGTTCTTATATATTTCTCTCAAGTTTGGTTACAAATACAATTCTTGATTGCTACAGTCTTTTTCTCTTAATTTCGATCCCCCTCTCTCATTGTCCTCTTCTTCCTTTATACTATCTTCCTCTGTCATTTCTACCCTCCACGTGCAGACTAGATGGTTGGTGTTGATACTTGTCCCATTAGCACATTCAAGAAGTCTTTATATAGTAGCTGTAAGGCTGAAAATCACTGTTCAGGTATCACATCCACATTAATGCAACCAGAGGATTAGCTGCAGAGCATTTAATGCGATGGTAGTAGCTTTCTCCTTAGATATTTTAGGACTTCTCCCTTTCCTATGTTTCTATAATGCTTATCCGTACCAAAATAATTTCCTAGAACGTCCCTCAGGATAGTACACCATCTCTCCGGACCTGGGCTTTGGTCAGCTGAGGAGGTATTCATCCTCGACCCACCCTCCTAGGCCCTTATGACCAAAACCAATTTTCTCATTTACTAACACGGATTCCCATGACAATGCTCACTCCTCCTCGGACGACCTTTCGTCCTCGGATTGGGCCTCGGCCCAATATATACATAGATAATGAGCTCCTAGGCCCAACACCCCTACACTATATAATTCCAATATACTTGGGTAACTCCTTTTTATGATTTTGAATAAATTTTCTTTACTTATCAAAAAAATAAATGCCTAACAAAATATAGACGTACGGGTGTGTGATATATAAAAGTTTCAGTCCAAATCCAAGGGTGTGCGTCAATGTGAGATTTAAGAGTTTCAGCCCAAATCCAATTACCCAATTCATGGACAACCCAACTCAAATGCATGTACATTATAATTTATAGTATATATTGAATGCTAAACAAGTATTTCATGATAAGGTATGAATGTAACTATTGGATTGAAATGTTCGTCCTTCTTAGTAATTAGAGAAAGAAAAGTGTCATTTCACTATACAATCAGTAATTAATACTTAAGAGTATGATTTTATTTGTTGTGTCAAAAATGATTACCGTGAGTCAATCTTTTTAAGGTTTTGGGTTCTGATCTTAGAGCCCATGTTTGTTGATCAAGGAGCCCAGTCCAATTCATTTTGGCAAAGGGTTTGGTGAATTTATTGTCGGACTGAGTCCATCCTAGTTTTGGGCTTGACTGCAATTTGCAATTTCCATAAGTTGCTGGACAATGAGATCTTCCATAACTTTGCTTCATTCATGGACCAAGGGTTGGATGAGGTCCATTTGTGTTTTAATTGCTATGATACTAATTGAAAAAGTTTCTATTTAGATCCAAAGTAATTTATACCACGGAATAAACAATTAATTAACAAGTTTAAGTATGAATTCCAAGATTTCATAACAAGGTAAAAAACCTACAAAGAACCCTTTCTATGGGAAAACCACTATGACGATAAGGCAATTCACTATAAAAAGGCCATTTTATTGGCTACTCACAAAACCTTTATCATTAGTTTCTATTGACCCAAAAACCAATTCATTGATGTTTTAACAACAACTTAAGAACCCCTGGACTTCTTCTATAATCTATATGAATCCTTTCATGAATCTTTAAATATTTGTTGTACTAAACTTAGTGGAAAAGATCTTTGCAATTTTAAGAAAAGTTTAGGTCTTAAGCATACATTTTTTCTTACTTAAAAAAAAAGGATCATTTCTCTATTTAGGCTTAAGAAAATGAACAAAATTAGATAGGTTTAGCTCTTGTACAATCATTTATCTTGCTTCTAAAAGTATTTCAACAAGTATTTTATATCAGTTCATAAAGTAGGGTTAAAATATGGAATACGTCCCCCATCATAAATGCATTCAAACGTAATAAATCAACAATTAGAATTGAAATAGAAACAAAACTACTTAGTTACATCAACACCTAAAAGGAATACAAAATACCCTAAAGTAGAGATAATAACGGTAAAGAAAGTAAGAGTAATTAGATTGAGAAAGTGTAGTTTGTTTTGAATGTACTCACTACTTATACATGAGACTTGGACAATTACTTGTATCATATGACACACCATCCTTATTAACTATCCACGACTTTCACTGTGTTATCACCTTCACTATTTCAAAATTTAACTCTTTTTAATTTTGATATTATTGTAAATATCGCTTCCCACTGCCATCACTTTTAACAAGGGATTACAATATTAACTCTTTTTTAATTTTGAAGTTATTGATAAGTATGGCTTCTCACTACTATCACTTTTAACAAAACACTGTTGCGTGATCGGTAACATTAAATATGCAGGCAATTGACAAATTCAATCAGCTTCCCCTTAAATCTAGTGGCAAACTACGGTTTAAAAGATAATGTAACTCTTATAAAAAATGAGGTGGGGGTTACAAAATTTGGGAATTGAGTCATGAAAATTGAGAATTGGGTAATGAAAACAAGGGAAACCTAGAAGGGCATTTGGTTTGGTTTTAACTCAAAACCCATCACTTATTTCTCATTACTCAAACTCATTTATACTATCTATAACAGTATTCCTCTTTTTGGATTGAACTTTTATATGGTTCAGAAATATCTCTAAAACTAGTCTTCTCCATTTCCTTACTGTTGTATTGTTTTAGATGTGTTCACATGAAGTTTAGATTCACCTGTGAAAGCTGCTTCTTGTTCTTCTCTAATGATTCGTGCTCAACGTATGTGCAGGGAAAGAAAGAGTGTTTTGCATTGTGCCTTTTTGTTTGTTATGATTTAATTCGGCCAGATGTTGCTCTTGAGCTAGCATGGATGAACAATATGATTGACTTTTCCTTCCCATACCTATTACAGGTATCCTTTTTATGTTTGATATTACTCTTCTTTTTCTTCATCTTATTTAATTCTTGTTTATTTATTCTTAACTTCTTTTATTTATTTATTTATTTTTTTTTATAGTTTATTCGAGAGTACACAAGCAAGGTAGATGAACTTGTCAAGGACAAACTTGAGGCTCAAAAGGGGGTCAAAGCTAAAGAGACGGAGGAGAAGGACATGGTTGCTAAGCAGGTATGTCTATTCTCTTTTTGTGTCATTTAGTAGGATTCCTTTTCTCCACCTGAAAATTGTGGTTCCGGGGCTTCTTCTTTTTTTTTTTTTTTTTTTTTTTTTTTGCAACATCTTGGCCAGCAACGCATCCTAATTTTCAGTTCTTTATAGTGTTGGACACTTTGTCAGAAGAAGATACTGTATTCAGGCCAATGGCCTATGGGTCAACCGGCACTTCCTAGGTTTCTTTAGTTGGTGGGCCTGCCTGCCTTGGATTTGATTGTAAGGCCACCCTATGGGCCTTATCATCATAATATAAAAAATGACGTAGGAATTAGTCATATATTGAAAATTTAAAGTTATCCTTATGAGGCGCTATTAACGAAATCTTATAAACGTTATCAGAGTTTAGATAGTTTTCTAGTGGTATAAGAATTCATTTTACTATCATTATGAGCCATTTGAACTTGCCCATTAATTTACTAAAGTGTTCATTCGTGACCATGAAGGGTCCGTGATTGCTGCCATGAGCAAACGCCTTCCTTTGCCGTTGGGACCTTTGGAGGCTGAAGCCAAGGCCATGGATGAAGCCGTTCTTTTTGCATGGGAGGTTGGTATCAGGGATATTATTCTTGAAACAGATTCATGCAATGCATGGCATGCCCTTCAGGACCCCACTGCTGCACCGACTTCCATTTGTAGTCTAATCTTTGGGACCCACCGAAGACTTCATGATTTTCGCACTTTTGAATCACTGCATGTGAGAAGACAGACTAATAAGCCAGCCCATCCCTTAGCAGCTTATGCTAAAGATTTAGACTCTTTTGTAACCTGAATGGAGGATTGTCCATCTTCCATTGAATCGTTGGTGATTCAAGATACTTTGTTATTTTTCCCAATTCAATAAAACTTACGCATTTCGTATATAAAAAAAAAGTGTTCATAAAAAAAATTTGTTTCTTTAATAATAAGATAACAATAATAATAACTGATTTTTATGTTTTCATTTTCTACAGAATATGTATGCTCAGCTGGAAAGCACGGGTGCGGCGCCAGAGGCACGGCACCCGCGTCGGACGCGTCTTGACGCGGCGACGCGCGTCCGACACGCGTCGGGCCACGTGGCAACTCCGACGCGGCTCGATTCGGCCCGATTCGGGCCGTATCGGCCGTGTATCGGCCGTATTGGACGTATCGGCCGAAACGGCCGGTTCAAGCCGAAATTAAAAAAAAAAAAAAAAAAACGGTGCAGAACGCACCGTTTTACTTACCCTAATGCCTCAAAACCCATCACTCCTTCACACTTCGTCTAGAGACCTCCAAACAGCCTCCTCACTCCCAAGTCCTAACTCCATTGCCTCTTTCTCTCTTTTCTGTGCTGTGACTGCTGTCTGGGCTGCCTTCTTCACTGCACCAGCCACTCTACACAGCCACACATCCATTCAAACTTCAGCTCTCTCTCACACATTCTCAACTCAGGTACCGTATTTAATTTTAGACTTTAGTTTGATTTTTGATTTGTTAGTTAATACTTAATATTTATTATTTGTAGTTTAAATTTTTTTTGTTATTATTTGTTAGTTAAATGTTTGATTTGTGATTTGTTAGTTAGTTTGATTTGTGAGTTGTGATTTGTGATTTGTGTTATGTGAACTTGGTTTGATTTATTATTATTATTAATTTATTTAGTTAATAGTTATTATTTGTAGGTTAAATTTGTTAGTTATTATATGTTAATAGTTTGATTTGTGATTTGTTAGTTAGTTTGATTTGTGATTTGTGTTCTGTGAAGTGTGAACTTGGGTTTGATTTATTATTAATTATTTAGTTAATAGTTATTATTTGTAGGTTAAATTGAATCTATTGAATTTGCAATGGACGAAGTTGCTAGCACAGAAACTTCACCTTCATTTAATCAAGAAGTGCCAAATGATGAAGCTCCTCTTTGGCAGTATGTGACTAAAATTGAAAAACCACATGGTGCTTCTGTTAAATCAGGTGGAAACACACAGTTTAAGTGTAACTATTGTGGTTTAGTTTTTATAGGATCTTATTCTAGGGTTAAGGCTCATTTATTAAAAATTTCTGGCAAAGGAATTAGAGCATGCCCTAAGGTGACACCGAGCCATAGGCTGGAAATGCAGCGAATGCATGACGAAGTTGAGAATGATAAGTTAGAGAGGGAACGGAGAAGTCAAATTCCCTTACCCCCACCTCCCCCAAGTCGTGGGCCTGCACCTATTTCCCCATTTCGGAGACATGAAGGGAGTGATAGTACAAATTCGGGTGATAGTAAAAGGAGAAAGGTGATGAATTCTACTTTGGAGAAAGCATTTCAAAATAATGCTAGACATGATTTGGATAGCAGAATTGCTAGGATGTTTTACACCGGTGGGCTTTCTTTTCACTTTGCAAGAAACCCATATTATCGTAGTTCCTATGCATATGCTGCTACCCATAACATTCCGGGTTATCTTCCTCCTGGATACAATGCCTTGAGAACAACACTTTTGCAAAAAGAAAGAGCTCATGTTGAAAGACTTTTGAAACCAATTAAGGACTCTTGGCTTGAAAATGGTGTAAGTATAGTTTCTGATGGATGGTCAGATCCACAAAGGAGGCCTCTTATTAATATTATGGGGGTATCAGATGGGGGTCCAGTGTTTATAAAGGCAATTGATGGGTCAGGTGAGTTCAAAGATAAACATTATATTGCTGGGGTGTTGAAGGATGCTATAAAAGAGATTGGACATGAAAAAGTTGTCCAAGTCATCACTGATAATGCTAGTGTGATGAAGTCTGCTGGAGCTCTTATTGAAGGTGAGTATTCTAAAATATTTTGGACACCCTGTGTTGTCCACACTCTCAATCTAGCTTTGAAGAATATTTGTGCAGCAAAAAATACTGAAAAGAATGAAGTTACATATGAGGAATGTGGTTGGATTACACGTATTGCTAATGATGCATCCTTCATACGTGTTTTTATCATGAACCATTCAATGAGATTGGCAATGTTTAATGAATTTTGTCCATTAAAATTGCTCCAAGTTGCTGATACTAGATTTGCTTCAGTCGTTGTAATGCTGAAAAGGTTGAAGTTGATAAAAAGATGCCTTCAAGCCATGGCTATTAGTGACCAATGGGCTTCTTATAGGGAGGATGATGTTGGAAAAGCTCATAAGGTGAAAGATATGATTCTAAGTGATCTTTGGTGGGATAAGATTGATTATATCCTTTACTTCACAGCACCTATTTATGATATGCTACGAATGGCCGACACAGATAAGCCTTGTCTTCATCTTGTGTATAAGATGTGGGATTCAATGATAGAGAAGGTGAAGGTAGTAATATATCGGCATGAAGGCTTGGAAGATAATCAGTATAGCTCATTTTGGAGTGTGGTGTATGATATACTCATTGATCGATGGACTAAAAATTGTACGCCACTACATTGCTTGGCTCATTCCTTAAATCCTAAGTAAGTACATTTATTTTCTATTTTCCTTAGTTCACCCTTCTAGTAAAACCCACATTTCATCTATATTTGTTTTTTAATCTTTAACTAGGTATTACTCCATTGAATGGCTTTCGGAGAATCCAAAACGCATCCCTCCACATCGGGATCATGAAATTTCTATGGAAAGGAGCAAGTGTTTGGATCGATACTTTCAAGATGAGAGTGAATTAAAGCCGGTGGTGAAGTCTGAGTTTGCTACATTTTCAGGAGGGAGGTTTCCTTCACCAGAAGCCTTGACAGATAGGTGGACCTTACAACCTTTGATTTGGTGGCAATACCATGGCTCCGCATTTCCAACTCTTCAACGCCTTGCCTTTAAACTTCTTGGACAACCTTGTTCATCCTCATGCGCTGAGAGGAATTGGAGCACATACAAATTTATTCATTCCTTAAAAAGAAACAAAATGACTCCTGCACGCGCTGAGGATTTGGTATATGTGCATTCTAATCTTCGACTCTTGTCAAGGCGCAATGAGGAGTACGTACATACAGCAACAAAGATGTGGGATATTGCTGGAGACTCTTGGAATGAGAGCGACATAAATGGAGGAGCAGGAATTCTTGAGAATGCAGCCCTTACACTCGATGAGCCAGAGTTGGAGGCCGTGGTTATTGGGAATGCTAGCACTAGTGCTACTCCTAGTGAAAGTGAAGTCCGAAGTGAAGCAATTGATATTGAGGATGATGATGTTGGCATGTGATTGTTTTGTTGATTATCTTTTATTTTGTTTTAGTTTCAAACTTGTGAGTTGTATTCTAATTTCCGAACATCATGGAATGTTTTAGACTTTTAGTTTCAATCTTGTGGGTTGTATTTAATTTATGAACATCATGTTTTAGTTATTAAATTTGGTATATGTTTATATAATGTGAAAAAGTATGGTATTTGTTTATATAATGTGAAAAAGTATGCTTAGCAATATATTAAAAATATAAATAAAAATATTTTAAATAATTTTTTAATTGCCGAGTTCCGCCGCACCCGCACCCACCTTTTTCAAAAATTGCCGAGTCCCGCACCCGCACCCGAATCCCGAAACGCACCCGTGCTTCCTAGATGCTCAGTTGTTGCCTCTCGCATTGCCTGCACCACCAATGCCAGGAATGGGTGGAGGTTTCGCTCCACCACCACCGATGGGTGGGATGGGGATGCCTCCAATGCCACCTTATGGCATGCCATCCATGGGTTCATACTGATCTCTGGTTTGTTGAACAAAAAAGAGAAAACTCTTCCATTGTGTAGCTAGTCCGGATTTCTTGTTATACCGTTTGCATTTAGTGCCGAATATTCTCATCTCTTGTCAGTACGTACATCTTTTGTAGGGTTAGTTGTTTTGAATTAATTGGTTTGCATAACAAAGCTTCTTTTCCTTGGCGGTCAAGGCTGAACTGAGCAGGCGGTGTTGGACTGATCTTTCTGAGACCTTGGGATGACCAAACCTGGCTGTGGGTGGGCAAGCTGTCACGTGTATAGGTTTTTTTTTTTTTGTTTTTTTTAGATCATTTTATCTGTATCTTTTTAGCACCAAGACTCTTACATAGTTGGGTCTCACTGAGGGTTTAGAAATTTTGTACACACTAATGCCCTTGTATTACAGTTTTAATCTCTGAGTTTTATGATTAATTCTGAATCTCGATTATGTTCTTTTTTGGCCAAATTCGTTGTTCTTGTTATATGTGCGTTTAGATTCAGTGTTTACTGTGTAAAGTACATTGAATCTTAAAAAATATGATACCTTAAAAAGCTAAATGTTCCATATTATTGGTGAAAATGAGCTTAACCAAACAAACACATGAAGATTTTGTTTAGTCTATTTTGAGGTCTAACCTCAAAAAATGAAATGGTGCTCTGTGAGGGGTTGGTAGGGATCTTCCAGTAAGAGGTAGGCTCCCTACTGCCCGAAAATCCCCCTATTTCTATCTCGTTTCATTATGACATTTGCGGTAGTAGAAAAGCGGACTCTTATCAGTTATCAGTTATCAGGACCCGGTTGCCTCCAACAACTTTAGCTTCTTAGCTTGGCGGATGTAAGGGTGGTGGTGGTGGAGGAAGAGGTTGGGGCACTTGCTGTCTTTGACTTCCTTTTCATATGCTTCTCTTCCGGTAGCACCGTTACCATAGGCTTCTTTGTCTGCTTCAAGCTCAGTTTTGCCACCGGATTCAGCTACTTTGATTGCAAGATCTGGCATCGAATGCCTTTTAACTCTCTTGATCTCTGGTGGGCCAGTTGAATGCCGCCATCGATTTGTGCGGCTCTAGCAAGCCAACTTTTCTATCGGATCTGGCTTTATCCCACAGACATGGATTTTTCACTTATTTGATTTTGTGATTGTTAATGACTAATGAATTTTCTATTAAAAACATGAGAGAATGGAAAGATTTAAAATGGGAGGAGAGACGCACATAGTATAGTCCCCATGAGTCATGACTTTAATTGCGTGTCAGTGTCGTTCTCTCAACTGCCCTGCCCAATAGAAAGATGGGATATTTTATTCTTTGATGACTCCATAGGTGGTTGGCTTATTGAAAATGTGGCACCTTTGATATTTTAATTCTCTTTATACAAAAACATAAATTTTGCAACGCAATTAGGAAGTAGACGGCAACAGTCTATTTCTCCATATCCATATGCTCATTCAAGATCGTTCTCATAACCATGTGGCTGTTATGCTTAAAGTAATCAAAAGTAACAATTTTTGGTGGCATATTTTCGATTTTCGTAAGAGTAATGGTTGTTGCATAGAGTTTAAAATCGTGAACTTACGATATTCAATTGTTGTACACAATAAACACTTTCTCTGGATGATAAATAACGTTTTGTTTATTTTGAAGTAAAATATTTTCAAATGTAAAATATTTTACGTGTAAAATATTTTTATTTTACCGTGTTTGATTGTTTACATGAAAATGACAAGAAACGTAAAATGAAAAAAATTTCCTAATCTCACAACCCTTCAAATCCAAGCAACCACCGCCAAATTGGTGAAAAGTAAAAACCAACCCACCACCAATACACTGACCACCCAAACAATCACTGTAGTGGCTTAAATCCAACACACTAACCACTTAAATCCAACAATTGGAGAGAAAAAAAGATGGCCAACCACCCACTTGCAACCCACAACAGTTACCACCACAAACCATTTTAGCTACCCACAAGCCATATCAGCTACCCACCAAAACCCACAACCCACAAACCTAGCCACCCATGACCCATAAACCATCCAAAAACCCAAATCGGTAAAGCCACGCAGCAGTAAAGGAGGGAAAAAAAAAATCAGAACTGAGATTAAAAGCATGAATTGATGACGATGGAGGTGACCAAGAAATAGTGGGGCTGAAGACAACGGTGGAGGATAACGAAAAAAAAAAAACTCAAGGAGGTGAATCAGTGGGTGGTGCTGACAGCGGTGGAGATGCAATCAGTGATGAGTGGCCCCGACAAGTGGATTGATGGCTGATGATGAGTGGCATCTGGAAGTGGATCGATGGCTAGTGGTCTGGTTTGTGGAAGATAAACTCTACTCTAATATTGAGAAAGGACACTGTATTGAGATAGTACGAAGAAACAAGTGAGTGACTTTTGTAAAATGTTTGACAATTAATTGGCTTGGTTTTACACTTTGACTAGAAAATATTTTACAATTAACTATATTTTACATGAAAAAAACATAGTAAAATGTGTAAAATATTTTATTAAAAATATTTTACTACAAAACAAATGGAAAGTAAAATTAATTCATCTTTGGATACATCGAGGAGCAATTAAAAGAAAGAAAGAAATAAATAAATAAAAAGGTAACCTAGCTTACGCATAAGAACTACAACTTAAGCATCAAACCAATCCACTTTAAGAATTAAGACAAAAAAGCAATTAATTCTTAATTACAAGGCCACCAGCATCAGTTGTGACCTGTTGTAAGTAATCAACATAATATTTCCATAGTAATTCTCCAAAACCAAATCAACATATAACCCAAAATCATAAGGGTTTCTTAGCCTAGCTTTAAAATAGCGTTAGAAAATATAGTTTCTAAGTATTTCAAGAAACCAAAACAGCCACATAATGAAAAGATAAAAGCTGTTACACAATTTTATTTTATTTTATTTTATTTTTTGTTGAAATGAAATCGTGATGGGATGAAGACATGATTTCAAGAAAGAACATCACCGAAGATCAAGTAAAACAATAGTTAATTGTTAGCACACTAAATAAAGAGTCTACTGCGTATAAACATAATTAAATAGTACAGAAATGCCTACAACAGAAATGCTTAAATGAAAATCAAGTCAAACATCTAACAAGCAAATCAAGTAATGAAGCTACCTCACATTTAAAAGGAACAGACAAAGTGACACGGGGCATTTCAACAATCACATATCATAAGGAAGAAAAGAAAAAGGAGGTACTGAAGTAGTCAAAATTAAAACAAACATTAAATGGGACATTCATCAATCATATACAACAAGCTTCTCGTACATCTTTCCAGTGATGGCTTGCTGCATGACAGTCACAGGGTTGATAATTCCACCATTTTCCATGAACAACTTCATCAAATTTTTAGAGAACCCACTCACAAGAGCCACTCCACCCTGATCGGAAGGAACGGGCGTGGCCTCGGAGTCCTTAAGGTTCCAAAACACAATCTCAGGCACCTTATTGTACCCCTTATCCCTAAACTTTCTTTGTATAAGCTCATAGTCCGTTTCCCACCCCGACCTTCTCAGCCTAGCCTCTCTCTCTTCCTGCCTTTCCTCTATGCTCTCCGACTCCGACTCAGACTCAGAATCATAACCATAATAATGCCCAAAACCAGATGCTTCATTAAACTCCATATCACTGAAAACAAACACTTTCTGTATAAGCTGGTCCTCGCTCAAGTTTGCTTCAACCGCCACTTGCAGAATCTCATCAAACACTTTCTGAAAGTTTGTACTCCCACCCCATTCCATTTCTCTTATAAAACTAGTCTTCTCATAGAGACTTTCTCCTTGAATCCTTTGAATTTTAGGGTTGTCATCAAACGTTATGACTTGGCATTTCCACGAGTCCCCACTAAGCTCCGAGATCATCAACCCTAGAGCCACACAAACCTCCATAGGTTTACCAAACATACTCCCCGACATGTCGCAAACTGCAATGCAGTTACTTAGCTTGCCCTTCTTCGACAAGTCGTCCACCATTCTCTTCCACTGAAGCTCAACCACCTCTCCTCCATCGCTGTCCTTCAATGACGCGATAATCTTGTGTGGGAGCAACGCACCTACATCGATTGTCGAATCCCCGCGCTTCACGTCGTCGAGGTACTCGTGGAACCGAATGTTGTCGTGCCTGAGAAAGTGAGACTTGTAGTTCTTCATGGCCACCGAGGGTACACGGTTGTAAGGTAGGGTTTCCCACATATTAGCACTCATGTACACTTCTGGGATTTCTAGAACCTTATGTAGTTGTACCAGAACTTGCTTCCTCAACCGGTCTCGAACCCTATAGGCATAATGAGCTTCTTCTAGGGTTTGATATTCTGGGTCATACTCTTTAGGGAAAACCCGGCATGCAATGCTCTCGCATATCAACAACGAATTGTCGTATGCTGAGTCTATCATAGGGCACCACTTGTCCACGAGACTGATTTCTTTAAGCTTTCCAGCATTCAAAGCTTGCATATCGGCCTTCAACATCTCGACAAAAACGTCCGAAACGGTGTCGTGTAAGAACCGATAAACCGGGTCTCGGTTGTACCTCTCGAAGGCTTTCTTTGCCTTATCCAATACACGTTGATTCCTCAATGACCTCGCTTGCTCTCTTTCATGATTGAGTTTAGCGATATGTTTCTGAACCCTCAACTCCTTGGGCAACTTCGCAGTCTTATCCTTATTATTCTTCTTCTTCTTCTTCTTATCGGTTGCATCACTCACATTACGCCCTTGCCTTTGGATCCTTTTCTTGTGTTCCATTCCCTCTCCGCGGTTTCGCATACCGACTCGCCCTCTAAAATGCGGTATAGAATTTCGAGGAGGTCTTTGAAGTAACCGAACTTGGCGAAATCTCTGGCATTGAGGGCTAGGGTTTTGGGGTGGTGTTTGTGGAGCCGAAGCGCCGTCGTATAGAACCGTTCCTTATTGGATTTTTCGGTACCACGTACGCCACGGAGGTTAGAGATGAGTTTAAGGGTGGTGAGGGGGTCGTGGGACCAGGCTTTGTGGACACGTTCGACGATTTTTTCAGACAGCGTGGACGGGACTACGTGGAAAAAGAAGTCGAGGCAAGGGTTTCCAGTTGCCGTGTAAGTCAACGAACAGTTTTCTGTGAAGCCGAGGGTGGGTTGTTCTTGTTTGTTTGAGAGATTTAGGGTTTTTACAGAGGATTGGATGGCGCCCATGGCTGTGTAGATATTTGGTGGACCAAGAAGCAGGGAATCAGAAGCGGCCATTACTAGGGTTTAGGAAGCGTGAGTGAGACTGCTATTGGAGTATTGGTTGAGATTTGAGGAGAAGAGAGATAGAGATCCGGTTTGAATCTGATTGTGAATTTGTGATTGTTATGAAAAACGAATTTCTAGTCTAGGCTTTTAATAAGAGGGGAGGACTACTTGAGAAGCAAAGTTAAGATTTTGGATTGTGTATGGAGCATTGCATGGGACTCGGGATTGAGTGGAACTTTATGAGGAATGGGCCGCTGAAGGTAAGAGGCAAATTGGGTCCAAATTATAATAAAAAAATTAAAAAACCCTAAATTTTATCAAATAGATATATTTATGTACAATAAGAGTATTAATTAAACCTCAAATATTAGCTAATAAATAAAAAATAATTTTTTTATCAAAGAAAAACTCGAAGAAAAATCTTTTAATTGGATGTGATAATGACTGTTAATTTTTTTTTCTTAGTTTTAGAGTATAGAACTCATTAATTTCTCACTCAAATGCTAAAAGATCACTCCCTCTTTCTTTGTCTCTTTCTAAAAAAAACTGATGGACAATGCTTTTTAAAGCTTCCTAGTTGTGCTTCGGACCATCTTCTCCATTGAACTTAGTGATGAGCTACTTCTTCATTTCAAATTTGATACTTCTCTAAAAACACTAGTTCTTACTTTACTTTTCCTATGAGCGTTATGCCCGTGCAATGCACGGCTTAATCAAAATTCATATGTAAATAATTTTTCTTATTAATTTACTCAAAATAAATAATAAAAATAAATAAATATTTTTCTTTTAAGTTACATAATGAATGCATATTGTGTGAAACTAAGGTATCATAAAATGCATATATATATATATATATATATAATTGAATGGAAGATGGTAGAGGTACCTAAAAATATATATATATATATATATATAATGATTTTCAATAATACATTGAACTTTAAGGCTCAATTAATCACATATATTTAAATGGAAAACCCTTGAATTTAATAGTTAAAAACTATCTAAAATAATAATTGAAATCATGTTTAAGTGAAACCTAAATTCAATAATTAATAACAATCTAAATTATTAAACATTTAAAAATTTGAAGTAGAGAGAGACTCACATGGGAATTTAATTTTTTTCCTTGAAAGTATGAAAGAAAGCACTGAAACTTGTGTGAGTTTCACCCTACCAAGTTTAAGTCATGTGCATTGCACGCTACATGTGTGTGTATATGCATGAAAAATTATCTGAATTTAATATTTATTGTAGAAAAGAATTGGTGTAGTCTTATCCCTGTCTAGTTAATTTTTGTTATAATTCCTTCGTGTAATGTGTTTATATGCATGAAACATGATTTGAATTTAACATTTATTATAGAAAAGAGGCGGTATAGCCTTACCCATGTCTAGCTAATTCTTGTTATAATCCCTTTTGTTTTGTAGGGAGGGAGAAAACCCTTCTTTTATTAAAAAAAAAAAAAAAATCAACGTTAATATATAATAGTGTTGATGCCCAATTTTGCGAATCCTTATCCAATGGCCCATGAGGAAGAAAACCTAACGAAAAGCAAGACCCAAAGACCCACCAAGAAGACCGAAGAGCAAGAAAAGTCCAAAGAAATAAGTGCAAGTGAAAGCAATCTATAGCAAAATGCAAATCTGCAGCAGAATACAAATCTGCCACAGAATACAAATCTACCACAGAATACAGTTCTTCAACAGAATACAGATCTGCCACAGAATACAGTTCTCTGGCAGAATGGCTTCGGCAGATGAAGATAAATTGGGACCAAGACCCTTTTTATCTAGTCAACATTATTTGGCTCACAAAGACCCAAATCCTTTTGTATAAAAAAGATAGGTGTGAAAACTGATATGAAGAAGCACAATGAAGAGAAACAAGGAACAACAGGAAGTGTCAGTAGCAGGAATCACGTGAAGGAACGAAAAGCCAAACCAAAGGAAATGACAAGCACTGCAGGAAACGCATGAGGAAATAAGACAAAAAACATGCAGTAGAACGAAATAGAATTAATTTGCTACGGCAGAAATGACGTGGGAACGAAAGAAGACAAAAACAGAAGGGTTGGAGCACCACCAACCTGTACCCATCCAATACAAGGGAGGTGGGCCTACGGTCAAAGGGATTCAGAGGGTGTGGTTTGGTAGTGGGGGGAAAAAGGGGTCTATATTTGGTTTCCTACCATGACTTATTTTGGGAATATACCTTGCTGGGATGATATCTTACCCAAAAGGAGTAATAGATGGTTGGGACCATCTGATGCACGCCATATAGCTAGGTAGTTAGGTAGCCCAATCCTTATCCATTTGAACCTAGAGGTAGAGGTATACAACAAGAACAAACAAAAGAGAATTTTGTCGTGAAATGAGTAGTGGTGCAGTAAACATGTACTGGAGCAATGGCAGTGGTCAGGGCAACCAATGGGTTGATGAGTAGTCTTGAAAGGATGCCCACAACAAACCAAAAATAGTTGGTGAAGCCCTAGAGGTAAAATGGAGAAATCCCATTGAATTAGCTCACTATTAAAGGAAGAGGTAGCCATGGATAAATGGGGGAAGGCCTGATATTGGGGGGGGGGGGGGGAGGGGAGCACCTAAAGGGGGGAACCCATGGTAAGAGAGTAGGAAGCACCTAGAGAGAGAGACCCAGGAAAAGGAAAGACTAAAAAGGGGAACAACCCACAGCAAGAGAGTAGTAAGAAAATTAAGAATAAAAAGAGTGGAGAGAAAGAAAGAAAGAAAATGGTAAAAAGAAGAGAGAAAACACGATAGGGATAAGGGCATGCATCAATAGACCATCTTTTCCCTCCCTCTTAGCAAACCCACTCTTTGAAGTCCCCAAAAGTAATAGCTAGTAGTCATTTAGGCCTATTCTCCAAAATGCACAACTTTGATGGCAAAAGCCTATGACAAGGTCGTTCAAGTTGAGGTTTGGGTTCTTTCTTGGTTTACTTATCCTATGGGAGGATTCAATACTTGATTTTGATTGCAAATATATTTGATTTCTCTCATTGTAACTTAGATCTGCTGTATTTAGTCATTCTGTTGTAGCACGTTTTTATCACGTTTGCTGCATCAGTTGTCCTGCTGTGGTATCTTTACTTACTGTACTAGTTATTCTGCTGTAGTACCTTTTTATTATATTTACTGTGTTAACTATTATACTAGTTAAACCTTTTCTGCTAAAGCTTTCTTCTTTATTTGTTATTACGTGTTTTACTTTTGACATAAACTAATTATTATCTTGCCATAAGTATATATATACATATATCTTGTTTCTCATGTCCTACAAAATATATTTTATAGATGTATATGTGAATACGTATAAGTATATGTACTCATATATGTATGTATATATTTGAGAATATGCTAACTCATTTAAACTAACATTTATTTGATGGATATTTTCTTTGGGTTTTAGATTTGTTTGTGTGCAGGAAGTAGAAAAGTATTTCTGTAGTAAAAATGAAGAGTAGTCATTCACATTGCAGAAGGCTTTACTGCAAGGCAGAAGGCTTTAAAGCACAGCAGACAGCTTTGAAGCACAACAGATATCTTTAATGCACAACAAACAGTTTTATTGCACAGCAGAAGGCTTTATGGCAGAGAGCTTTACTGCACAGCAAAAAACTTTAATGCATAGCAGGCAACAGAAGGCTTTACGGTAGAAAACTTTATTGCACAGCAGAAAACTTTATTGCACAGCAGAAAGTTTTACTACACAGCAGACGGTTTTACTACACGGCAGAAAGTTTTGCTGCACAGTAGAAAAGTCAGTCCTGCGGCAGAAACTGGAGAAAATTTCCTTCTACGGCAGAAATAGAATATAAGCCCACTTTGCAGTGTCTTCTCTTGGACTTGGACTCAACGTTTGCGCACAAACTGACAGTGGCAAAACGGTACTTTGGAGCCCATTCTGCGGAGCGCCAGGCCCAACTTCCTTCTTAGAAAAAGAAACGTAAAAAGAACCCCCTACAAATAGTTAAGATATTAATCTTTGGAAGTGGCATCTCATACAGATTAGTATTTCAATTGTGGGTTTTGGTAGTTAGAAGTTAGCCATAGTAGTTAATAATTAGAAAATTATTTTGATTTTTTTTTAAACCAATCCCTTAAAAAAGTTTTAGTAGAGTTTAAATCACATTAATAAATTATTTCTCTATTTTTTTTTTTTAAATCATGTTAATAAAAAGTTACTAATAAAACTATTATTAGTAAACATTTCTTAGGCTTATCTATTTAGCTTTGTTGCCAAATTTATATAAACTCTTTTATTTTATTTTATTTCTTTTTCCTGAAGAATATAACACAATCAAAAACCTATAAACAACAATTTACATTCAATATAAAGAATATAATCAAAATTATTCATAATTTAAAATTAAGAAATTAACAAAAATTATAAATTAAGATATAAATTTAGAAAAAAAACAAAGAATAAACCTGTTTGTTTTCTCTATTACTTTGAGAGATGAAAGTATGAGTATTTAACTAAAACCTAAACCAATTATTGTAGAAGAGAATAAATGAGTACAAAAGTTTAATATTATGAATTAGGTTAAAATGTATGTGAGAAGTTTAAAGAAAAATAGCTTAAACAAAATGAAAAAAATAATAATGAAGAAAGAATGCATACCCATCATGGGATTTAGGCATTCACATATTGGAATAAACTTTACTTCAAAAGGGATATATATATATATATATATATATATATATATACTTGATTTTGACCCCTTGCCCACCAATAATGGATGATGGCCCAACAAGGCCAAAACAATGTATTTGTTAAGGAGTGGATTTCACAAGAATCGGATTCTGTAAATCAAGTATGGGCCTCAATGGATTGGACTCATGCCAAGAAGATAAGAAAACTCACTTCAATATAAATAATACTCCTTAGTCAGATCCGAAGATTGATGTGTTCTTATATTCACTCAAACTTATCTCAGTACAAAAGGGCAGAGCTACTTAGCTCCTTGGCCCCCCCAAAAATTTTAAATTTTCCCTTAAAGTATATAAAAAAAAGACATGGGCCCCTCCAAGAATTAAATCCCCCCCTCCCCCCCCCCCCCAAAAAAATTATTTTCAACAACCAGTCCAATACAACTTCAAATAAAACAAAATATTAGTCCACATTCAGCCCAGCCGGCCAGCCCAAAATCCTTAATCATACACAATTCTTCTCCTCTAAACTAAAGGCACTTCCAGCCTAGCCCAACCCTAAATCTAAAATCCCTAATCCTAATCAAATAAAACAAACTCTTCAGTCATCACCTTACACTTCTGTCTAAATTCCTAGTTTTCACGCAGTCACGCCTCTGCGCTCTACTTGACGGCCTCAGTTCATGCTGCCTGAATTCCCAATCCTTATGTCATGTGGTCACGCCTCTTCGGCTCGCCGTGACGCTGTAGCTCCACTAGCCGCTATCCTGACCTAGCCTTCATTGCTCAACCTCAAATCCTAAAGCCCTCACCTCAATTCCTCAAGGTATCTCATTCAGTCATTCTCATCTCAGTTCTCTCTCTTTTTCTCTAGAACTGAACTAAATAATAAATAGCATAATAGAAATATCAAGTATGTGTATGTGATATTTTTTGCCAGTGAAGCAATTTATATTTATTTGACTTTATCTTTTTGTGTTTATTGTTATTGGGTTCTTTATTCTTGACCCACTGACTCTATGACTCAACCTTTTTGGCTTTTGTGTTGTTTGTCTCTTGAGTGGGTCCGGGTGGGGTGAGGGCCATGAAACTATGTAAGAATGAATTTTATATGATAATTTATTATATCTCTCTTTCAAGTTAGTTTATCTCAAAGGAACCTGCTACGTCTGAACAAAGCCTCCATAAGCTCTCATCAAATTGTTGCAACGGCTAAGGAGTATATTGCTGAGTTTGCCCAGATTAATCCTAGGCCTTCACCTCCACGGGTAACAGTCAATCACTCTCAGACCAGATGGCGTCCTCCTACTCATGGATTGGTGAAGATTAATTGTGACGGAGCTACATCCAAAGAGCAGAACAAATCGGGTATTGGCGTGGTGATCCGAGACGAAAATGGTATGGTTTTGGCTTCAATGACCGAACAGTTACCTCAGCTATATACAGCCTTGGAGATTGAGGCCATGGCAGCTTCAACAGCTTTGTCTTTTGCAGCACAGGTGGGATTTCACAGCGGCATACTAGAGACTGATTCTTTGGTGTTGGCTACGGCGTTGATCAAGAATAGCACCTATCTATCCACGGATGGTTTGCTTATGGAGGATATTAGATTTAATGCAAGTTTTTTTAATCAATTACTTTACTCTCATGTAAAGAGAGAGGGTAATAAGGTTGCGCATAAGTTAGCAAGACATGCTCTTTGTATTTCAGTTTTTTCGGCGTGGATGGAGGATGTTCCACCACCCATACGTTCTGTTGTCCAAGATGACATTGCTGGTTTTTCTTAATAAAGTTTGTTGTGTTTCCTTCTCAAAAAAAAAAAAGTTAGTTTATCATTTTTTGAATTGATTTTTTTTTTTGGAATTGAAATTAGGTGCCAAATAATGAGCAAATGACAAACAATTAATGCATTTTTTAAGAAAAAGTTGTATGTCATTTAAAACTTAGGTAATCTATAGAAACAAATGTTGATACTTCAATGTCTGATGAGCGTCCCTCCAAATGTTCAAGAATTCAATTTAAAGGAATAGACCATGATCCAAGATCACGTAAATAAATATATGAATTCCCTATCAACGAACAAAATGAAATTCGACTAGCTTATCTCATAATAGGTCCATATCAACCTAGAAATATAGAGTATCCATACAAAGGGCCGAAAAATTATCGTCGTAGTTTTCAATTTTCATGGTTTGAATCACATGAAAATTGGTTGAATTATATTTTAGTATATCTCTACTACAACCCGCCCCCCCTAGGTAATTATTCATAGCTACGGCCCTGCATGGATGCAGCACTTAGATGGTGCCCGGTGACCTATTGAGTAACTATATTCTTAATCATTGCCTTGTCACAAACAAAATGATAATTTTTTAATATGGGATTTTTTTACTTATTTAAACATCCATTCGGGAAGGGGCTGTGAGATATAATGCTCAGATGAGGTATATCTAATTTTTTGCTTATTGATAGAAATGCTCAGATGAAGTATCTGATTGAGATGCCATGGATGAAGTTCAAGCTTGCTTTGATACCATGTAATAATCTCAATTAATGAAGTCTCTCACTCTAAAAACTGCCAAATCTGTTATTGATAGAGAAAATGAGAGGGTACAATCAGAAATTTAATGCGCTTCTCCTAATGTGAAATGTGCTAAGTAATGTTTACAGCCCATCATCACATGCTTGACTGTGTGCATTTCATACGCCAATTAAACTGATACGACACTGCTTCACATATTTTTAAAGAAATTTCTACGTTTTTTGTGGTGTTTTGTTCTTGTTTCTTTTGTTTTTAGGATGATTTGTTTGGTTAAGTAAATGCAACACCGTGTAATCTTTTCCTTTAACACTTGTGTTGAAATGGGTTGGTGATGTGATACTAAGTAGATAAGGGCATAAGGCCCTTTGTCCTCTTCTACCTTCATAAGTCTTCTGTAGAGAGAGAGAGAGAGGGGGGGGGGGGTGGGGAGAGATTGAACACAGAGAAAGCATTTGAGTTCAAAGCTAGGGTTTTCTCAAGAGGAAAGTATTTGGATTAATTTCGATACTAATTCTGTTAAATCGCGACATAACTGAATTTTAAGGAGAAAATTTGTAGTACAAGATATAAGGTATCAAATCTAAGTTTTACCCATCTAGGAGATAGTGTGAGACTCTATCTTAAAATTGTAATTGGATTTTTCAGTTCTAAACACACTAGGTTTCGATAATGGTTTTTTTTTTTTTTTTTTTTTAATAGCTTTTATAGTGCTCATTTGCTTTTAAAGCGAGGTAGCAATTAGGGGTGAGTAGAAAGTCACCGGCACCGCCACTGCAACCGACCGACGAAGCCGATGTCGGCAATCGAAGCGCAAAGGGAGTTCCAATGCTGGTGCAGTGCAGTCACCGGAGCTGGAAATCCGAAACTGAGAAGTCACTGAACCGAACCGATACCTGCATCTCCACTTCTCAGTTCTGTTTAGATACAGTGTCGTTAACTCGTTGTACAAGTTCTCTTCTCTTTTTTTATTTTGAAAGCATACAGGTAACAGGTTCTCTTCTCAGAATCTCATTTGAAGTTTTTTATTTTTTTTATTTTTAATATATATATATAACGTTGTCGTACTCGTATGGGTGTTATTAAAAAAAAAAACAAAACAAAACGATGCCGTTTAGGCTAGTTTTTCATATTCTACCCTAGTATAAATTCACTCTTTTGTCTCTCATAACCCTTTAACTCTCTCTCTCGCTCTCGCCTGACTGTGACGCCTCGCCTTGCCTTAGAGCTCTAGCCTCTCGCTCTCACCTTGCCTCGCCAACAGTAAGCCACCTCTGAGCTCTCATTTTGTTGAAGGTGTTTTGATATATGGGAAATGTACAATTAGTGGTTAATATTTTGATTATGATGTGAAATGTGACATGTTTATGTAAAAGTTGCAAATTTGAGATATGGGTTTTTGTCATTGTTGGATTAGTTTAAGGAATATTGTGAAAGATTTGCAAAAGACCCAAGTTGAATATTTGAATAGAAAAGGATGGTGTGGGTTTAGTAAGTAAGAAAATTTGGTCATGATTGTGTAATGTGTGAAAATTCTGGAATTTATGTAACTATGAAGTCTATGATTGTGTACTGACTGGATTACACAATATTTATCTCGCATTATATGAGAATTTCATTACAAATGTCATATATGATATATGTTATGTGTTATAGCTTTAATTAAATATGAAGGCTGATTTTGCAGGCATCGTTTTCCATGGGTTCAACTATAATTAAATATGAAGGCTGATTTTGCAACTAAGCTAAGTGTTGTATTCTTCAAAATTTTACTGAAATGTAATGTCCATAGTTGTTCTTAAACCTAGTATTTGTGCATGTCATTTATTGATCCTTATCAGTGTCTCCTCCTTCTCTTTTTTTTTTTTTTTTTTTTTAAAGTTAAGTCTACCTACCCATTTATATACGTGCAGTGGTTTTTGGCATTGCCTTGGTTGAAGAAAACTTGACACGGAAATGTTTTTGTTGAACAGATTTTTGAACAAATTTTTTTTAACAAAAAAAAAAACAAAAACAGATTGTTAATATTTCAAATCAAACCGACCAAACCGATTAAACCGAGCTGATCAAACCACATCGCTACAGATTTTTGAACTAGCAATAGGTTTTTTTTCTTTTTTATTTTATTTTTTATGCAATTGCTAAGGACACCCTCAGTGAAACTAAATTACATTCACTACTTCTTCAGATCTCTTTGTACAATTTTTTTTTTCACATAACACACACAGACCACAGAACCCACTGCCAAACAGACTTCTCACGCGCTGTCTTGATCACCACGCGCCACCACAGCTCAGTCACTTACTAGTGATCTCCGTGCTTGGCAGCATCTATTTCACAAATCCGTTTTCCACGCGCCTCGTAAGAGAGGCAGAAATTTTAGGATTTGGAGACAATCGAATTTTGAGAGAGAGAGAGAGAGGATTTGAGGCTTTTCAGGTGAGATCTAGAGAGGAGAGTGAGATAGGAAGAATTTTTTATAGAATAATTCGGTGAACAGAAATCACAGTTCACGGTGGTGGCAGACGGTGGGGCAAGAAGCTCCGTTCGTTGGCTTGAGAGAGAGAGCGAAATAAAGTGAGAGAGAAAAGGCCACATCTGTGGTGGATCATGGCCGTGGCGAGTGGTGGTTGTGACAGAGCTTGTGAGCTTTGGCCATGAAGGCTAAGGATCGGGATCGAGAGAGCTGTAGAGATTAGGCCAGGGGGATATACGAGTCGGGTCTGAACCGTTCTAATAGGAAATCGGATCCATTTGTTTCAGCCACTAAACCCAGTCCTGCTAGGTCTAAGCTCAACCTGGCCAATCTGTCCCTAGCATAAGCCCAGGTCTGACCCACTTGAATCTCATATCCACATCATTTATACTAAATAGGCCCATCTCAAACTTAAACCTAACCAGCCCATTTAAATACCAGTCCACCATCACATAAACTTTCCCAAATTACACCTTGCCCCCAAACTTTCACAAATTACACTGTAACCCCATAACTTATTAATCCTTACAACTTCCATTAACTTATAACTGCTTATAACTAATTCTACAACTGGTTGCACTAACAGAACAACCAATTAATATCAATATCATATACTATATATAATAGCAGAAGTCTTTTCCTGCAATTAAGGAGGTGCTGTCATGTAGGAAAAATGACCACTTAAAATTCTGCCAATTATGAGTTAAAAAACGATAAATTATGTTGTTTGGCAATGCTACAACACCGTTTAAAATCCTTTCATTATAAATAACAAAAATTAACCGATTAAAATTAAATGTACACGAAAATTGAAATAGAGGGAGAGGCAATGAGGACACGGAGAAAGAAGTAGAGAAAGAGAGAGGCGATGAAATAGAGAGAGATGAGGCCTGCGACACGGAGAAAGAAACAGAGAAAAAGGCAAAACGGTAAACACTGTATCGATTGGGCATAAGAAATAGAAAGATAAGTCGTGTTTTGAAACTTTTTGATTCCATAGAGAGAGACAGAGACATAGAAATAGACTGACAGATATAGAGAGACATAGATATAGTAAGGCGCACAGGAATGAAGATTAAGGAAGGGAACGCCTCTCTGTCCTAACAGAACGCCTCTCTGTTTCTCTCACTAAGATCAGAGTTCATTCACCATTTTGATTTTTCTAGAGAAAGAAGCAGAAGAAGGAAGATGATACAAACTTCGGCGTCAAGAACGAAAAAGTCCTCTCTACCCACAAACGACGCCTTTGATGGGTTCTATTCTTTCTTTGATTTTTTTAAGGTAAATTAGATTTGTTATATGTTTTCAATTTTTTCAATTTGGTTCTAGATTTAGATTCAGAAATTAGGGCTAAGGAAATCAGGTTTTAATATGTGACTATTCTTTTTTTAATTTTTTCGGTAATAGATTTTTTTCAGTTCGTCTATTTTGGAATTGAATCATTCAATTTCTTTCTCTCCATAGATGAAGTGGAGTCTTTCCACAATCTAGAGTCTCTAATTTCATCAAGGTACTGATTTCTTTTCCTAAAAACAGTAAAACAAACGCACAGTGCAAATACCGCAATCAATATTAATTTTCACTGAAACCTTATTAAAGACCACTATCAGGTAGGAATGACAACATGTCGGGTTCAGGCCGAGTTTTTCCATACTCGGACCCTGCCCGTTTACTAAGCGGGTTTTTTTTTCGGGGCCCAGACCAGCCCCCGCCGGACCCCGTTAAGGGATTGGGCCCAATTCGTGGCCCAACAAAAAAAAAAAAGAATTGAAGCCCAACATCACTCACTGACATTCTCTTCATAAGCATTGTAATTCTTATCATCCTCCACCTCTTCCTGCATTTTCGCAATCTCCACTAGCGTCCTCTCCAGAATCTGCTTCTTCTGCAACTCCAACTCCCTCTAGAACTCCAACCTGATCTTCTCCAACTCCATCATCTACTACCTCTTACTACTCTCAATCTTCTCATATATCTCCCCAAACTTCTGTATCGAATCCGCCAACACCTTATACGACAATCCATCTCCACCGCAGCCTCTCACTCCCCCCCTCTCATCCAACCCATTCCCTTCCTCTTCCTCCTCCTCATTCTCCGACTCCCCAGGACTATCCCTCATCTCATCAAACCCATTAGACCTCTCCAAATAAACCAGGGTATTCATAAACACATACTCCCCGGAATCAATCCCACATGCCAACCTGCACTCTTGCCTCAGTGACGAAGCCATTAACATATCCATCTTCTTAAAGTAGGCCCATTGGCTAGAACACAAAGAACATGAAGGGCTAAGCTGAGGGAGAATAGGAATGGTAACAGGTCGGGTTCGGGCCGGGTTTTTTAATACCCGGACCCGACCCGCGGGGCAAGACCCGTGGCCCGGACCCGGCCCGTTTAGGGTACCGGGTTTTTTCCCGGGGTCGGGACCCGCCCCAACCGGGCCCCGCGGGCCCTGTTTAGGAATTGTGCCCAATTTGTGGCCCAACCGAAAAAAAAAATTTTTAAGCCCAAATTTTAATTCAAGCCCAGATTTAAGCTCAAATTTTGCCTAGATTTAAGCCCAGATTTTGAGTACATTAAGCCTGCATATTCAAGCATAATTAACGTGGCCCAAATGCCAAATCAATCCAAATCATAGGCTAAGGCTACTAATTATAAATCAATAAATCACCTGTTAATTATAAATCTATAAATCAATAAATCATAACTAATATCATAATCCTAATTCAATAAATCATAAATAAGATTTTAAATCAATAAATTACCTAGCTAAGATAACCATTTAATCATTAATCAAAAAAATCTTAACTAAAATCACCAACTAAACATAAAATTAAAATAAATCCAACAAGTCCAAAAAATAAGTATCAAAAGTCCAATGAGTCCAAGAAATTAAAAAATTACAAAATAAATCTCACAAGTTTAGAATAATTACAAACCAACAAATTAAGGAAACAAGTCTAAGAAAATAAAAAAGTTACTAGATTAATACAAAATGTTTAATCTTCATCAATTGTGATACAACTCCCATCAATTGTGGCACAACTCCCATCAATTGTGTCTGTGTTTGTGTCTTCCATCTCCGTCGTAGGCTCTGCATTCCCAACAAACACAAAAATGAATAATAATGACAGATTGTGAAAAAATTTTATGAATAATTTTTATATATATAAATATCCAACATATAAAATAGAACAAATATGCTAATAATGAATAATGATGACAGATTGTGAAACATTTTGCATTCAAGCAGAGACTTTGCAGTAACATTTTGTATTCAAGCACATATATGCATCTCGATTTCATCATCTTAGACCAGTCACCCAAACCACATAATTGTCTAATAGAAATTTCTAGTAATAGAAACCACAAAATTATTAATTAAAAAGTAAGTAATACAAATAAAGTAGCAACACCAACACATTTTCGAATAAACAAAAGCCTTATTGGGGCAAATCTTCTTTTCTTTTTTGTTCAAATAAACAAGGGCTCATGGGTCTTTCAAAGACAAGGCTGCATCGACCAATACAACACAAACAATTAAAATTCAACCATGCACTCTACCATGGAAGACTTAAAATTAAGTAAATCTGTCAGACACATGACAGAACCATACCTTTTTTTTTCTAATGAATAATTGGCAATATCTTTTATTTTGCAAAGAAGTAAAATTGATCAGTACATACATGTATGCTATTACATAGAGCCTTTAAAATGAAGTAAATCTATCAGACACAACTACATGTTCACTTTGAGACATGTAACTAAATGGAATACCTGACAAATGAAGATATAAATACTACTTGGTTTACTAGAATTCCCAACTTAAAATGCTCCTAAAGTGAATCATTAATCTTGGGCAAAATGTATTATGTAGAAATTTCAATTATTTCATGCAATAGAACAAGATAACTAGTCCATTCTACAGATAAACAAACTCCCTTATGTCCTAACAATCGGAGGTTAGACAAGTTGTAGAACCAGATATACACCAAATCCTCTCACATGTATGTAAGTCCACGCAATATAGCATTTCAGACAGATTGAAAAACTACATCGATTCAAACCAAAGGCATCGATTCAAACAATTTGTTTTTTGATTAAAAAAAACATAGATCTAAGCAGCAATGATCAACGCTATATTAATTGCAAAAATCACAAAAGAGTAAAATCCATGGCTGTGGCAGAACTCACCAAAACTGAAATTAAGCGTGCTAATGAGGGCCTTGTGGGAGTGAGGCGAGGGAGGCGAGGGACGGACTGAGCTGAAATCACAATAGAGAGCTATTGCTAGTGAAATGTCTGACATCTGTATGGCAGAAAAAAAAAATGACAAATCAAAACCAAAATGTTGGTCAGACAAACCCACAACAGCAATTGAAATATAGTCTCAAAACAAGAGATACAAGAGATGCAGTAGGTAAAAATGGGGTGACCCAAGTTGCCATCACAGGAAGTAAATAAGTAAAACAACATAACCAACCACCTTTGTCATTAACAGATACAATACAACACCTAAGAATGCAGACCAGCCACAAGAAATCAATGCTTAAAAGATAAAAGCAGATGATTAATTAGCGCAAGTGCGCAACAAAGAAAAATGAAATGCATAAATGAAACCCTCTTTCAATCAAAACCTAGCTTAAAGCAAAACTATACAGGAATTCACAACAATTTAAAGGCAAAACCTAGTGAAAATCCATAACTAGCAAAGCCCTAACGATATTTTACCTAAATAAAAACACTATAATGAATTTGTAGTAGACATGCCAAGCATAAAGTGATTCACAAATAAAAACTTCTGAAATTTACAGAAGCAAATGTAACTTACACATTACAATCGAAAACTAATAATAAATTCACAAATAACCACTTGGTCTTACACAGATATTTCGCAAATCAATAGAATCAAATACAACCACATTACGAAATCACTGTTCCAACAATATTTCTTTCACAACTATACCAATCAGGAAAATGCTAATCAGTAAATCTGAACCAAATGTAACGTAACATAAACTAAATTGAATGGGGTCTAATACTGATTCTAGTAATAACAATTTCTTATTAAAAATCCTATTTTCCAAAAAGAGAACACATTTCTCACTTTTCTAGATTTCATTGAGTAACAAAGTTGAGGAACCAAACAAAGAAATCACAGGAAAAGCAAAACAAGCAATGGGATTTGAGTGAATAAAAAAGCAAAACAATAAGACTTGGAAAGAAGGGTTTATATACCGAAATATCTTCGAAGCTCCAGCGGTTGAAGAGCTTGACATCGTTGTGAGGCTGTAGGGGTTCCAGAACGACGGCAGCCACCGGTTCGGTCGGAGGAGGTGGCGCCATCACTTCGGCCATGGCTACCTGTGCACAAACGTGAAGGTATTACAAAAAAGAAATGAGGGAGGCGAGGGAGGGACGGAGGCTGAAATGAGGGAGGGAGGCGAGGGAGGCTGAAGAAAAGAAATGAGGGAGAGGGAGTACTAGGTTAGGGTTAGATTAGGTTTATATATATATGAGGGTATTTTCGTAATTTAGGTTTTCGGGTTTTTAAACGGGTCGGGTTTCGAGTCGGGTCTCGGGTTTTTTGATAAAACCCGGACCCGACCCGGACCTGCTTCTGGTTTTTTTTTTAAACCCATACCCGACCCTATTCTTAATCGGACCGGGTAAAATCCGGCCCATTAGGGTCGGGCCGGGCCGGGTACCTGCGGGTCGGGCAAAAATTGCCATCCCTAAGGGAGAGGGAGTGTCGGACTGAGGGAGGGAGGCGTGAGTGTTGAAGAAATGAGGGATTAGGGTTAGATAATAGGTACATATATATATATATATATATATATATATATATATATATATATATATAGGGTATTTTTGTAATTTCAAGGTACTGGGTTTTTATTCGGGCAGGGTTTCGGGTCGGGTCTCGGATTTTTTTGATAAAACCCGGACCCGCTTCGAGTTTTTCTTTTTTTAAACCCATACTCGACCCTATTCCTAATTGGACAGGGTAAAACCCGGCCCATTAGGGTCGGGCCGGGCCGGGTACCCGCGGGTCGGGCAAAAATTGCCATCCTTACTATCAGGTTCCAATAAATTATACTTCTTTAATGATTGCGATGTGTATATATATTGTGATTGAAGTTATTTTAATTTAGGCTTAGGTTTGGGTATGATCTGTTAAGGTTTCTGATATTCTCATAATCTATTTTCTTTTTCTTTTCTTTTTTGTGTGTTGAAAATGTTGTTAGGTTGATCATCGTATAAACATTTAATGTCTGCTGATTTTTTTTTATTGGCTTTAAGTTTTCATATAATTGTTATTATTAATTTAATACTTGATGCGTAGAATTCGAATATGGTGAATTAGAAACTGAAATCATAGATTGATAGGGTTGGATCTGTAGTGGGTTTTGATCTTTTTGTCCACATATTTCAATGGGATCTATCACAATGTTGATGGTTAGCTTATCATTCGAATTAAGCATATAATACAAAGTTAAATTTATAAATCTAAATTTTTTCTTTTTTTTGTTTCTTTTAATGTTTCATTAATTGTGCTAAGAAACTTAAAACAACCATATTCATGGTTGGAGAATTTGGAGGGAATGATTATAATTATGCATTGTTTCAAGGCAAAAATGGCAAAACAATTGAGGAAGTTAGATACATGGTTGTAGAAGTTGTCCAAGCCATAATTGCGCATTGTTACAGTACGTTTTATTAGCAAAGAAACTATTAAAAAAAAGCCTTCTTTTTTCTTGCAAAATGACTTGCTATGATTATTGATCACCAATTTTCTATTATTGTTCCATAGGTTCATTGATTCTCTACTAATACGACATTCTACACCAACAATTCTTTTGCTTATGACAAGATATGGTGAGTCTCTCTCTTCTTCTAATAGAATGCAAAGAAAAAGGGGACATGATATGATATGGAGATTTTGTAATTTTTCAAGGTACAAGATTTTATGATGCATCTATGCGAAAAAATTGCAGTGGTGTTGGAGGTGAATGAGGGTTTGGCATGGCATAAAAAATTAAAAATGTGACACTCCTAATGTATGCTAAACTCATTGATTTTATTATGTTCAGGTTTTATTTCATAACTCTTGCCTTTAAAAACTATTTCAACATGATTGCAATTATATTGGATTAAAGGCTAATTTGTTTGGCTCCAAGTAATTGTGAAAAGGCATGTTTGTTTTATTTCAATGTAATTTGTCAGGCTCCTCTGTAAATACCACCAAAGTTTGGGTGTGATGACTGAGAGTGAAGCTGTTGGAAAATATTGGACTAGTTCTAGGAATAATGAATGCTAGCTAACCTAAGAATTTTTAATCCTATGTGATAGGGATACCAAGGGAAGAGAGTAAGTTTCATTCACCCTATAAAATATGATCAAGTTACAAGTATCAAGCCAACGAGGGCTTGGCTGAGTGGGTAAGGCTCGGACGCTTCCTGCAACACATCTAGGTTCGAGTCCCACTGCCCGCAGGTTTTCGTTGGTGGGTAAACTTAGCGGTGAGGTGTACTCACAAATGTGAGGTGACTCCCGCATAGTGGTAGAGAAGGGCCCTCGAGATCGGGCTACCCCGACCGAGGCCACTGGCTCCCTACCCGGGGGTGTAATATGACCATAAAGACCCCATTTTTTTTCCTTCTCAAAAAAAAAAAAAAAGTTACAAGTATCAAACATTTAATCTACTTTTAAGTTTCGAATAAATGCTGTTAGGAAAACTTTTAATTCAAAATTATTTTGCATGTTCTTTTGTTGTTTGTTTGGCCTTTTTTGTGTTATTTTAATACACAAGGAAAACCTTTATTGATTATGCAAATATTGATGTTAGCTTACTGGCAGAAGTGCATGCATCTTAAAATTCACTTGATTAGGACCCGCTACAAATTAGTATTGTTCTTAAACTTGTTCTCTGTAGCATGCAGTTAATTCCTTTATTTCTAGATTCCTTCAGGTCATACTTTCTAGAATTAGCTAATGACATTTGATCCTGTACAAAATAAATGTTAAATTGTATGAATAACCACAGTAAGGAAGTCTCTATTGCATGAGGTAAATGTTCTTTCCAATGACTACCTTATTAGCTGCAAATTACTACAGCTATTATATTGTTAAGTTAAACCAATTTTTCTTTGGATGAAATTGTTAAATTGCCTAAAGATTATAGTATATGCTAGTTATAAATGGCCATTATAGTTTGCTGTTGAATTCATTAATTTTTTTAATGCTTAAATGATCAAAGATTATATAATATATTACAAACTATTGAAGGAGGCTTTAACTTTCACTCATATATGTTTAAGGTCTGTTACCATTCTACAACTCCCTTATTGTATTTTTGGAATTAATCCTTCCCCAAGCCAATTGTTGGATTAATTACTTATCATAATATGTGTATCATATGTACCCACCTTTAAGTTATTATTTGAAAAAAAAATGATTTGAAAAGACTAAGACGGAATACATAATTACCAAAGCTTTGCAGGGGGTAAAAGCATCTACACACACTTGATGAATATTGATAATTACTCAAATTCTTTATATGTGTGTATAAAATAACATTACATTGTTTTAATACTACCTTGGTCTGGCTTTTATGATTATATTGTTATTCTTAAAACTTTGTTGTTTAGCATTTGATATCAATACCATGCTTCCAACACGGTTTTTTTTTTTTTTTTTTTTGGGTTGGTTTATTTAAAGAGGAGTCTTTGCTATGGAGGAATTGTTCCTCCTTGTCTCTCTGTTGTTAAGCAAAGGGGGATTTTCCTCCTTGTCTTCAGCAGTAGAAGTTGTCTGTCCCTTCTACACGAAGGAGTGTTTTGTTTTGGGATTGTTCTTTTGTCTCTCTAGGGATATCAAGAATATCCGTGGAGCTTGTGGGGTTTTTTTGTTGAGGGGTTGGGGTAACACTTTTCTTTTTGTGACGAGTCTACTACTCATTCTACGTACACAAATATGGAGGAAATCACTGATGCTTGGCAACAATTTGGACCTACTCTCAGCCGGGAAAGGTGAAATGTATGTGCCTGGGCATTATGAGCGAAATTAGTCTTGCCCAACAGGGAGGAGTACGGCGGAGACTGGGAAAGGAGGGAGGAACGCAGCAAGCTTGGTGGAGGAGGGCAGTGCTGACGTGGTGCACTGGAAAGTTTCTTCAGTTACAACTCATGAAGTAACGTCCTCTTTACTGCTGCCCACAGCCATGCAGCTGGTTACGGTTTCAACGCCTACAATTATTGAGGAATTAGTGCTGCATAAGTACACGTTTGTGGCAGAAATAAATGATAATGATGAGTTATTATTGGCTCGGATTATTGTACCTGATATGAAGTCTAACAACCAGCTAGCACAGAATCTGAAGTGTAATGCAATCAATAGTCCAGCTAAGGTAAAGATTTTTTTGCCACCTAATCCATGCAATCCGGAGCCAATTAATGCAGCAATTGATGACACAATTATGCCCGAGAATCCTGGAGCTTGCTGCGTTTTTCCTTCAACGGATACAGGCGAGTTGATTCCAATTAATGCCTCGGATCAGTCAGTAAGGTCCAATCAATTTCTAGTAGCGGCTACACTGAAACCTATCCTACGGGTTCTGCAAGATGCTCGGTCTGCACAAGCATCTTATGTACGTTCAATTCCTCCAAAACCTCCAGACCGTGGCAGCCTTGCTCATCAACACACGGGGTGGACTCTTCCAGTCAATCACATGTTCAAGGTAAACTTCGACAGAGCTATTTTTAGAGAGGAGCAGAAGGCAGGTGTTGGGGTAATTATAAGGGATGAGCATGGCAGGGTTATTGCATCCATGGCAGATAGTATTTCTCTGCCCTTTTCTGTTGATGTAGTGGAGGCTTTTGCAGCCAAGGAAGCACTTAAGTTCGCTCAAGAGCGCAGTCTATCAGCCATTGTTCTCGAAGGTGACTCAAAGCGCACTATTGATTCTCTGTTATGTGAGGACGTATCCCTAGCAGACATTGGACACCTCAAAGATGAAGCAAAGATGTCCGGTATTGGAGTGGGAATACGGGAGAGTAATGGAGCAGTTTTGGCTTCTTCCTCACAAAAAATCCCTCCCACATACAAGGTTGAAGAGATTGAGGCGCTAGCAGCCCTCAATGCATTGTCATTTGCGTTTGAGTTGGGATTTCGTAGTACTATCCTTATTGGTGATTCTCTTGGACTGACTCAAGCTTTGAAGTCAGAAGAGCGTAGCTTATCACCAACGGGTTTGCTAACTGAAGATGCGAAGATGTTTGCTAACAGTTTTGTAAGATTGTTGTATTCTCACATTAAGAGAAACAACAATGGGGTTGCTCATAGTCTGGCTAAAAATGTGTTATGCATACCAGATTTTCAAGTATGGATGGAAGATGTCCCATCACATATTGTTTCGATTTTACAATTGGATGTAGTTAAATTTCATTAATAAAATCCATCAGTTTCTTTCTCAAAAAAAAAAAAAAAAAAATCTTTCTTAAATATTCAGTGATTTGTCATTCACAATACCATGTCCAACTAAATTGAAAGCTATTATCAAGAACCAAGTTAGGGGGGAAAGGATATTTATTGTTGCTACTTGATGGTCCTTTTAGTTTTCAAAATCTGTGGTGAATGTGGGAGCATGTTTATTTCAGGTGGGGATTTCATCTGGTGTAGCAGTTGCTGCTGCAATAAAGGTGGTAAAAGAAGGCTCAATGATAGAAAACACATTGTTGTAAGTCTTATTCCCTTCTTCAAATTAATATGGAATCTCTATTGCATGTTTTTGTATTATGATAGTTAGCTTAAGTTATTTTAATCAAGCTTCACTTCAAAATCACTTTAAATATAAGATGACTGAAATTTTCAAAAGGTTTTTGATCTACTCTTGGAAATTTCTGAAACTGAAAAGTTAAACCCAGATAGGATGGGAAGACAGTTTTCATGTCTAGTAATATAGGAGTCCAATCGAAAGGGGATAAGATATTTCTGAAGATCGTGTTTTGGATTGCTAAATGTGGTTTCATCTCTGGAGGATTTAGTTAAGTCAGTTCCAAAGCAAGAGGAGTTGATGGAGTTAGAAGTTTTTGGAGAAGATTACCATGATATAATTGTATTTGATTGATGACTATAAAGTCTTCATTATTAGAAAATAGACATCAAAGATTTATTGCTGTCAGTAGCATGCTTTTTGTGATATTATTTGTGAACTTGCTTAGGAGTTAGGAGTGAAGCTATATGTTTTTTATTTTGAATCTAAAGAAATTGTTGAGTCTGATTTTGGAACATTGAGTTTGTTAATCAGTCAAGTAACAATCCTCCAACTAAATTGGTATATTTTAGTTTCATCTTCATCATGCAGTTTTGTAGCTTGATGAGAGTACAATTTTTATATATACTTGTTATTGAAAGCTAATCTATAATTTATATAAGATCTTATCAATTTCTTTGTGAGCTAAACTATTACTTTCTTGCAAGTTAAAATAATCAAAACTCATAATAAAACAATATGTGAAAAAAAAATACTTGCACTTATTAAAAAATAAAAAATAAAAAAGATGTTACACTTATATTGCGTTGGAAACTATATAAATGCATTTGTTACATATTATAAACCTTATTTTTAATCACGAGTCTAACTATTTATGAGGTTTGAAAAAATCAACTTCAAGAGAACAGTTTGTTTCCCATTGCTTTAAGATTTATATTTTGTTTGCTTTAAAAATCTAGTGCAATGCACGGGTTATAAGCTAGTCTCTATCTATATATATCTAAAAGCTGAAGCGTAGCATTTATTGTTTCTACGCTCCAGTTGAGTCACCTCAGTAGCCACGTTATTATCTTTTTTTTTTTTTTTTTCTAATTTTTCCTATATACTTTTTAAAACATTTTTTCATTTAATAAGGTGACTTAAAAAATCCATTATTTAAAAATTAAAATATTTTTAACCATTATTTTTATTATTAATTTTCCAAAACTCTCCCTCCCTTTTATCTATTCATCTTCCCACTACTTTCTACCTTAATATCATTCATTCTCTATTATTTTATCTTCCTTTATTTTGACTCTTCTTATTCTTAACATATTACTATAAATTTGACGTTTTCTCTTTCATTCTATGCATAGTTTTCTCACACAAAAAATGTTACTTCTCTCTCTCTCTCTCTCTCTCAATTTGTTTTTCATTTTTTTTTATTACATCCATACTTAAGTTGATGAATTTTTGTGTTAATTAGAATTCTACTTTAAGTTGATGCAATTTAGTTTTATGTTTTAAGTTGTTATCTTTTCTATTCTCTTTGATTATTAAATATTATCCTACTGCATTATACATATAGTCTATAATAATACAATGTCATTATATTACATAAAATGACTTGAATAATTTAATGTTTATTGTTATATATATACATATATATATATATATATATATATATATATATATATTACTCTTTTTTCTTCTTATCTTATTTTATTCAACATTTAAATTTAGTCACATCCTCCATACTTATGCAACACAAATCAAGAAAATGGCTAGACACACACTTTCCTTCCTTTACCATACATTAGGAGAATCAAAATACTTGTGTGATAAAATGTCATATAATTTATAATTTAGATAACACTCTTTGAATGTGTCTAGGCCTATAGATTGAGCAGTTTGTAGTCTTATAAGACTATTGAGAATGGACTTTTTGAATCAAGACTAAAAATATATGGACTACTAGATATCATTTAGATGAAAACCTTTATCATAGCTATATTAATTTTTTTTTTGGCCACAAATTTAAATCATGCAAACTTAGTAATTTTATATTATGTGTAAGCGTCACGTCTGCTTCTTCTTCTTCTTCTCAAAAATATTATGTATTATATTTAAAGGATGCCAACAATATTGATCTTATGAGAAAAGTTATATAAAGTATTGAGAAAAAAAAATGTTTTATATTACAATCTACTAAAAATGCTTTTTTTAAAAATTTAAACCTTTCTATTTTTCATATCACTGACATGTTTTACAGTTATCACATGTGATAACTTAAGTTTAAATATTCTTAAGCTGTTTCAGCAAAAAGAAAGAAAAAACAAATTGTCACAAAACATGAGTTCATGTAAGGCCACCAAACTTGATAATTTGCAAATGATGAAACCATTCGCAACAATATTTGCATAGTTATATAGTTCTAGGTAAAGCAATCAAGCAAATTTTTAGTCTTCAAAAAACACATATCTACTAGTGGTTAAACGCTCATCTTGAGTAGTTTTAACTTTTTATATAGTTTTATCTCCACACATTCATCTATTTTAATTTAGATTTTAAAAAAAAACTTTAATTTAGATATTTATAAGTAAACAATGAAATAATGATTCATGAATTAAAAAAAAAAAAAAATCATCTATACATGTTTATCTTGTGCGGTCTACTATAATTTAGATGATTATAACTTAATAATGAAGTCTATAAACAAGGTAATTAAAACAATCATATTTCTACAATTCAAAAAGTTCCCATTTCTTTTTTTCAAAAAAAGACCTTTCACATTTTCTTGGAAATTTTTTTAATATTTTTTTAGACTTTGACATACCACTAACCTAACTACTTCATACATTAAAAAAAAAATTTGAATGCTCATTATTACTTCCGTTAAGATATTATAGATATCTTAATTGATTGAAACCAAACTAGAGAAATGCCTTTCATATTTCCTTGAAAATTCAGAAAGGAAAAAAAAAAAAAACCTTTGATATACCATTAACATAACTACATCTATAACTATTTAACTTATCAATAACCATAAAAATACAACTAGAGAGGGAACATACCAAGTAATCAAGAATAAATGACAGAAGAAAAAATGAAATGAAATCAAACGTCAATAGTAACCATTATTTGGAAAATAAAAAAGTGGCCAAGAGGAGTAAGAAATAAAATAGAAATGACTATATAGAGGACATTAAAAACTTTATAGTGCAATAAAATCAACCACTACATTCACTTAATTAAATCAATAATTAAATATAATAATACAAAATTTAAACTTAAAACTAATCAAACTCTAACTAGGGAAATTATACTTCCCTTCATAACTAAAAATGAGATGTTCTTCGGTAATTTAGAAATTATATTAGAAATAAAGTTGAAAATATTTATAACTTCATTTTTTGACATTTCATTTAACCTTATATATATATATATATATATACACACGCGCGCACACCATGACGTTAAAAAATCTAATGAACAATTTTACCTCTTATTTAATGTCTATGTTGTGCAAATTATTAACCAATAAATATATAATAATGGTAAGAAACAATATAAACAAGATTATAAAAAATATGATAAAACTTTTTCTTTTAATTATTTACAAAGTCTAGGAACTAAAATATTATTTTAGTTCCTAAAAATTATCACGCGCAGCGCGTGGGTCTATGACTAGTATATATTAATAGCCAAAGTTAAGAGAAAATCCAATTAAATTCTAAACTAGAGTCTAATTTTGCGCCATGTGTCTCATCTAATTTTTAAATTTGTGTGGCAAGTGAATTATTAGGTGCAAAAATTAAAGAGTCTAAATTCAATTAGATTTTAAATTGAATTTTAATTGGAGTTCAATTTTAAGTATGTGTTCCATCTAAATTTTTAATTTTTGTAGCAAGTAAATTATTGAATGCAAAAATAGAAAAGTCTAGATCTAATTAGATTCTAAATTATATATATGTAATTGTGATTGATTTGTTGTGCCAAGTGGGACATTCCTTGAAGTTCTTTTTATTTAGGCTTCTACTTCAAAGAGTTTGCATTTATATCAACTTATTACTTCATTGAATCAACTAATAGAGTAAATGTATATACTAATTATCTATAGTTGTGCATTAATTATTTATATTAAATGAATTTATAAGATTATTTTTATAAACTTTATTTAAGAAATAATTTTTAGTTGGAATAATAATATTAGATTTACAACATTGACATTATTCCTCATGTTTAGTTGCTTTGACCAATGTTATTGATACTGTTCCGTTCCGGCGGGAACGGCCAGAATTTTTCGTATCGGTATGCAAACCGGTACCAGAATACCCTACATTCCACCTCAGGTCAGATTTCGGGCTGTTTCGAGTCATTCCATTCATTCCGGACAATTTTGGCCAAAATGTAAATTCCGGCCGGTACAGGATTTGGCCTGTTATTTAAAAAAAAACCAATAAAGGTCCAAACAACGCCGCCCTGCCGTTTGCCTGAATGAACCCAGCGTCTCAGCCCACTTCTTCATCTTCTTCTTCTTCTTTATCTTCTTCTTCTCCGTTTTGCATCCACTGGTTTTTTGGTGGAGAGACTTCTAGCCAAGTTGAGATCAATTTTTATAGAGCAGCATATCAGTTCTGAGCGAGGTTTCAAGGAGGGACTAATAGATCTTCTTATTTTGTCTTGGTGTCTTCTAGAGTCTAGTTCTATTCTATATACTCTTTTATTGATTTCAAATTTCAACTTTTCTGAGCCCATCACGTGTAACTTTGGAAATGACAAAGAAAGTCAAAAAAATCCAAAAGCAAATGTCAGTCAGAGGTACAATGGTTTATAACTTTATAGTTTATATTAATATTAATTTATTTATTTTTAAATATTATTATTAGAAAAATGTTATATTGATAATATTTTCACAATACTTACACAATAATTTGTAAATAATAGGTTGATATTAGTTGTTATTGGTAAAAAAAAAGTAATTTTAATTCTAGGTTTAAATTAAAACTAATAACAACTAGATATTTATGATTTGTTGTGAAAATATTGTGAACGTAACACATTTTTATTGTTATAGTTTTAAGATTCATATGCTAATAAAAATGTTAAGAACTTTTGTGCTTTGACTTTCACATTTATTGTATTTTTTAGAATTATTCAAAATGTGAATTTTATTTGTAGACAATTATAAATAAATATTTTTTTAATTTAGTTTTATTTAATTTAAAAAAATTAATTAAATTCATTTTTTTTATATAATAGTAACACTTCTTTAAATTGAAACTTTTATGTTGTGTACGTGTGTGTTCATATATATATATATATTTTTTTTAGGAACCCCGAAATAGGGTCCGAAACGGAATTAATAACATTGGCTTTGACAAAAATTAACACAAAAACTAAAAAAAAAAAAAAAAAATTTGTGAATTCACTAAAAATTAATCTTAACCCTTTAAATTTCATGATTCCTTTCAGTGACATGTGATATATATATATATATATAGAGAGAGAGAGAGAGAGACACACACACATACATATATGTATGTATGTATGTGGAACTAAAATTGTAGTATTTATGCTATGTAAATAGAAAGATAACTAAGAGAATGAATATGTTTATCTTGTTATATTAATCATTTTAAGCATAATGAAATTTTAATATCATTTTTCTAAGATTTATATGAGAAAAATTTGATTTTTTTTATGTGATGAACAATTGATTTGAAATATGGTATTCTTACTAAAATTTTAGTTGTCTTTGCAACTATTAAAACAATGTCCAACAAAAAGGGAAAAAAATAGCCAACAAAAAGGGAAAAAAAATAGGCAAAACTACAATATTGGTCCCTCAAGTTTACCTTGTGTGCGCAATTAGTCTCTCGAGTTTCAACTGAGCACAATTGGTCCCTTAAGTTTATAAAATGAGTTGTATTAGTCCTTTTACTAACTGCCGTTAGTGATGTTACTTACGTGACTAACGAAAATATAACTTGGCATTTTTTTAAATGACATGGCATTTTTTTCCACATAAGATTTTAGTGATCCAGTTGAAATCAAACTTTAAATTATAACCCGATTACAAATTAAACCCATTTTTTTAAATCTAATTTTGGTTTAACACAAATGCACGATGGCGCCAAGGGGAGAAAGGGGAAGGAGAGATTGACGCTAACCTGCACGACGCCGCCTCCCTCTGACCTGCCGCCAGTGGAGACCCAAGCCCTAGCCACCACCGACGACAGCCCAAGCCTTAGTCACCGCTGAAGAAAGCCACTGACCCACATCCCTGCTTCCCTTGCACAACCACTGACCCGCCTCCCTCCTCCCATCTCAGGTACTACACTTTTTCCTATGGTATCTCACCTCAATATAGGTCCGTGTATGATTTAGATCCAAAGTTTTTGGGATAATTGGCATCATAGTTTGGTGACCATAAGATTCGGACTTGGTGAATTTAACAACAACAACGTTGTCAGTGCTCCAATAGATTTAGATAGATTAAAGTCAAAATAAATGCTCAAGGATTGTTTTTTTTCCCCCCCTAGATTTACTACTGGTCGTCATAGTCCTCTTATGTTTCTTTTCTTTTAGTAAGTGTTTATTTCATTTTTAAATTTTTTATGTTATTTATTTATTTTTATTTATTTTTATCTTGGTTTGGCTGCGTGAGGCTTGTTCCTTATGTTATCTCTGGCGCTGTTTCTTTGAGTCAGGAGTTGAATGAACCTGTGCTTTAATTCATTCCATAAGTCTTCAGCTGAAAGTTTTCGAAGGCCTTAGGCACTGCTTCCACCTTTACGTAATACTAGTTGCTAACCCGTGCGATGCACGGGAAAATTCCAAAAATGAAACATTTAAGAAACATTCTAAATAGTTTTTTTTAATAAAAAAATTCAAAAGCGATGGAACTCCAAAGCTTGCGCTTACTTATTACATAGTCCTATAGGATATATGTCCTGCCTATTTCACAAAAAGCTTGAATTTGTTCTAACACATCCGAAATCTCATTCAAGCATAGTTCATGCAACCCAATTGATGCTAGCAACTATGAGTTGGCAAGCTCCACAATCAAATCTCTGATCCATAGTTCGTGACAGGAGTGTAACACTCAATAGAGCATGGCAGCCATCCACAATGGGTTTCCTTGGCAAGGAATTAATTTAGTATGGACTATAATAGGAGAATCATGACTATATTTATAAATAATGCCAAAACTTGCATAATAGGTGGCTTTGAAAAAAGGCCAGTGCTATGTCCAGTTTTGAGATGAGGAGAAATAGGATTTGCAGTTGTTGGGCTCACTTAATATTTAAGCTTATGTTTTTTAGCATTGTAAAATTTAAAGATATTTTAGGCTAGTAAACAGTTAAAGTTATTTTGGTAATAAGTGCGGTAAGAATAAGTTGTCATTGGGGGGGAAAAAAATGTTATGTCCATAATATTTTCACAACACTTTTACAATAAATCCTAAGTGGTAGGTTGTTATGAGTGGACAAAAACATAATTTAAGTTGTGAATTCAAATTAGAATCAATAAAAAATTATTACATATGTTTTGTCATAAAAATGTTGAGAAAATATTATGGACGTAGTTTTTATAAAAAATAATAAAGTATTTTAGTGGGTTATTGATTTGTGGGAAGGAGTAGCCTAGTTGTGACATGAGACCGAGGCCAAAATTTTGTCGGCTTCTTTTTCCTCTGTTTGCTTTTCTCATATTTATAGACATGGTAACTTAGTTGCTTATAACCTTACTAAACATGTTAGTCATGTCTTATGGTGTGGATGGAGGATGTTCCAACATGCATAAGCTCTATTCTCTTAGCCGATTTTGGCTAGTTTTGGTCAACCTTTTTAATACAACATGTTGATTTGATTCTTAAAAAAAAAAAAAAAAAAAATCTCCAATGTTTTTTTTTTTTTTTTTTTTTAAATGAGGAAGAAGCAAAACTAAAGTTTTTTTAGATGGTTGTTCAAATAACTTTGTATTCATCCTCTTTTTTGTTTTGTTTTGTTTTTTTTTAATTGTCAATTAATTTAACTTTCTATGTGGTTCATATATAATCTTGTAAAAAGGTTTGCAAAATTTATTGGAGCTTTGTCCACCACAATCCATAGCTACGAACTTCTTCTTTTTCTTCTACTCTTTTTTCTTTCTAAAAAGCTAGCTTCATTTAATTTCAGCCAAAATTCACCATAATAGGCCGGAATGGCCACAATTACTAACATATCAAACAAATATAAAGGTAAAAAAAAAAAATAATAAATAAAACCTACTAAATTTCTTCTTCTTTTAATTTTCCAAATTAGTTTTAGGCATAAAACTAAATCAAGGTTTGAGCAACATAGCAGGTCTATATTATTGGTCTATATCAGAGACATTACTGATAAGCTCATAAAGAAAGCTGATTAGACTCAACAACTGATTGATCTCAGCCTTAAAAATAAAAAAAAATCGTAACTTTGTTTTTAAAGAAGAAGAAGAAGAGTCTTTGAGATTTAAAAGAAGTAGAAGATGAGGTATAGAGTGCATTTTCAACGAAGGAGTTAGACCCATATTGGATTTTTACTTATCTTTCTTTGCATCTTTTGGTTGGGTCTTGAGAGAATGATGAATCCAGTGTGGGTTTTGGGCCTTTTGGCTGAGTTGAGGGAGGGGAAGTGATCGACTTTGTAGGTTGGGGATGGAGAGAAATAATGGAAAAAAAAAAAAAAAAATTTCGGGGCAACAGGGAGCTGAAAATAAATGTTAAAAATAATAATTAAATAAATAATTAAGGTGTAAATTTGTTAGACTTGAAAAATTGATGTGCCAAAGTCTCATGAAGTTAACAAAAAGTCCACGACTTCGGTTATATAGTATGTTATGATCATCATGTCCCACATGGATTAAGTATAAGTTTAACCATGTGTTTATAAGCTCTTGGGCACCCTCTCCTTGCAAGTCGGTTTTCAATGGTGAGTTCTACCCATGGGTTCCTAACATAGTATTTATAACTTTGTTTCTATTTATTTTTGTTTTGAATTGGTCGGGTGCTCTTTTACCTTGGAAAATCAATAAGTTACCTCATGGGGAATTAGTCACGCCTACAAACGATATAAATACTACTGCTGCCTTAGCTTTACTCATGTCAATAGCACATTTTTGTTTAAAATTGTAGTAGATTTTTGTTTTCTTTACGTATATATATCTAATACCTATGATATTAGACTTTTTAAGTTTTTGTGCTATTAACTACAATGTATGTGCCAAATGTTAAGGAGCTCATATATGGAATGAAATAAATGCATTTATTAATATTGTATTTATCCTTATTTATGAGTATTAAATATTTATCCTTATGAGTTCCTTTTGAATGGTTCAACAATCTTCTCTTGCTTAAGGCCAAGTTTTAGGTCTGTTTTTTCTTTTCTTAGCTGGCTGTTCATTCACCTCCTTAAAGAAAAATACCAATTTCATACAATATTGGAAATTTCATTGACCTCCTTTGCATAGTACTTTAATTATTGAAAGAAATACATAATTTTTTGTTGGGATAAGTTAAAAATTAATTCTGTAAAATTTCAGACTTTATCTCTTATAATTGGTGAATATATGCAATACCTACAATGTAACAACTATTCTAATAACAAAGTGTGAAATAATTAAAAAAAAAAAAAAAAAAAACAAACAAACACACACACAAGCTCAAACTGACTACTAACTTGTCAAACAAACAAACAAACAAACACACACACAAGCTCAAACTAACAACTAACTTGTCAAACCCTAAAAAAATTCATGACAACCTAAAAACATTCATGACCCATTTAACGTCAACAACTAAACAACTCAAACTCTCAATAATCCTTCCCAACCACAACCTACCAAATTTGGGGGAAAAAAAAAATCCATTTTCCCATATACATTTTTCATGAGAAAAAAAGAAAAGAAAAGCTGTGATCTCTCTCCATAATTTGCTTTCCGATTTGTTATACCAATGACATATATTCAAGCAAAGACAATGTCTTGAGGGACCAAATAAGATTTGTGATACCAAGTGGGTAGAGATTGTGTATGACATTATCATTTATAGACATAGTTTTGAAACCTGGATCGTTCAAAGAATCGTAAAAGGGAGGTATTTAAGGTTTTAAAGGTCAGACTAAGGTTGAACTGAGGTCATACCATGATGACATTATAATTAATTTAATAATTATTTTTAAAAAATTAAATTAGTAAAAATATAAAAATTAGCTGAAATATAAATATTTATATTTCAAATGTATTTTTCATATCATAACATTCATAAGACAAATAAGTAATATTAAATCATAATCAAACATAAATAAATATTGAGTTTTTCAATCAATGGATATATATTAAATTAATATCCTTAAACTTTTTGTTAAAGATCAATATTCTACGCAAGTCTTCATTTAAATTATCTTAAATCACATTTAGCCCATTTGATAACCCAAATACTTTTTTTTATCATGCCAATCCCATTTAGTATATATGAAATTTTAAAAAAAAAAAACATACAAAAACTGGAACAGGGGCCGACATTGGTTTGTCCGCCCATTAATTGATCAAGTACAATACAAACACAGGCCTTAGCCAATTTAAGAAAGCAATAATTTGTTAAAGACTTGCAAGCATTTGGTAGTTGGTAAAAGTGGATGACAACTAAGCTTGCCTAAGCATTGGTTTGTCCATCCACTTGCAACAACTTGACCTTCACTGTGATAGTCAAGCAATGAAGACCTGCAAAAATGGCAAAAACACAGCGAGAGCGAGAGAGACAGAGACAAAGAAGAAGAATAAGAAGAAATAGAGATGCAATCTCATGGTTTGACAACATCTCATGGTGGTTGAAGCTTCAACAATGGCTGTAAGTACCCAAAAAAAATCTCTAATCTGAACTTGTGATTGGGCCATTTTATTGATTTTCTTGCATAGGGCGGTTTTACGGGTTAAAAGAATCGTTTTGGTGAATGGTTCATGGTTAACCCGGTCACACCGTACGGTCCAATCCAAGTTTCAAAACCATGTTTACAGATTGTTCAAGCACTTCTTTAACGTTGACAACGTTTTGGTTTGGAGGTTCAAGGGCTTTAATTCTAAAAGCTTTTGTTTTTTGTTTTTGTTTTTTTTTTTTTTTGGGTCTGTTTGTTTGCTAAGAACCCCATGACAAATATTCATGGCTTCAAATCTGATAATTTCATGGGGGGCTCCTTGGTGGGAAGGATTGGATTCTGCAATGGCATAGGTTAGGCTAATTGGCTCTTTATCTATGGAGGAAGTGAGATTGTAGATAATATATAGAAAAAATAACGCAGTGGGTGTTCTATTTCCAATAGGCACAATTGAACGTTTTGAAAAACCTCTTGATCGGGAATAGGAAGAATCACCACTAATCAAGACAGATTTGAAGAAGGTCCGAATTAATGCTCAATTAGTTGAGGAATAGCAAAATATTAATTACAAAAGTAAGGGATAATGTGTACCTAATATGGACCCTCTTTTTTTTTTTTTTTCTGTTTTTTATTATTTATGTATGGTGGCAATTGAACAGGTATGAAGGAGTGATTCAGTTAAATAAGGAGAGGAAGAGACCAAGGAGGGAAGAGAGAGAGTTTGGCGTTGGGAAGCTGAAGTTGTGAAGTTTTGAAAGCGTGAAAAGCTGAAGTTGTGGAGTTTTGTAAGCCTGAAAGATAGGAAGACAGAGAGCGATTAGCATTAAAGATTATTTAGCTTGGTTGGGGCTTTACGGTGGTCAGCGTTAACTGTAATATATAAAGATTGGGCTTTAAAGTGGAGATAAGGATGAGAATTATTTCTTTTTAATAGTATATTAAAATTATGAAAAAAATTTAGAAAAAAGAAAGGTAATTACTGGCTGCTGATGTGGCTTAACGTGAGCGTAGCAATATTAAATGCTACGCTTTAGCTTTTAGTATTATATTGATTGATGATTTGCATATAATTTATGGTCATAAAGAAATATCCTAACCATATAAATTATTAGTCACTGTTCATGAATTAATAGTCAAACCAATTCAGCTTCAAGAAGGATTAATATTTAAAAGCAGTGCCTTTAAATTTGTTATTTGTATTCAAAATTGTAAATTTGTTATTTGTGTATGATTATCCAAATGTTAACAGTTGTGAATGTTAACACAGGTTTGGCATTGAATTCTCTACTTTTATTTAGATATTGCAAACTTGATCTAGATGTTCTGATATGATATCTTACTTTGAATTATTGAAGATTTGTCATTTTCAACCATAAATATATTCCCTTATTGTTTTGTTGATTGTTGTCATAGAATGTTCACCAACTCCTGTAGGAGGCTAAGGATCATGAAGGGCTCAGAGGCAATTGGGCTAGGTATGTGTTATCATAATATATTCAATGTGATAATTTGTCAGCTTAATATATAGTGTGATTGAACATCAAGGACTTGTTGTTAGCGTAATTGTCGATTTTTGTCTCTGTAGTAAAAATGTACATTCAAAATGATCTAAGCAATATGCTTTGATTGCAGCTCCAAGGGCCATGGAGAAGTGTAAGAACCATAACTAAAGTGGAAGTATCAACAAAGACCAAAGGGAGGTGTTTCCTAGATATCAAAAGCTTTGAAAGAATTTGAAGTTTGGTATTCTATTTTAGAAACCTATATGTGTGTATTAGCTTTTGTGTAGTTAAGAGACTGGAAAATTTTCATGTAAGGTAGAAGATTTTTAACTAGAGACATGGATTATTATATAATTTCATTTGTTTTTATATATGTATCTCTAAACTCAAAAGTGATGTGTAAATGGATTGCTTGATATTTGTAATTTCACTCACTTTTTATGGAAAATTAGAGATGCTAAAAAATTTTAGTACCCTTATCACAACAAAAATTTCAGAAAATTATGCAAATTGAACTTACCAGTTTCAGCTCTTTCTGGTATTCAAGAATCCTTTCTATGGTGACATTTTTCAGCATTGTAACTAAAAATCCCTGCTTTACAGTAGAGGTGGAATCTACAAATATTACAAAAAGCTGACATGATGCTAGCGTGGAACCAACAGGATCTAAGCAGAACTTTGATGAGTGCATCCCTTGTGAAGCTAAATGTTGATTAGTTTGTGATGGTGCTCCATGTTTCATTATGACATCTTCTTCATTTTCAAGTACTTGTAAAAGCAACTCACGGACTTCTACTGACAAATGCAGAATTCATGGCTTATACAACTTTTTTTTAACCTTTTCTCTGCTACCCCCCCTCCCCCCTCTTTTGTTCATTTCATTAATTGAATTTAATCTGCTTATTGTATTTCATTTTTATAAGTAGAATTGCTTTATTGAAATAAAAACACGTTATGTTCACAATGATGAACACGGGATTAAGAAAAATTACACAATAAAACTAAGAGAATTGTGAAACTCTGAAATAGAGGTACAACGTGTAAAACCCCAAATTTTTTGATTAAAGAAAAGTTTAATAAAAACTCCTGCCTTCTTTGAAATATGAGACCATCAAAGTATAAATCTTAGTCAAGACAATAGTGATTTCACTGTAGTTTTGTACCAAATTGGATTGGGTATATTTGTACAATATGCTCTTCCATATTGAATTTACTCTTCCATTCAAGAGCCTTGCAAATTAAACCATTCCGGGGCATAACAATATCTCTAAACAATTGATCAATTTTAAATGAAAGACTAGCTGACTGCATAATTTGACAAGGTTTCTAATAAACATCATATTAAATTGCACCAATTAACATGTTCAAAATAGTAACATTAAATAACCTATACTTCAAATTGTTCCAAATAGTAGTAATCCTTGAACTATTTCAAATAATAACAAAAAAATATCTAAGTGTTCCATCTACTTCAATATAAACATTTATCTCTACAAGCACCTTCACTTCTGCACATTTAAGCACAACAAAAGTTGTTCACAGTTCACTTTTGCAGTTGTGCATTCTTATAAAATTTTGTAATTCTTTTGGATGTCTCACTTGCAGCAGCCATTGTCTCTACTGATATTCCAAAACTGTAACTTCTTGTAACTTCGTTGGGTCCAACCTGATAAGGTGCACAATGATATTTACCATAAAGAAACAACATAGGCAATTTTGTTGTAACATATAAAATGTAAAACTTGAGATGCTGGTTGACTTCGATGGACTCCTCAACATTGGGGTGTTGGCTGACTTCGTGTTGTGACATTTCTTTTCCTAACCTGAAAATGCATTATAGCTTCATTTCAGTACATTAACTATAAATCTGTGATTTTTTCATATGAGACTAACAAATATAAATATGTACTTGCAATCACTCACATGTATTTTTTGACTATGTTGGCTTGCATATGCTCCATGGCTTGGTTGCGATGGAGGTGCTGCCCCATTAGTAGGTTTTACATGGCTTGAAGATGTCCCATGTTCTTGGTTTTCCAAATAGTGTGTTGTTACATTTGGCTCTCTCATCTATAAATGGTACATCACAACTTAGTAGTGCATTATCAACAGGGGAAAAAAAAAAGAAAAAGAAAAATCTAACTATTACAAGCCTTACTCGTAGTTGTTTGCTAGCCTGAGTAGCGGGATTGCACCTCCTCTTGTTATGGCCTACTGTTCCACATGGGCTACATTTAACATGGCCAATTCTCCTCTTCATCTTATATGGATTGTTTAGCTCACCAAGTTCTTTCTTCCTCTTCTTTTTAGGCCTACCCCCTTGTCTTACTTTTTTAGAAGGAGTATGGTTTCTCTATTACTCTGTGGGCACAACTTGGGACCATTAATAGGGTATATACATGACCCATAAGTTTGGGTTAAGGATTCCATACTATAGCAATGATGCACATAATCTTCAATCGTATGACTCATATATCCCAATGCAGCTATAGAATGTGCACAAGGAATCCCAGTTAGGTCCCATCTGACAAATTGTATTTTTCTGGTTGAGGGTAATCACCCTCTATAAAACTAGCTAAGTCTTGGCTTTCTATGAGCCCATGCATTCGTGTCTTCCACAACAAATAATTATTTTGTGTCAACTTGATCAACACAAAATTACCAATGTTCAGCTGTGTAGGATAAGAGTATTTGGCCATGAGAACAGAAGAAAATAAAAACCAATCACCACAGTTGATTTGTGGCTATGAGAGGCAAGGAAGGGATCAAGAAATACCACGATTGAGTTGTGGCTATAGGAAGTTAAGGGAGAAAGCAATAATAGTTAAGAGGCAAACCACATTTGAATTGTGGAATGACTCTGATACCATGTAGAAAAACTAGCAAAGGATTTGTGTGCTCTTCTCAACGTGAGAAAGAACAAAGGTAAGGATTGTATTTATACATACATTGTCACTATAGATTGCTGAAATCATGGGATACAGAAAATAAATATAAATATAGTCAAATCAAATCAATTACAGATTTAATGCTAATTACAATCAAAATAGGACAATATATCATTCTATGTTTGTGCTTGAGATATTTCCATATTTACTTTAGTGGACTTCTAGTTAATTTTGTGGCTGATCTTGTGACTGATTCTCATTAGTGGGTTCATGTGAAAATTGAAGGCACCCAATCACAATATTACATATAGGATAGTTGTGGAAAAGAGTGTGTACCTAGAATAACACATTTACTAGGTGCAACTCTTGGGCTTTGTTTGGTTGGAGAGATGGAAAAGTGGGAAGATAGAAAATAGGGAAAGAATGAAAAAGTGGAAAGATAGAAAATATTTTAGTTTATCTCATTTGTGTTTGGTTGGGGGTGGAAAAGTGGAGGGATGAAAAAAAAAAAAAAAAAGAATTTGTATAAATTCATTCATAAGCCCTTATTAAAAAATGATGTCCAATTAAACAAAAAAGTGGCAAACAACCAACCAAAAAAAAAAAAAAAGGCAATCCCCAAATTTATTAAAAAAGAAAAATAATGCACAGAAAAAAAAGGTAAAAAAAAAAAAAAAAATCACATCCAATTAAACCCTAAAAGTAAAGAAAACGAGCAAAACAAAAGAACATGTTCATGCCCATGATGCTCAAGAAAATATTACAAAAAAAAAAGGGTAAAATACTATTTTGGTCCCTGAACTTTACCAAATGTTTGTTTTTCGTTCCTAAACTTAAAAAAATTCTTTTTTCATCTCTAAACTTCATAAAGAATCTTTTCAATAATTTAGAGACAAAAATAGGGATTAAAAAAGAATTTTTTTCAATAGTTTAGGGATGAAAGATGAACTTTTTAATAATTTAAGGAGAAAAATGAACTTCTTAAAGTTTAGGGATGAAAACCAAACTTTTGGTAAAGTTTAAGGACCAAAATAGTATTTTACTAAAAAAAAAAAGAAAAAAAAGAAAAAAAAAAGAAACTAGCAAGTCTAGCACGTAAGAGGAGGAGGGGTAGTTCATTCATTGACTGCAACTATTCCCCCCAACCCCCCCCCCCCCCCCCTCTCTATTTTCTCTCCAAATCGGAGAAATAAAATTTTAGTAGGCTAGGGGAGAAAGCACCTGGACCTTCACCAATTTTCCATCCTCTTTTTTATCCAACCAAACACCCTTGAAATCAATTTTGTCTCCTCCATTTTCTATTCTCCCTATTTCTCTCAAACCAAATGGACCCTTAAGCTCCCATATCACTCCTTTTTTGAAAGTTACCTTTAATGTGGCCATCACTGAGGAAAAAGAATGCATAGTAACAGCAGATAAAATCATAAAGGATAAGTAATCTTTGTTTGGACAGAGTTAACGAAAGACCAAGACACTCTCATAGCTAAAGCCAAATGAGCTCATCTAGCAGAAGCTAAAGTAGTTGAAATGGGTTTTAAGCTCGTAATTTGCGAAGGAGGCGCAATGAATCTGATCTTACTTCAAAGATTCTTGACATCCCAACATTGATTTTGATACATTCCTTCACTGAATGGTTTTCCTAAATCATACATTTAGTGTCCATTTGGAATAGTTTATTTAGCTAAAATTGAAAACTTTTTAATAAAAGTGTAAAAAAAAAAGTTAAAAAATAAGCTGAATAGTACTACAGTGGGACTGATGAATAATATCAAAAAGTGTAGTGAGACCCATGAATTATAGCAAAAACAAGCTGAAAGTGGAGATAAGCTGAAAAATTCAGCTCATCCCAAACGCACACTTAGAGAAGTTAATTTTATTGCCCATAACAGAATTAAATAAACCCTTTTTTGTAAAAGACTAATAATAAGGAAAGGATTTGATCTCTTTCATCACAAATTTTTGCCTTGGGTCTCACGAGATAGATGCCTTTGCTCCCCTCTTTTGTAAATCCTTTATTACTCTTTTATTCCTTCTATGATTTAAGCTACCTAACATACATATAAGATGATGAATGAAAATTATGCCTTCTATCGGGCATCCATATCAGAAATGGACAAGCCATTCACGGTATAAACTTCTGGTTCTTTCTTAGAAATATTTGCCACAGTTGTTTTCCTGCCAATAGAAAATGCGGGTTTTTTAGGCAAAGGCAATTGACTACTATCATTTGTCAACATAGATAGCATATTTGAAATGGTAGGCCGATCAATTGCTTCTTCTTCCACGCATAATAGACTGACGTGAATGCATCTTAGTACTTGATATTCGTTACATGAATCTCCTATTGTCGGATCAATTAACTCTAGTCCTTCACCTTCTTTCCATAAATCCCATGCCTAAAAAAGCAAAATAGTTATTTAAATGTTAGAAACACAAAAGTACCAAAAATATATATTATGCATAGTTTTTATATATATATATATATATATATTGTATGTATGTATGTATGTATGTATGTATATAAATGAATTACATACATATCCCACTAGATTTAGAACATGGTCAGCACGATGGAAGTTGTTGTTTCTTCTACCACTCACGATTTCAAGCATTAAGACTCCAAAGCTATAAACATCAGATTTTATAGAGAACAAGCCCTCCATAGCATACTCAGGGGACATGTATCCACTACACAAATGCACAAAACAAACAATGTCATTTGAAAAATGAGTTGATGACTTATATTAGCAATAATGTTTTGAATTGGTAATGTTTTTTAGATGAGTGATGTGTATTTAACTTACTATGTCCCGATTCTCAAAAAAAAAAAAAACTTACTATGTCCCAACAATTCTGGTAGTATTTGCTTCCAATTTATTTTGATTGAAAATTCTTGCCATACCAAAATCAGAGATCTTCGGATTCATACTTTCATCAAGGAGTATGTTACTAGCTTTTAAATCTCTATGAATTACTTTTAACCTTGAATATTTATGGAGATAGATCAATCCTTGAGCAATTCCTTCAATTATGTTAAAACGTGTCTTCCAATCTAATAGCTTGCTTCTACTTGAATCTAGCGAATAAGAAAAGTTATATATGATCAATAATTTACTTTGTTTCAAGTAACATAAGTAAATATGTAAATTTGAAGATGAGAATAACTGAATCCTTAGCATAAATAATTGAAAGTTTTCCAAACCAAATAGGAAGTAGTCCAAGCTTTTGTTGGGCATGTATTCATAGATTAACATCCTTTCTTCTTTTAAAATGCAGCAACCTAGAAGCTTAACAAGATTTGTGTGTTGTAGTTTAGAAATAAGTATCAACTCATTCTTGAACTCAATTGTTCCTTGCCCTGAATTTCTTGATAGTCGCTTTACTGCTACTTTTTGACCTGTCAACAGTGTTCCCTGTTGTAATAATTAAATATTGTTTAGTCACTGTTAGAAAGAAGTTAATTTAACCATCTCTTCTTAAAAATTTGTTTAGAGCTCACCATATAAACAGATCCAAAGCCCCCTTCTCCAAGCTTACTTTCTAGTGAGAAGTTGTTTGTGGCGGCCACGACACATTCGTAGCTAAATATACTTACATCAGGCCTCTTCTTTCTATCATTTGGAACCTCATTCACATCAATAGATCTATCTGTACTCACTAAATTAAGCAATTCTATTTCTTCATCTGTTTCTTTATTCCCTGTATAAATTTACTTAAAAAGCATAACTTCCATTTAAGGATAGCAAATAATAATGAAAGTTCAAAAATTAATCTAACGAGCTCAATGCACATGTGAACTCTCTACCTTGAAGTACAGCTTTTCTCTTTCTTAGTAGATAACACACTATACAGGCTAAAATTACAAATGCAAAGGTGATTCCAGTGCCAATCCATATCCATTTCTCTTTTCCTGCATGTTTTCGTAATAGTTGTGGTTAGAAATCATTTGAGAAATCCTCTCTCTCGACACTGTTCAAATGGGAGAATTTGATATTTCCATGTTTTAAATTGAATTGTTAAGTTTGAGTAAGAGTTCTATAATTATTTTGTTTGATACAACTTGGAGATGTCTAATTAGCTTAACAGTTTAAATCCCTGTAGCACATGGAGTTCCAGAACATACAAAAGCCAGGCTTAGATATCATTAAAGTCAGCTTCTCAATCCAAAAGCTTAAGCTAATAGATGGAGACAGCAACTAATTAATATACAGCCAAATGGAGCTCCATTCGTTACTGAAATAACGCCACCTATTTTAAAACTCGGTGACCTACGTTAAATAATGTGTTAGCTCAATTTAATCATTTTAGTAATGGTTCTTCTCTAAAATTGTTGCCATAAATCTTCTTAACGCTTTTGGTTTGCTCTTCTTTATTTAGAATGCATGTATTGTTATTACACGGCCATGATATATATGTTGTCCAAATTGGAAACTTGTGTAATGTTCGTAGCATAAAAAAACTAGTAAAACTTACCACTGTGAGAAGGCTTTATTGGTGATAGATTATAGACAAATTCTGAATATGGCCAGTTGTTCGCAACGAAGTTGGAAATATTTGTCCAAAATTTGCATCCAGTGCTATTTTCAAACAGATTATTAAAAGCGACACAGCTACAGTTGCCCCAGCAAGTAGCTTCACAATCACTGAAGCCAAGATTTGCATCTGAAATATAATAGCTCGAATCATATTCAGACACAAAATGACCACGATCAAGAACAAATGTGTCTCCATGATGCCTACACACTGGCTGGTTCCACCTCTGACATCCTCTATCAATGTTATAGCCATCACATTTATCTGCTCGTGCTATGGCTACTTGGACATCATCCAGTAACAGGCCGATTGACAAAAGCAACCAGTACTGCAATTTCTGACTTTGATTTTTATACATGAAAGAGAAGGATTGTTCATCCTGATTTGAAACAACGTTGAACTCATACATAGATGTTATGTCTGGTGAAATATTCTCAAATTGGTTGTCTCTCAAGACCCCACTTTTCCAATGAACCACCCCTCTTTGTTTAATGATCAATTCAAGTCCCTTGGTGTCCCATTCAAGAGTGAAAGCCCCTGGAACAGGGATGTGCTCAGTTAACCATGATGTGAGTGACCAGGTTTGACCAGTCTTGTAGTTGACCCCTAATTTCATTCCAGGCAAAAGCGTGTCAGCAAGATAATCGAAACTCTGCCATAACACCTGTTTCATAGATCCATTCAAGTGCACTTCTTTCAAGATAAAATTGCCAGAATCCAAAAGGGTAGCGACTGTATTTTCAGTAGGTTGAGGAGGAGAGAATAGAAGTATGGGATCGCCACCTTGATGAACAACTTTCAATGTTCCCTTGTTGTCCAAGGTAAGCATGCACGAGTTGTTAACAATAGGATTGACTCGACTGCCAAACCATACAAAAAGATTGAAACCACTACTTTGATCAGCTATCTCTGATATTGCCAGGTAGGAATTTTGAGTAGCACTCTCTATCCGCTGGAAGAACCCCAAAGCGAATGTCCCTTTGGCAGAAACCATGTAAGTTGAGGAATTGAGCGTGTCACCAGGATTGAGACTGTCACCAGCAGAAGACATCTCCGCAGATGGTACATATATCCATGGAAGAGCAAGAATAGTCGGCAAGCATGGGAAGAAGAGAACGAAAACTAATGTGAGAATGTGAACGATGTTGTTATTCATGATTTGTACCACTGAAATTTTCTCTAGGCTACTACTTGATTGAATTCATGCAGCTAGCGTAGAGTGGAAACAAGGGTTCAATGTGAATTGGAAAAATATAACCACTATGGGCAGGTTTAGGACAGAAGACTAGAGAAGTAATTCGATCAATACAATATGCGATCTTATTTATTGACAGCCAAAAGAATGAAAGGAAATTTCACTGGTGAGATGATGTGAATATATACATAAAATATCGGCAGGTATGGCCCCATCGCACGCAGAGTGAGTAAATAATTTAGTGGTCAAAGAATTTTCTTTTTCTTTTTTCAATTTTGTTCCACACATTGTATCAATTTCTGGTTTATAAGAATTGTAGTTTTCTCTCTCTCTCCCTCTGTTCTTGTTATTTTACACATAGCGTTGAGTTTAGGGAGAGCAGATTAGTCTCAAGCTTTACTTGGAGCAATATTCCTTTCCGTACAATACAAACTTTATTAAAAACTCGCAACAGTGAATGAGATCGTCAATAACATAATTAGACTTTCGGTGAATTTTTTCTTTTCACAAGGTTATTCGATGACAATTTCGTGATTGGACCCTAAAGACAGTCATTTATTAACATTTTTTTTTTAAGTTCAATTCTTTTTCGTTTTTCACACGGAATTATGACCAAGAAAACATGACGTGAACTCCTTCGTGGAAAAGTATATGAGAAAATCCGAAGATAAATGAGGGCCCAATTTTCCATCCTGTCGTGGAATTTCTTTGTCAATAAGTTCAAGCAAATCATTTTATATTTTTTAACACCAATGGTCATTACAGACACTATATATTGATGCAAATAGAGTCATAGTTAGACATAGCAAAATGGACAGGTCGACATCGGGTTAGGTTTGGGTAGGGTCAAACAGGTTGCAAGTTAAAACGGGTTATTTTAAACGGGTTAAAAATAAGTTCAGATCAATCGGGTTTTGGGTTGGATTGGGTTGACCCATATTTTTCACATGAATTTTTTTTAATAAAGAAAACAACATGTACACACAATTTTCGTAAAAGATAAACCACACTATCACGAAATAATGTAACAAATAATCAATTTGTATTTGATTTATATACATATATATATGTGAGTACAATCCTCTGTATGAATCTTTACAATGAAAGAGTACAATAAATTCCTTTGATTCGATCTCCAAGAAATGTTACGATTCGAAGGGGCAATGAAGCGTGATCTTGAATCATGCTTTGATGTCTCCAAGTTGAATGAATGGTTGAACGTGCTTGATTTGATGCGAGGGCCGTTGGCTTGATCTCGAGCTAGGTTAAAGGAGAATCCCCACTTTGGTTTGAAGAAGTAGGAATAGGCCTTGATGAACAATGAAATTCTTGTGAACTTTAGAGATGACTCTCTATTTTGGCAGAGTGTCAGTAGTGTTTTCTCTCTAAGTGTCCTCCCATTTTCTCATATGAGAAGCCCGTATTTATAGGCAACTCAATCGTATTTAATTTGGAGTTTTCTCTCAGCATTTATTGAGAGCTAATTATGGATTTAATTTAGTCTCCCATTTAATAAGCACTTTCCATATAGTTCTTTTCTTCTGGCATTGCCATATGGCTTTCTTATTTGATGTTGCCACATGGCTTGATTTCATTTGCTGATTGTCCACCTCATCAATTGGAAATTAATTTGATCACAAATATCTTATCATGAACAATCAGACGGCTGTAAATACATCATAAAATTTTAATGTCTACAACATAATTAGACTTTCCGTGAATTTTTTCTTTTCACAAGGTTATTTGATGACAATTTCGTGATTGGACCCTAAAGACAGTCATTTATTAATATTTTTTTTGAGTTCAATTCTTTTTCGTTTTTCACACGGAATTATGACCAAGAAAACATGACGTGAACTCCTTCGTGGAAAAGTATATAAGAAAATCCGAAGATAAATGAGGGCCCAATTTTCCATCCTGTCGTGGAATTTCTTTGTCAATAAGTTCAAGCAAATCATTTTATATTTTTTAACACCAATGGTCATTACAGACACTATATATTGATGCAAATAGAGTCATAGTTAGACATAGCAAAATGGACAGGTCGACATTGGGTTAGGTTTGGGTAGGGTCAAACAGGTTGCAGGTTAAAACAGGTTATTTTAAACGGGTTAAAAATAAGTTCGGATCAATCGGGTTTTGGGTCGGATTAGGTTGACCCATATTTTTCACATGAATTTTTTTAATAAAGAAAACAACATGTACACACAATTTTCGTAAAAGATAAACCACACGATCACGAAATAGTGTAACAAATAATCAATTTGTATTTGATTTATATATATATATATATATGTGAGTACAATCCTCTGTATGAATCTTTACAATGAAAGAGTACAATAAATTCCTCTGATTCGATCTCCAAGAAACGTTACGATTTGAAGGGGCAATGAAGCATGATCTTGAATCGTGCTTTGATGTCTCCAAGTTGAATGAATGGTTGAACGTGCTTGATTTGATGCGAGGGCCGTTGGCTTGATCTCAAGCTAGGTTAAAGGAGAATCCCCACTTTGGTTTGAAGAAGTAGGAATAGGCCTTGATGAACAATGGAATTCTTGTGAACTTTAGAGATGACTCTCTATTTTGGCCGAGTGTCGGTAGTGTTTTCTCTCTAAGTGTCCTCCCCTTTTCTCATATGAGAAGCTCCTATTTATAGGCAACTCAATCGTATTTAATTTGGAGTTTTCTCTCAGCATTTATTGAGAGCTAATTATGGATTTAATTTAGTCTCCCATTTAATAAGCACTTTCCATATAGGTCTTTTCTTTTGGCATTGCCATATGGCTTTCTTATTTGATGTTGCCACATGGTTTGATTTCATTTGCTGATTGTCCACCTCATCAATTGGAGATTAATTTGATCACAAATATTTTATCATGAACAATCGGACGGCTGTAAATACATCATAAAATTTTAATATCTACAACATAATTAGACTTTCCGTGAATTTTTTCTTTTCACAAGGTTATTCGATGACAATTTCGTGATTGGACCCTCAAGACAGTCATTTATTAATATTTTTTTTTGAGTTCAATTCTTTTTCGTTTTTCACACGAAATTATGACCAAGAAAACATGACGTGAACTCCTTCGTGGAAAAGTATATAAGAAAATCCGAAGATAAATGAGGGCCCAATTTTCCATCCTGTCGTGGAATTTCTTTGTCAATAAGTTCAAGCAAATCATTTTATATTTTTTAACACCAATGGTCATTACAGACACTATATATTGATGCAAATAGAGTCATAGTTAGACATAGCAAAATGGACAGGTCGACATCGGGTTAGGTTTGGGTAGGGTCAAACAGGTTGCAGGTTAAAACGGGTTATTTTAAACGGGTTAAAAATAAGTTCGGATCAATCGGGTTTTGGGTTGGATTGGGTTGACCCATATTTTTCACATGAATTTTTTTTAATAAAAAAAACAACATTTATTTGCCATTTGGAAATTCATGCAACAAATTACTTGATGTAAAATGCATTACTTTGAATTCACCACTTATATCAAGAATGAATTCAGTTAAATTTTATCAATACTTATTCAATAATTTAAAAATTATACAAATCCTAACATTGCCATCTAAAACAAAATAACACAAAGATAAGTAAAACAAATACACAAGTTTTATTTCTACACAATATCAACATCCCAAAATATAAAACAAAATTACAAATGACTTATTAGATAAATCATTTGACAAAGAATAAAAGCAAATAAGAAATTTATAATTTTGAAAATTAATTTTATAATCTGTTATCAATTGTGGTTGGCACTCTATTTCAATTTGAGATATACATAAAAGTTTAATTGTTTATTTATTTATACATGGTATCTTTTATAAATATTATATCATTGTTAAGCAACACACACTCTAGGAAATATAATAATTTATTTTGAAAAGCCGTTTATTTTGAACATATATTGTTAAAAAATAGGTCTAAGCATTCGTAATTTATGCTAATTTGATACTTTGGCTTCGCTATTTTAACAATTGTGAATGTTTCTCATACATGTCTACAATTTTAAATATATGTTTTTAATTCTATTGTAACCAGATTATCTTGACATATACTTTGCTATTTGATATCTAAAAATCTTTACTTATTACAGAATGCTCAACCATTCATTTTTTAATTAATTTGCATGTAGTTATATAAATGTCTCAATTGTTTCCTTAAAGCCCATAACAAACAATTAAACCAATATTGTCTTAATATATTTATTTTTTTAACCAAAATTTTTATTTATTTTTAAATAGTTCAGGTTCGGGTAGGGTAGCGGATCGGGTCAGGTTGACCTGCAAAAAACACAGGTTGGGTTATGGGTCAACCCGTTTTTGCTTCGGGTAAAAAAAAAATCAGATTCAGGTCGAGTATTTTTCGGATTGGGTCTGGTCGGGTCAGAAAATTTTGATCCGTTTTGCCATGTCTAGTCACCGTCCTACTTGAAGGCACACAAACATAACTTACTTAGATTCAAAGAATAAATTTTTTTTTTTTCTAGAATACTAAGTATTTTAACATGCACACAGAAGAATGAACTGAAATATTTCTAAGTCAAATGGATTTTTGAGTGAGTATCAAAGGTTATACGTTGCACAGGGGAGTAACTAGTGCAGTGCAAACTTTATTGCTGTCTCTTTTAATTCTACTGATCTGCCGTTTAAAAATTGTGGCAGACTTGTTGGATTATTGTCTTGGCCTCTGTTTGATATCACGTGGCCAGAGTTGTATTCTATTTTATACTTCTTACCTGATAAAAATTCTATCTTTTAACTCAAAAAAGAATTGCTAAGAAAATGAAATAAAACTAAATACAATAAAATTTATTACTTTTCTCATGCTACAAAATGGTAGCTAAACAAATGGATTTTTGTTCATGTGTGCTGCACACATAAACAAAAATCCATTTGTTTAGCTATCATTTTGTAGCATGAAAAAATTTCAAGAACCAAATTAAGACCCATAACACAAATTCACAAATCAATTGCTCTATATATACCAATGACAAAAAAAAGAAAATAAAAAACAGAAAAAATTATGAGCTCAACCATTGATTTATAAATACATGGTTTCCATAAATAAATGGTAGGGAGATCAGTTGTACTATCTTCTACACATAAACGACATGCATGAATGCATCTTAGCACCTAATATTTAACACATGAATCACTTATTGTAAACACTAGCAGCTCCAGGAATTTTTTTTTCAGATTGTTCCCTAAGAAGCATAAATTATACAATCTAATAAAAAGAGAAATTCATATATTGACAACAACAACAATAAAAAAACACGCAAATACATAAAGTTTACAATTGCCTTCTACAAGTTTTCATATTTTGAAATTAGTGCATGATAGTCTTATTATCAATACTATAAGCTACATCTATTTCAATGTACACAACCAAGCAATCATTCATCCACTGAATGTATAACAAATTATGGAGGAAAATTGAATTTTATTGGCATAAAAAAAAACTGAGGGTGTTCCCAAATTTTTTTTGAAGGGTAGACAAATAAAATTTTTTAAATTATTATGTATTAAAAAAAAATTCAGGTTAGGATGGTCCTGGGACCACCCCGGCCTTAAGATGGCGCTGCCCCTGATTGTAAATCAACTAACTCTAACCCTTTACCTTTTTGCCATAAATCCCACGCCTAACTCAATAGTTATTTAAAATTTTGGAAACACAACGTTGAAAGTATATATGATTTCAAGTTTATATATACTAGTTGCAGACCCATGTGATACATGGAAATATATAATTATTTTGAGACGTGGTATAATGTATAATTATTTTCTAAATTTTATTGTAGATAATTTATCCTCCCTAAAAATCAAAAAAATTTTAAAAGTAATTTCTATTTCTCTGTTTTTACAAATATATAATTTTATCTTTATCTATATTTTTGATTGATTTTATTCTTTTTTGAAGTGGTCCATAATATTTTAACTATTGTTATTATGCATTACATTTTCCTAATTTTTTTTGGTACAACTAAAATATTTATGTTTCAAATTTATTATTCTTTTAAGGAGGTTATTTTGATAATCAAACTTATCATATAATTACAATTGATATTATTCAAATAATTGATAATATTCTCAACCCAAATTTGTCTTTTCTCATTCTTAAGTACAACAAAGTGGACCAAAATATACCAAATTGACCGAATTGACCAAACTGGACCAAATGTCAAACCTTATTAGTAAACATAACTCAAAAAATTTAATAATAATAATAATAATAATAATAATAATAATAATAATTGTGGTAACACAATCTATTTGTCTGCTTTGGGGCATGCCTTAGCAACGTCCTGCACGGCTTTGTCCTTTACAAGCGACATGGGAGGCATGCTTATTGTGCAACGTCCGTCCCACATCGAAGAAAGAAGCGCCCCCCCTATGCCTTATAAGCATGAGCTCAAGGCATAAGGGTACCACTACAACACATGCCTTGAACTCATGCTTATAAGGCATAGGGGGGACGCTTCTTTCTTCGATGTGGGACGAACGTTGCACAATAAGCCCGCCTCCCATTTCGCTTGCAAAGGACAAAGCCGTGCGGGATGTTGCTAAGGCATGCCCCAAAGCGGACAAATAGATTGTGTTACCACAATAATAATAATAAATGATGTAAAACCTTTATTTGTGATAATTAAGTAATGTATTCCAATGTGATGGAAGTGACTTGCTTTTGAAGTAACATCAATCAAATTTGTTATCACGTTATTATTTTTAACTAAATTATTATGCATGTGCCTATTATAAATTTTTTTAAATTAGTATATATATAAAAAAAAAAAATTCAGGTTAGGGTGGTCCTTGGACCACCTTGGCCTTAAGGTGGCGCCGCCCCTGATTGTAAATCAACTAACTCTAATCCTTTACCTTTTTGCCATAAATCCCACGCCTAAGGCAATAGTTATTTAAAATTTTGGAAACACAACGTTGAAAGTATATATGATTTCAAGTTTATATATACTAGTTGCAAACCCATGTGATATGTGGAAATATATAATTATTTTGAGATGTGGTATGATGTATAATTATTTTCTAAATTTTATTGTAGATAATTTATCATCCCTAAAAATCAAACAATTTCTAAAAGTAATTTCTATTTCTCTATTTTTACAAATATATAATTTTATCTTTATCTGTATTTTTAATTGATTTTATTCTTTTTTGAAGTGGTCCATAATATTTTAACTATTGTTATTATGCATTACATTTTCCTAACTTTTTTGGTACAACTAAGATATTTATGTTTCAAATTTATTATTTTTTTAAGGAGATTATTTTGATAATCAAACTTATCATATAATTACAATTGATATTACTCAAATAATTGATAATATTCTCAACCCAAATTTGTCTTTTCTCATTCTTATGTACAACAAAGTCGACCAAAATATACCAAATGGACCGAATTGACCAAACTGGACCAAATGTCAAAACTTATTAGTAAACATAACTCAAAAAATTTAATAATAATAATAAATGATGTAAAACCTTTATTTGTGATAATTAAGTAATGTATTCCAATGTGACGGAAGTGACTTGCTTTTGAAGTAACATCAATCAAATTTGTTATCACGTTATTATTTTTAACTAAATTATTATGCATGTGTCTATTATAAAAATTTTTAAATTATTATATATAAAAAAAAAAAATTCAGGTTAGGGTGGGCTTGGGACCACCCTGGCCTTAAGGTGGCGCCGCCCCTGATTGTAAATCAACTAACTCTAATCCTTTACCTTTTTGCCATAAATCCTACGCCTAAGGCAATAGTTATTTAAAATTTTGGAAACACAACGTTGAAAGTATATATGATTTCAAGTTTATATATACTAGTTGCAGACCCATGTGATACGTGGAAATATATAATTATTTTGAGACGTGGTATAATTTATAATTATTTTCTAAATTTTATTGTAGATAATTTATCCTCCCTAAAAATCAAAAAATTTCTAAAAGTAATTTCTATTTCTCTATTTTTACAAATATATAATTTTATCTTTATCTGTATTTTTGATTGATTTTATTCTTTTTTGAAGTGGTCCATAATATTTTAACTATTGCTATTATGCATTACATTTTCCTAATTTTTTTTGGTACAACTAAAATATTTATGTTTCAAATTTATTATTCTTTTAAAGAGATTATTTTGATAATCAAACTTATCATATAATTACAATTAATATTACTCAAATAATTGATAATATTCTCAACCCAAATTTGTCTTTTCTCACTCTTAAGTACAACCAAGTGGACCAAAATATACCAAATGGACTGAATTGATCAAACTGGACCAAATGCCAAACCTTATTGGTAAACATAACTCAAAAAATTTAATAATAATAATAAATGATGTCAAAACCTTTATTTGTGATAATTAAGTAATGTATTCCAATGTGATGGAAGTGACTTGCTTTTGAAGTAACATCAATCAAATTTGTTATCACGTTATTATTTTTAACTAAATTATTATGCATGTGCCTATTGAAGGTTTTAGTCGAGTTGAATTCGGTACCATATAGAGAAAGTTGGTATACCACAAAAAAGTATATAAAGAAAGCCACTTGCATGTAATTTTGCAAACGTGGAAGATATTACAAGAAAATGTAATATAATTGTGAATTTGTCAAAATTCAGATCAAATAAAAAGATATTAAATTAAGTTGTAGTCAATAGCTATAATCAAGTTTGTAACCAAACTTTGTCCTTTTTTGTTTTTCTTTAAAAAGTGAATTGGTTATTTTTAAAACCTTTAAACAGTACAAAAGATAGGAGCAAACTTTATGACACATAAAATGTAGGAATATTTTAACACGTCGAAGTATAAATAGTTGAGCAAAAGGTGGGGTAGGTGTTATAAAACGCTTTCCGCTCTTGTTGATTAACTCCCCATAGGCGAAAGATTAGCACACCAATTTACTTTTATGAGGAAATTCGTAAGCATTATCTTCCATGAAAGCATTAAAAGTGGTGTATATTTGACATCCCGTTTTGAAACTAGGTACATTTATTTAAAGTACAAGTTTTTTTCTTCAAATTTTCAAATTTAAAACTTTTTAAAATAGTTAATGTTCAAAAAGTTGAAAAATAATTTGTACGAAAAATCTATATATATAATAATAGGTGAAGTAGAGAGGGTGTGAAATTGAATTCCAAATTAGAACTCTAATTGTGTGCCACGTGTATACACAAAATTAGAATTTCTAATTAGAGTTCTAATTTTATGCCATATGTCTAGAATCTGAAATTGAAATTGAATTTTGCATCATGTGGCTAAAGGTATGTGGGCACATTCTCATTAAAACCACTTCTATGTATCGGGTCAAGTGAGTTACTGTGCTAATTAAGTTTTTTCTTGATTTTGCAGTCAAACGTGAAAACCAAAGAGATTAATATCGGTCATAAGAATTCGGTTTGGGTACATTGCATAATTTCCAAAAAGATAAATGTATGTGGGCTCATTCTCATTAAAACTACTTCTATGTATCGGGTCAAGTGAGTTACTATATTAATTAAGTTTTTTCTTGATTTTGCAGTCAAACGTGAAAACCAGAGAGATTGATATCGGTGATAAGAACTTGGTTTGGGTACATTGCATAATTTTCAAAAAGATAGCAAAGCCAGAGTTTGCATCTTTGTTATAAATTGCTTACAAAGTTTGCATCTTTACATTTGCACTGAGTTTCGGATTAAAGTGCTTTCTTCTTAGTTCTGACACTGAGTTTTGTTTACTATTCACTTACAAAGTTTGCATCTTTACATTTGTTATAAATTGCTAATATGTGATTAGATTCACATTATGCCTAAAATTCACTATCCTTATATTTGGCTTTTTGTTCAGGTTTGGCACTTATAACAATGAAGAAAGCACTGCTGTAGACCGATGAATGATACTTTTTGCAGGCTGCAAAGGAACTTAGTGATCAATGGAATCTCACGCAAATTGCAGAGGACCGAGCTGTAGATGTCTAGATGCCAGATGTGAGTCACTATGTTTTTAAAATTTTTAGTGAAGGTAAATGTTATGAACAGTGTAAATTTTCCAGAGAGAGATTTATTATTCTATATTTACGCAAGTTTGGTCGCCTTCTTGGAGTGAATCACTCCATCCTGTCTTTCTACTGGAATTTTTTATTCAGATTGTTACAATTTAATCCGAAATTTTATTTGAATTTTCCTGTTGTTGTTACTATCATATATTATCATTCCAATTGTTCAATTAGAATATGAAATTGGAGTCCAATTTTACTATACACATGTACAATCTAATTATTTTTAATTTTGTTGTCATGTGTAGAAGCCAATGAGATGAAATAAATAACACATTAAACACTCATGCTTTGGGAATCCGTAGTACCAATCTAAATCCATTGGACCTGCTTCGTGATAATACAACTATGAAGGATGTATAAAAACACGCACAAACCCATCTCTCTATAAAAAGAGATTGGAGAGAATTTCTTTTATCAGCCATGGAACTTTAGAGGTTTTTTCTTCACACAAATGCCCATCATGTTACAAAATGACCCATCGTAAAACTACAAAATGAGTACAACTCTGAGGGTTTTTTTTTTTTTTTTTTTTTTTTTTTTAAGCTATGAAAATTTCAATCACCAATAGAGATTAAAGATTCAAAAGCGTGAATGGATCTTTTGGATAAACATTGTCACCAAAGTTCATCTTTCTGTGTAAAATATATATACTGCTAAGTTTTGTTAATGAAATTTTCTAGTTAATAATATGAATTTAGACTTAACTGAGTCTTTTAAATATGTATAAACTTATGATTAATAATATATCCATTCCCGTGCGGTAGCACGGGGCTACATACTAGTAATAAATAAAGAGCATAAACGACCAGTTTAGCAAATAAAGCTGAATTCTTTCACACACATACTTTGAAAATAACTTCGCCATATGTAAGAAGTAACCGAAAAGCAAAAGACCAAACTTCCGTGTGAAGACTGTTATAATCCATCCTAAGTTAAGGGTAAAACTGGTTACCTATCTCCCATGGTTAACGTAAGTCAAACCTCCTGCTATGCTTTTCTTTGATTCCCTATATATAAATTAAAAAGTTGAATATATAAATTAGGATAAATTCCACAAACCTCCCCTGAGGTGTGGGTTAATACCAATAAAGTCCACAACATTTAAAAAGTGACCATTTTGGTCCTTATTCCCAAACAGTTTGTAACACCGTTACATACCCGCTGTCCTCTCTCTCACCCCTCTCCTAAGTCTTCTCTCTTCCCTTTCTCTAATTTAGAGAAGAAGAAAAAATTGAAGAACAGAACCCACAAAGCTAGCAACTCGACCCAGCAAAACCCACAAAAAGCCAGCAACCACCAACCACTGACCACCAACAAAACCCACAAACCCTTCGGACACTGATCACCAGCAAAACCCACAAAACCATCAACCACCAGCAAAGTAACAACATCAACAAAACCCACAAACCCATCAGCAATATCGACCACCCCACAACAAACCCAGAACCGAAAACACAAACCAAAACCCACAAAAATCCAACACACCTACTCTCTATCACCAATCCAAACCAAAACCGACCCACTACAAAACCCACCACCACAGTGCCACCACAAAGAGGAAGAGAGAAGAAAAATTGCAAACCTGCCACCACGACGCCAGATTTGAGTAGAGGAGATTGAAATGTCATTGGACGTCGCTGGATTTGAGCGGAGGAGAGTGAAACGTTATCGGTCTAAGCTTAAATATTGCCAGATCTAAGTGGGTTTTTGAAAAATATCTTCGGATCTGATCCAAAATCACCAAATCTAAGTAGATCTGAGAAAAATCATCATTGGATCTGAGCGAAGGAGGGCTGATCGTCGCCTGATTTGAGTGGAGGATGGTTAATTTGAAGTGGTAGCGGGTCGGGTTGGATGGCTGGGATTACTCGGTTTTGTCAGAGGTTATGGACTCAAAGGAAGAAAGAGAGAGAGAGAGGGGATTCTAGAGAGAGGAAAGAAGAAAGAAGAAAAAAAAAAGTAACGGTGTTACAAACCGTTTGGGAATAAGGACCAAGATGGTCACTTTTAAATGTTGTGGACTTTATTGGCATTAGCCCAAACCTCAGAGGTGGTTTGTGAGATTTACCCTATAAATTAAAAAGTTTAAAAGTTAAAATGTATAAGATCATATCCTTATTTTCCCTAGCATTAAGTTCACTCTTGGATTGAATGGAACAGGAGAAGTCAAATGGAAAATTTGTCATATGAAGATTGAACCAAATTTGTCATATGAAGGCGGCATCAGTTAGACTTTTTGCTTAACTTTTCTATCTTTTTTTCTTCTAACAAAGACAGTCAATTCTGTCTTTTTTACGTGAAATTATGACCAAGAGAACATAATGTTAATACTTCGTGGAAAGTATACACAAGCTTTTCTTGCATGGGTCCCTTATTTTCCAACCTGTTGCAATGAAATTCCTTTTGTAGAATTTACTATAAAGGAGAAGTCGTGCCAGCTTTGACATAAAACTTACATATAGTAGAATTTACCACGCATTGAATCACTAATTAAGATACGCATATCATTTAATGTTTTATAGTCGAGGAATTCAAAAGAAGCAGCTCTTGGGACCCATGTGGAGATTTTTGAAAGATAACTTTGATGCAACCACTAGTGAGGAAAAAGCATGCATAGCAAAAGTAATTAGAAATCATGAAAGAGTTTCACCGCATAATCTTAGTGTGATAGTCACTCCACAAGTACAGGAGAGAATTTCACACACATATACACTTAAATTAGGTTAGAGTAGAAATTCTATCTTGTATAAAAAAAAAATAAAAAAATCATGAAGGAGAAGTTATATTTGAATAGAGTTAAAGAAAGACCAAGACTCTCCTATTGCAAAAAGCCAAAAAAGTTGCATTGGTAGGAGCCAAAATACGGTGTTTCAAAAGTCAAAACTTGAGTACAGTAATTTGGCAAGTAAAGTTGTGGCTTCCAAACAATTTCATTGATGAGGAAAACTATGATGTGTCATGTAAGATCACAAAACAAAATTGTACGTTTTTAGACCCCTAAACACAAGTTGTTTAACCTAGTTATTTAGCTCAGTGATTACTTTGATAAATTATTCAGATCTAAGTTAACACAATAAAATCATATCATGCAAATAATATGGAAATATAAAGAACACACGATATGATAACCCAAGAAAACCTAACCGGTAAAAAATCTGGGGAGGATTTAACCTAACTATCCTCAAGGTAAAACAGATCCACTATGAAAGAATTGAAGTTTGTATAATAAAACTTAGACTACTAACATCTTATTGCTATCTCGAGTAGAAAACTTACTACCACGACCACGTGACAGCTCCGAGTGTACAGACTACTTCTTTCTTTGATCCATTGCAACTACAAGTTCTCCTACTTGTGACTTTGAGACTCCACTCAAAGATTTCAAATCTTCTTTAAGTTCTTTATGCAGCAACTGAAGCAATCACCAAGTTCTAGACATGAATCTTGATCTTGATAACCCTAAGTGTGTATGAAAGTAAACACCTCTAGATCTCACAAGAGATTCAACACACAGCATATCAAAGACTTCTAAAACGTAGCTAGAGTTTCTCCTTTTATACTTGGAGTGAAACACAAAACCCTACAAGTCAAATGGGCTTAGGCTGAATTGGAAATTCTGTAGAAAAATAAATCTGCACGTGGTTCAATCGATCAAGTCTAATTTTCGATTGATTGAACCTTCCAAATTTAGTCCAATAAATTCTGCAATCACTCGATTTCAATTTACAAATAAACATACTTTGAGCAAGTCTAAAACTAGACTCAATGTTTTGATCATGGTTTGCCAACATATTACAAAATGAAATTCTAATACATTTAGTTCCTAAAGTCTTAGAACCTAACAAAAATCATTCCCTCATTGGGCATCCATATCAGAAAATGACAAGCCATTCACTGTATGAAGTTCTAATTCATTATTAGGAATATTCACCTCAATTGATTTCTTTCCAATGGAAAATGCTAGTTTTTTAGGTAAAGGCAATTGTGTACTTTCATTTGTCAACATGGATAGCATATCTGACATGGTACGACAATCAACTGCACCATCTTCCACACATAAAAGACTGACGTGAAAGCATCTCAATACTTGATACTCAACACAAGAATCCCTTATTGTTAGATCAACTAATTCTAGCCCTTTACCATCTTGCCATAAATCCCATGCCTGAAGAGAAAAAGGAAAAGGTAATAGTCATTTAAAATGTTGGGAACATACATATCCAACTAGATTGAGTGCATGGTTAGCATGATAGAAGCTATTATTTCTTCTACCACTCAAGATTTCAAGCATTAGGACTCCAAAGCTATAGACATCATGTTAGGACATATGTGGAATATGTTAAGAACATATGTCATTTAGAATTTGCTAATCCTTTTGACAAAACGCACTTTACTTGTAATTGGATAGATCTAGAATGTGGTAAATACTTCAAGGAACAAGCGTTCAAGTCCAAGTATTGAAGCCATGCAAGTCTATCTAAGAATCAAGTGAAGAAGTGTTGTTCTTTTAAGCTCGACAGATATCTTGACAGATGTATCTATCGAGATTTAAAATGTAAAGCTTAACAGATAAGCTCGACAGCAATATCTATCGAGAATTACGAGATTCAGTTTTTCAGATATGTTTTTCACGCATATCCAAGCTATGCGTTTAGGTTTTCTTTTCTCACAGCCCTAGACATATGTAAGGATTATTTTAAGGGCCGTCTTATTAGATGAAACTAAATGCAAAAGTTTTATTCATGCAAATTATGACCGGGGACAGAATTTGCCCTAATTCATCTTTCTCTTGAAGAAGTTGTTGCGTTTGTACGCTGTAAGGTTTTGTGACTAAGGAGCTTCTTGATCTTCATCGTGTGGATGAACTGAAGAACTTTGCAGTTAAGATCCTTCTCAAGTTGGTGTGTTAGTCACGTACTAAGATCTATGCATCGATTGGTTAGTCACGTACTTGGAGCCGTGCATTGAAAGGGGAGATTGTCACTACATTACAAGTCCAATTATGTATTGGAGTAAGAGTTCAACTGTAGGTTGGTATAAGGTATTGGTGTGTTAGTCACGTACTGAGATCTGTGCATCAATTGGTTAGTCACGTACTTGGAGCCGTGCATTGAAAGGGGAGATTGTCATTACATTACAAGCCCAATTATGTACTGGAGTAAAAGTTCAACTGTAGGTTGGTATAAGGTACTAGGATTCCTTTACTTGTAACCACTTGTTTTGATAATAGTGAATTCTCGGGAGTGGTGACCTTAAATTCACCCGGTGGGATTTTGCCTCGGAGGTTTTTCCCATTCGTAAATAAATCACCATTTCAAATTTATTTTCTGCTACATTTAGTTATTTGATGATTTGTTTGTGCTACCACACTTATTGCATGTTAATTGACTTAATTAATTCACTTGGCTAATTAATTGGTTAATTTACCATAAGAGGTCAATACATTCTTGGTCTATCAAGCGGTATCAGAGCAGACACACTTTGATTAGGGTTAATCTTTGCAGTGTGATCCGTTGACCCCTGTTTGTCATGGATAGAGGACAATCTTTAATTATACCTCCTTTATTTGATGGCATTAACTATGAATATTGGAAAGTACGCATTAGAGCTTTCTTGTAGTCATTAGATAAAAAGGTGTGGTAAGCTGTGGAGATAGGCTGGACTAAGCCAAAGGAAGTGCTGGTTGATTGGGATGATGCTAAGATCAAAGCGGCAAACTTCAACAGCAGGGCATTGAATGCTTTATTCAGTGCGGTCACAAATGAGGAGTTCAAAAAGATATCATCCACTGAAACTGCGAAGGAAGCATGGACCATCCTCTAGACAACCTATGATGGAACTAAGGCTGTCAAGGATTTGAAGCTTCAAAGGCTTACCACAAGCTTTGAAGAAATTAAGATGGAGGAGGATGAGTCATTTGATGAGTTCTATGCCAAGCTAAAGGACATAATCAACTCTGCCTTTAATCTTGGGGAAACCATTTTCGAACCCAAGGTTGTAAGGAAGGTGCTTAGATCTCTACCCGAGAGATTTCACACCAAGATCACCACCATTGACAAAATTCCTTTGACAGAGTTGGTTGGCGACTTGCAGACTTATGAATTAGGTTTGACCAGGATTGGAAAATCGAGCAAGGGTAAGAGCATGGCACTGAAAGCCAAAAGTAGTGACATGGATGAGTCTTCGGATGATCAAGATTCTAAAATGAAATCCTACATCACAAGGCAGTTCAAAAAGTTCATGAAGAATGCCAATGCGAAAGGATTTAACAAGGACCGAAAGCAATCAAGTTCTTCACAGTTCAAGAGCCAAGATAAAGAGAAGAAGGATGCTAGGGATGGTGGTCAGTACATTGTTCCCTTCGGACTAAAGTGCTTCAGATGTCAAGGTTTTAGACACATGAAATAAGATTGTCCAACATATCTCAAGACCATTGGAAAAAACAAGGCCCTTACTGCTACCTTGAGTGACACCGAGCCTGAGGATGATTCAGATAATGATGACAAGAGAATCTTAAATGCCTTCACTACCATTGTGAATCCTACTGAGGGGATTGTTGAAGAAGTGGATGAAGAAAAGGACTTAGTGGAATCTAAATTTGAGAAGATGGATGAATAGAATGATATCCATACAGCCTATGCAAAATTGTACAGGGTCTCGGAAAAGCATGAGAAATTGTATAGGTTGGCCACCAAGAAGCTTAGTGATGTGGAACTTGAACGAGAAGAAATCTCCACAAAGTTTGATGATGCTAATCAGACCATTGGAGCACTGCGGTTTAAGAACAATTTCTTGGTTGAGAGAACCAAAAAGCTTGAAGCGGAGCTATTTCAAGTTAGAGCTCAAATGGAGAGGACTTTGAGTGCAAACTTGATGAGATGCTTAGCTTTTAGAAATCTACTTCTAATCGAACCGGTTTGGGGTATGATTTTTCTTCCTCTAATATTGCTTCTTCTAGTACTACTGTGTTTGTTTCACCTGCTAATAATGTTGCATCTAAGAACAATAATGTGAAAACTGTTTTAGCTAGTGAGAATATAGACAACGGTAAATCTATCTTAGGAGCACCCCCTAAGCTTGATAAGAAAGAGACTAAAAACCCTAGGGTTAAGAAGGGCAACAACTAAAAGTCTAAATAGAAGAAGTAGCATCTCTGTCATTACTGTGGAGCGACTGGACATACTCAACCAAATTGCTACAAGCGGTTAGCCACTCAACAGTGCAACAGTATGATCTCATCTGGAAACTAGAATCAGTTTCCATCCTCTCTTGCTCCTCTTGGAGATCTTCTCAAAGCCCTCATGTTCCTTTCGAACTTGAACGATTTCAATCCTTCCCCCTCACCGTCAGATCAAGGGTTCGCCAAACAGAAAGGTTCTTCCAAGGTGTGGAAGGAAAAATGCTCTAAGTGATTTAGTCACTTTTTCTCTCTCCCTCTCTTTTTGTTTATGCATTACTTGTGTGTTTTTCTTTCTTGTTTTTGAGTCAATCTAGTTTTTATACTATGCTTTGTTTAACATGTTTTGTTTGTTTGTTTTTAGTTTTGTTTTATTTTTTTTTTTTCATAAAAAAAATTTAAAAATCAGAAAAATACAAAAACAGTGTGTGTTTGTGTTCATTGGTACTTATGTACCTTAGATGGCCATTCAAACAAAGTTTTCTAAATTTTGTATTTTTTGTAACTTAGATGAGCATCTCTGTCACGCCCCAAACCCGATACTCGGATTTGTGACCATGACCGGCATGCTAATACCAAGCCTAAACCTGATATTAACAAGAACCAACTTAACTTTTGCAAAACTTTTACCAAAAGCTTATCTCTTTCTTTTCTTTCTCATTTCTTTTCTTTTGGTTTTAACTTTTCACTTGATATTCAGATCATCTACACTGTACTCAAAATATAACATAATCCACCAGTCATTCAATTTCCACATTTGCACATAATACATCTCTTAATACTTTAAAGAACACAACTTTCATTAGATCCTAAAATACACAATACTACAAAGCTAAACATCAAATTGCTAATTTAGGATCTATACATATAAAACTAAACTAGCTCCTTCCAAAACTCGACTAAGGCTCCCTCTGCTTCAAAATAAAACCTGTTGACTGAAAGAATGGAAGGGGTGAGCTACACAGCTCAGTAAAGGTAAGATATATGAGAATTCAATAAGGATACATGTAAATCAAATCATTTCATTCTATGAATATTCGAATAGGAGAACATTTTTCCCATGCATAGTATTTTATACTATTCATAATAATAGCTTATACGCTCTTCATAGAAAATAATTGTTCTCTTTTTTCTTATTAGGTTAATATTACCAAAACCTTTCGAATTAAGCCTATTTCATTTCCTACAAAGTCACCATATGTATATTCTCATTACAAAATAATCATTTTAACTTAAATAAGATAATCGGCAACTTTGTTTTAAACTAGAAACATCTTGACCCAATAAGAAAATCTTTCTTTATAAACATTTTCCCGAAAAATATTATAACTTTCATAGTCATAAAATTTTACATTTCATAAAGAACAGGTATCTGATAACTTTTAAACATAACTTGTACTTTCCTCAGAAGCTTTATCTTTATAGCACAACAAAACTTCAGAAACTTTCATCTTTAATGAACAGCTTTTCTTTAATCAGAAACTTCTTCTCTTCATGAGAGCTTTTAACTTTCCACAATGCATTTAACAAAATAATTCTCTCATGATTAATAACATTATATAGCTGTTCATAAATAACTTATTGATTAGTCTATATCTGATAAGTCTGTACAGAGAAGGCCTCATCACATTTGGGTGACCTCGTGTGCATGATATTATACTCTTTGGGAGGCCTGATGGCACATTCCCTCAAGATTTTATTCCTCCCCGCCGTCCATACACATTGGGGAGAAGGGCTTATTCAGATTAGAGTTACGGGCAACCCCATTTCCTCTACTTTAAATGGCCAAACAGATAACATTTTTCCATGGAAAACCAGTAATTAACCCCTACTAGCTGAGTTCAGATCACCAGAGGACATAACCCGAAAACATTTCATACATTACATCATACTGAAATTTCTTATTTTGTATAACATTTCATAACAATAGCATTTCCATTCTTTTCTTTAAACATCATGTTCATGGAATTAGTCATAGCATCAATATGCTTAAATTATACGCATAGGGTTTCGAAAGCCCACAAACATATCTTTGTTTGAATAATGCTTACATGCCATATTTCTAATCAAAAACATTTTAATGCATAATATACTTTAAAATAACCTCATGACTTACCAAATGCTCATATAACTTATCTCTTACCTGAAAGCAGAGGAATCGAGAGCCTAAAGTCGAAGGAGCTTAGACCTGGTGGCTGGTAACCCCTAAACCAAAAATCAAAGCTTATTACTATCCATTACTCCTTATCATATCTTACACATTCATCTCAAAGCCTATCTCTTAGAATCAAGGAAATCATAATCCCACCTTGAAGAGGTTCCCACAAACATATAATGCACACATCAACAAATGATGTACCAAACTAAGGAAAATCAACATTCTCATATTAATACCATATCTCTAGAAGATTCAACTTCATTTCAAAGGGTACTTTGAGCTTAGGACAATAATGCATGCATAAATATACACTCTTAAGGAAACATACAACATGTTCAACAAAACAGCTTCATAAATACAACCGTCACATGGTTTAGAACCCTTCATTTGAGTACTAAACCTCAAAACAAGTTAAACAAAATTAATCTATGATCTAGACATATCATATGATGAGCATAATAAATTATAGCTCAAATATTTCAACCTATCTTTAGAATTAAATCCTCAAAGTTAGGCTTGTCCCTTACTGTTCACTGTTTCATTCCAGCAGCATATACTTTAATTATAAAATACAAACGGACCACCACATCACATCCAAACCTCATACAATTTTATAGAACAACTCCTCTGTATGTCCAGTATATACCATAAAAATTTCATAGTCAAAGCATAAAAGCATAATTTACTAAAAATCATACAATCCAGCATACTCAAATCTGTCTTGACAGAATTTCTTGCAACTTCAAAATTAAATCATTATTTTTCTACTCATCCAAATACTGTGAGACCAATCCCATAACAACCGTATATGTCTTAGCTTTCATAGAAAATATGCCTAGCATCAAAATTCACATAATATGATTTAATACATATTTTTCTTGTTGTAAACATCAAATCTGTCACAGAGACAACTTCAGTACATATCTTACAAAATCATCAACAAATAGCAATAGGCCTTAATTTCATTTGGGTATTTTTATACCTATCCTAAACATATTGAAATACCTTAATAAGCATCCAATTGACCATAATCATCAAACTTTCAATTTACTAAAACAGATTTACCAGTTCAGCTTCTAACATCAGAACAGAGGATAAAGAATGAAAATAAACAAACAATTATACTATTCAAATACACAAAATCAGATGAGGCTTAATTTACTTACTCACACATTTTGAAGATGAAACCTTAGTGTTAGGCTCTTAATTTTTTCATAGAGAGAGTTGTCTATGATTTTTGGTGAGAGGGTGAAAGAGAGTTACAGGCGTGTAAGAGCAAAGGAAGAAGAGAGAAATAAGAAAAGAGCTGGACTTCTGGTTCAGCAAAAGAAAAGATAAGGAGAAGACTTTTGGGCAGCCAAAGAAGATAAAGAGTGTGGACTTTTGGGGTGGGAGATACGTGTGTTGGAGAGAAAGGCTTAAGGGGAGCTTCCTAGCTCTTTTCTTAAGAGAAAATGGGCAAAGTGTGTGACTTTTCTGATTTTTGTGTGTGTGTACCCGTGGAAATTAGAGGGGAATTACTTCTTGGATGTTCTAATGCTTGAGAAAGTCAAGGAAAGTGGCTCTTGGTGAATTGCATGGCCGGCCAAGTCTTGGCCTTTTGATTTGTCAACATGCATGATGCTTAGCATTATTTGTTTTGAATTCTCATTGGTTGCATGTGAGTTGAATTTCTATTATACTATCCCATGCATCATGCTTCATTAAAACACCTACAACCATATATATATATATATATATATATCATAACTCAACCACTTAATATAGTTTTGTACATACTTATACTTAGTATATATATACATAATAAAATTAAGCATTCAATTATTTATAATCTCTACAATTCTTATTCAAAGATATTATAAAATAATATGCTAATTAAATACTATTATATTAATTATAAAAAGAAAGTGGATTAAAATAGTAATTAACCACTTAAACACATAGTTTAATTATAAAATTGGGGTAGGGTGTTACAATCTCTATGCACAACTAAGTAAGTGAGTTTTGTGACTCGTGGATGTGATGAGTAAAATTAAGTAATCTCTTGTACTTAACACTCGTATCACTCTTTTTGATGGGAAGAATTAGAAAATCATAAGAGAAAAGCATAAATAACCATCTCATTACTATTGCCCGCCAATCATGAAATGACATCTGTATGCCCCGGCATAGCAAAAGTGCAATGTCAAAAGCTTAACATAATTGAGTATTTCTTTTCTCTCTCTTATATGCCCATGCATGATATGCTTAACAAAAGAAAAATATGCAAAGAAAAATAAAAGCAAAAAGAATCAAAATGCTTTATATATGATTGCAAGCGTGTTTCTAGGAGATGTGGGAGTTATAGGATGTACCTCAAAGATGATAGTCTCCATCAAGTAGTTATGATTGTGTGTCAGTTAAATTGATTTTCTCATATCTCAAATCGTCATAATATGTAGACACTTATGCAATCTTGCGATATTTTTCACACAAAACACGCAAATTTTTTGCTACTTTTGATATATGTGCAGGTACAATGTGATTTGGTCATCGCAAGGAATACATGTGTTAATGTATACTCACTAAACTGTCTTAACTTGTTTTTGAAATATAAAATTGGTTAGACTTGTTTAGTGTGTGTGTGTGTGTGTTTTGGATCTAAATGCTTAACATTTTTCTTGTAGAGAGATGATTTTGAAAGCTTAAAATGTTGTTTGGATCTCTGGTTGAGTAGCTTGCTTGATTGCATACATTCCTATGTTTTTCTCCTCTTTGAAAAACTATTTTTGCTGTTATAAAATTTTAAAGTACTCACAAGTGTACGAACCGTACCGAAGTATAGTTTGACAAGAAAAAGGTCGAACCCGTAGGGACTTGAATCAACATAGGAAAATTAAATCAAATCTTAACCAAATTAATCCTAATCTAGTTTAATAAAAATTGGTTGTTTTGAAATTAAATAAACTAAGAAAATAATAAAATTAAGCAAATAGTTAAACTAAGTAAAAGATATAAAGCAATAAAAAGATGTAAACAATCAAGGGAAAGGAATTAAGGCGTTGGAATCCGCCTTGTAAGTCATATCAGCATATATTTATGATCATTAATTTTTCCCAACTCACTACATGATAATCTAGAAATCAATCTTGCTATCATGGAAAATATCATCATTAAGACTTATGTTTAAAAAAATCTAAAGCATGTTCTTCTTCGTTTCTTAAGTATAAAATCAAATTATCAATTGTATCCGTAGCCAAACAAATCACAAGATATATCCAATTCTAAAAATCAAATCATAAATTATATCCATTGACAGACAAATCACAAACGATATCCAATTTTATAATCAAGAATTAATAAACCAAGCATTCAATTAATTAAGACAAATCCTAAATCATGAGAAAAACATGATTGAACTCATATCTAGAATCCCATCTTAGTCAATTGATATGAAGCGAGAACAATTTAAATCATTAAAGAACAACTATTGTGGGAAAAATCAAATCACATAAATATCACTGATAATCCTTAACAAGGTTTCATCTTCAATCCTAATTATAAATTTAGCTACTCATAGTAATTGAAAGAAAACACAAAAAATAAAATACTAAACATTAAACTAGAAAAATAATTAAAACTAACTGTCATGGAAGAAAACCAAAGAAGTAGCCGCGCTCTCTACACATTCAGCCCTCAGCCCTCGCACTAGCCTCAGCCTCCCTTGAATTTTGCCCTAAAGAGCCTTTAAATAAGTCAAGGAATCCTATTACAAGTTGAATTCCCGTTTGGAGAAAATCCCATATTTTTAGGCTTCATTTAACCGACTATTTTGGCCCATTTAACTTCAGAATTCGGGCTCCTGGTAAACTAAAATGTTGTATTCCTTTAAGTTAACTTTCCAGCCCAACTTGAATCATCTCGATTAGACATCTGAACCAAAAGTTATGCGAAAAATACTAACTGATATGCAGGCTGGAATCCTAATCCGAATTGGACTTGGATTTGGTGCAAATTTCCTTTGATTCCTTACTCCAATTGGACTTAATTTTAATTGGGTTGGTCTTTTCTTGAATTCATGCCTGGCTGGATGTAAGTTGGCTTGATTCAATTGGCCTAGCCCCACTTTGCATGTAAAGCCCTTGTTACCTGCAACACAAAGATATTATATAATCAGTCACAAAATAATATAAAAGTAATGCTAAATATATAGATATGTGAGTACTTTATTGTATATATTTCATGCACATCATTTGCCAAGCTCGACAGCTCTTAACAGATAGCTATCTATCGAGACCCTTGGACTGCTTTTCTCAATAGATCTTATTGCATTTTCGATCCATCGAAGTTTTCTGGAATTTGTCTTGATAAGCTTCTCGACAGATTCTCAATCTATTGAGAAAGTTTCTGTCTGCTCAATAGTTGTTTGATCCATCAAGGTTCTTTTGCCATCAACAGATTCTCCACAGTACCTCGACAGATTTATCTGTTGAGAATTAGTTCTCGACAGCTCCTCGATCCATCAAGATGCATTTTTCTATATGTAGCTTCAACACGATTTCTTTCTCATTTTTTCTCCAATCTCTCTCGACAAAAACTCTCTCTTTTCTCTCCCAAACACTTTCCCTTTAACCCCTTCACCTTCCCCACTTGATTTTCGGCCCAAATCTTGATTTCTTCCTCTGGTTTGATTTCTTTTCTCTCATTTATCATGCATTTCATACTTTTAGACCTAGTTTTTTTTTTGGGTTTTTGAAAATTTTTGGGGTTTTTCAAAATTGTTGAGTTATTTGTGAAATTTTTGGGTTGGGTTATGTTTAAATGATCCTATATGCTCATGCATTGCATCACATTTGCATTTTCACAATGTTTCATGCATTATAGATGTGTGATTTCTTTGTTGGAATCTTGTGTGCTGGTAAGTTTGGATTGGGTTGAGCTCATGATGTTTTTACTGTTTCATGTCACATGTTCAGCCATTTTTCATGCATACCTACCATTCTTTTCTTTCTTTTCGTTTTCAGTGTTATTATTGATTGGTACTTTTCTGCTTCTCTCTCTCTCTCTCTCTCTCTCTCTCTCTCTCTCTCTCTTGAATAGTCTACACATGGCACCTATGCGCAAAACTACTCCATCTCGGAACCTTTTTTGTTTCAAGGCATTTTCTTCTTCTAATTCTACTCCTTTTCACGTCCGGTTCCGTGATGAGAAGGCCCATCAAGACTTCTCAAAGAACTTTTCTAGACATGGCATTCATTCGGAACGCCAGGTCATCCTTTCAGATTTCTCTAATATTGACTTACCCATTGTTATTAACAGTAGAGGTTGGGAGTCTCTATGTGTGATCCCAATTAGTTGTCCTTCCGTGATCATATAGGGGTTTTACTCCAATATGCACAGATTTGATTATTCCATACCTCTTTTTCTCATTTTTGTTTGAGGTATACGTATTATAGTCACTCCGGAGCTTATCTTCGATGTGCTACACATCCCGAGGGTATCGCATCCTAATTACCCCAACTATCCTCATCTGCAGATTATGTCCAAAGACGAACTATTGTCTCTCTTTTGTGAGACACCTTCTTCATGGGGTGACCATAAAAACACCTCATGCTCGGGCTTTGCAAAAGGTCTAAGGCTCCTGAATATGGTGATGACATTTGTTCTTTATCCCTTGTCTCACTATAATTCTATTACTGAGTCTCGTGCTCGCTTTTTGTTATCTCTTATTGAGAATCTTTCTATTGACTTTCCCTTTCACTTCATACTCTCCCTTATAGATTTCTATAAAGATACGGTGACCCGTGATAAGCTTATCTTTTCTTCTGCTATCACGAGGATCATTCCCTATGCCTCTGTATCCTATCCCGAGTCTGCTTACTTCACCATCATGGGCGCCATTAGCGCAGCGTCTGTTCGACGAAGTGAGGCCCAACTTCGACTGAAGTGGCCACAGACCTAGACGGTGACTCCTCTAGCCTCTTCCGCTCCATCCACCTCCGCTCCTTCTTCATTTGCGGATGGTGTGACTCTCGAGGCCATCATGGCATAGCTTGAGTGCATGGATGCTCGCCTTTATACACTCACTTCTGAGTTGTATCAGGTGAACACCCATGTTGGTCGAATCGCATGACGACAAGTCGTCATGGGTGGTTTCACCGCATATCCATCTCCATCTCCATAGGCTTTAGAGGATGAGGGTGATGATGATGATGAGGATGAGGATGCTAGCTCTTCCAGTGATGATGAGATGACTACTTCTCAGTAACTTGCCCTTTGTCATTCGTGACAAAAGGGGGAAGTAGTTCTGGGTATGAGAGTAGTCACATACTTAGGGGGAGAGTTAGCATAGGATATTTTTGTTAGAGGGAGTTGTTTTTTTAAGGGATGTAGTGAGGACTTTTGTATCTTTTCTTTTCTTTATCTTTTAGATACATTGTTCTTGTATATTGGTCTTGTGACCACTTAGTGATAGCAAACCTTGTATTCATTATTGATATATATTTGATGAGGTTGTTATTACATTTTCACCTATCTCTCCATGTGTTGTTTCTTTTCTCTCTTTATACACATGCTTCTTATTTATGTACGCAATCTTTTATTTCTGTTTCACACTAAGATGTCTTGATGAGTTTTGCTTAAAGTGTTTTAGAAATACAAGTTGTCAAAATCTTTCATGCCGTGAACTCTCTTCTTGCAAAGTTTTTCAAGAGTTTGTGTTAGGGTAGATTTTATTGTATTCAACAATTGATTATGAGTTGAGTGTTTTATGACTTCTCTCATATTTCATTTGTTTGTCGTAGTTTTGTCACGGATTGCCAAAGGGGGAGATTGTTAGGACATACATGGAATATGTTAAGAACATATGTCAGTTAGAATTGGTTAATTATTTGACAAAACGCATTTTACTTGTAATTGGGTAGATTTAGGATGCGTTTAATACTTCATGGAACAAGCGTTCAAGTCCAAGTATTGAAGTCATGCAAGTCTGTCCAAGAATCAAGTGAAGTGGAAGGCTACAATACATTCTAGCTAAAGGGCCACTTCAAAATAATAATAATAATAATAATAAATGAAAATAATAATGAAATGAAAAAAGAAGAGCCCAAAGGTGATGAATGTATTGTAAGCCCATGTTTGAGACAAAATGTTGAAAATCTCTAAGCACATTCTAATGAAAGTCCATAAGAGTAAGATGGTTTTCTTACAAAGGTTTAATGGAAAACATCTTTCAATATGTATCCCCCAAAGTCGTTTAGGTCAATGAACTCGTAAGGAAGCCTTGCCCACCAGGAAAAACTTGCAGCGGAGAAAAATCGTCCCTGATGGCCTTTGCGACCGCTGCAAAATAGAGGAAGAGGACTGCTCACATGCTTTATTTTTATGTTCTGATGTGCAGGTAATTTGGAGCTCGGAGTGGTCATGGATATTGGGTATGCAGGGGAGCAGTGTAAAAGAAATTTTCAGTCGTGCATTTGAGGAAGAGAAGGATGCTGCATTACTTGCCTTCACGAGCTGGGCTGTGTGGAATCGCAGAAATCAGATACGGTTCGGGGAGAATGCATGCCCACTGGATCAACTTGTACCGCTAGCAAAGGAAAGAAAAAGGGAATTCCAAAGCCTTAGTCCAGCAACTCTAAAGATGCAGCCCAGGAAACATACAAGATGGAAGCCACCGGACAGAGTTTACTACAAGGTCAATTATGATGGAGCGGTATTTGAGCAGCAAGGGAGAGCAGGCTTAGGTGTTATCATCCGGAACTCAGATGGGGAGGTCATGGCATCAATGTCTCAGCAAGTTCAACTCCCCACATCAGTATCGCAGGTGGAAGCATTGGCAGCAAGAAAAGCGACAGAATTCGCCCTTGAGATTGGAATTAATAACATCGTTTTGGCAGGTGATTCGGAGATTGTTTACAAGGATCTAATGAGTAATGCTCGTTCTCTAGCTCTACATGGTCATTTGATACAGGATGTAAAAGCTTTGGTCCCTTTATTTTCTAGCATCTGTTTTAATCATGTAGGTCGGACAGGAAATAAAGCCACCCATTCACTGGCTAGAAGGGCAATTCTTACAGAAAATTTAAATGTCTGGATGGAAGATGTACCACCAGACATCCTTGATGTAATTCGGGCTGATTTCAGCCCCTCCTGATTTTTTTAATAATAAGTGCATTGTTCATTCTCAAAAAAAAAAAATTAACTAGAACTTCACCAAACCAGAAACCAGTCGTGCACGGAAGGGATTCAAGTCAACTTAATATAATCAAATATGCCGGCTTATGGTTGAAAATTTATTGTCGTTTATGCTTGTGTTTTGAGTAGAAAAGTACTAAAATATGAATAATTGATGACCAATCTAGTTTCGTAGCTTATAGTTGAAAATTTGCAATCTTTTATTATCGGAGAGAGAGAGAGAGAATATAAATTAGGTGAGACTTGAGAGTTGATACTGTTTTGGGATTTAAACAAAAATAAATAAATAATTTAACAAACAAGAGTATCTAGACCTCTTGAAATATCTGAATATTCGTTTCTCAAAAAAAAAAAAAAAAAATCTGAATATTCCTTATATAACATTTGCATTAGAAAAGAAAATCAACTAAGCTTGTGATATGATATAAAAAATCATTGTTTGATTTACAAGTTTTATAAATAATCTCAACTGAACCATTCAAAATATTGCTTTTAAGCAGCTTGGTTTTTCGAAAGCTTAAAATTGAGTCAAGACTCAAGCTAGGTAGCTGGTTGATGGGAAATGTTTTCGTAGAATAATTTAATTTCTTTCCTAGTTTTGACCCCACTATTTACCATAACGGAAAATTTTTAATTTAGATATATCTTTTGTTGTTTTACCGAAGGAAAGATACATTATAAGAATAAAGAGATTAAATTCTATAAGGACATGGTATAAAACGTATGTTTACCCCTTCAATCCCAACATGTCATATCATCTTATCACATATTTAAAAATAAACACAATCACACTCAATCAATTCTAATACCCATATATAAATCCAACCAAATTGGGAATCTATTGAGATGTTATTAGGTGAGGTAGGATGTATTGAATTTTAATAAATTTTAAGTAAAATGCTGATGTGGCAATCACTTATTGGATAGTGTAAAACATAGGTTTTACACCCCATCCTTAGGTTTTACAAACTTGAGAGTGTCAAGTTTGTATTACAATAGGAAATACTGTTTTAATTTTAGAGCTTTAGCTTGATAAAGTGCCTTTGGAAATTGAAAAGGGTTTTAGGCTTTTAGCAATTCGATTGTTTGGAAAATCATAGGGTTAAAGACGTATAAGTTTTAAGTGCTTCCAAAATTTCAAATCGTTTGGGTAATTATTGACATGTACAACATTTACCAATTATCTTGACGATGTCTCTTTACTTCCTTAATGCATGGTCTTGTCATATAGGAAATAGCTCATTGAGGTTCATAAGATGCATAGGTTGTTGGCCTTGAATAGATAATTAGATATCCATCTTAAATAATGTAGTTATCTGTTGAGGGTCATTTTTGTAAAAACAAGAGGGAAGCCCAACTCAGCAACGCAGGCAGCAAATAGAAGCGGCAAGTATAGAATAAAACCATTAAGCCCAAGCGGCAGGAATAATGGGTCACAAGTCCATAAAATAAATAGATGGGCCTTGAGGAAGCAAGTGGGCTCGAAAGGCCCGGAAAGAGAGAATAACAAACCCATGGACAGTGTATGACGTGAAAAATTAAGAATGAGCCACGGCAGGCTCCAAGTAATGTAAGTAAAGAGAGTAGGGGATTGTTGGCAGACCCACAAACCCCAAGGATGAGTATGAAGTAATTGGGCTGGGGAAACCCAATGAAGTAAGTAAAAGCCCATGAGAACACAAAGTTAGAAAAAGGGCCGAGGATGCCCAAGGGGACACAGGAGCCCCTAAGAAAGAAAGCCTATGGCCATGTGAAGTCATTTGGGGAAGAGAGTAAACGGCAGGTCTAAAAGAGGACTAATAGGACCAAGTCATTACGGCAGGAATTACAGAATAATGTGGCAAAACATGAGGGCAACCAAGAAATGGACTAAGAGAAATATAAAACCCAGTATCAAATGAGGCCCAGCCACTAAAGGGAACAATGAATTATAAAACGGCCCACATAAAAGAACAAAGAGGTGCGGCAGACTGTAAACAAATCTCCAAATCGTGGCAAACGCATGAGTAGCAGACAGATTTTGGACATACGTGACAGGGAAGCACGCGTAAGGCCCAGGCACCACCAGCCTGTACCCAGCCAATATGGGACGTGGTGGGGTCATGGGCCAGAGGTAAGAGGTAAGGGGGGTGTCGTTTGGTGGTGGGGAGAGGGGAAAAGACTTATTCTACTACTCCTGCCCAAGCCCTTTTAGGAGGTACATCCTGCTGGGATGACAGACCACCCAAAAGAGGTAAGGTTGAGGGAGGAATCACTAGGTGCATGCCATGAGGAAAGGAGAGAGAAAGCATTTACGCCGTGGCAAGAAAGGATGTCACGGCGGATTAACAAAGGACACAAATCTGCCCTTGTCTGGCGAGGGTAAGTGGTACACAGACGAACTCTTTGGTGGTTGGCAAGTATACCCAAACCAGACAAAGGCGGTTAAAGGGCAAAGAGGTAAAATCTGGTCACGGCAGGCCTTATAAAAAGACCCTTGCCGTGCCCTGTAGAGATGATGGAAAAACAGAGGTATTAGGAAGTGAAAAGAAAACAAAAGGAAAAAGAAAGGAAAGAAGAAAAGATAAGAGAGAAAACAGAAAGTAAAAGAAAGATAATATAATGGGCATGCACCGGTAGGTCAGATCCCTTCTCTCCCCCTCGAAATCCCACTCTCTTGGAGACAAGTAAACAATAGAGATTCCTTTGGGCACTAATCATTTAGGTCTGGTTCCCTCAAAGTCATTAATCCCCACGACAGGATCTTTTCCTGGGAGATTAGTTTCATTGAGAGGAAGCGTTCTTCCTCTTTGGTCTTTGCCTCTACGCACCCAAACTTGACTTGATATTATTTCTTCGATTAATTCATATTGTCACTTAATCCTTCACTTCTTTTGCAAAAGCTATTGTTATTACTGTGATTGTCATAGATAGGAATTACTTTGTCATTTTTCATTAAGAAAATGTCACTATATTTTATTCTTCTGCTATTATTGTATCTGCTTGCCGTAAATCATTTCAAATAGTTCTGCCTGTCGCAAGTACACTCCTAGCAGACGAGGCCCAGTTTGCGCACAAGCCGGCCCAAAGTAAGTTACAGTTGGGCCGGTCTCAACTTTCCAACCCAGAATACTCAGGCCCCTCACCGTAGGAGGCAGTCCAGCCCAACGCACAACACAAAAAAGGCCCCTACATTATCTTTGACAGGGTGCGATGCACTGCATAGGGCACGATAGATCTCTTATACAATAGATAATGGTGCTACTTTGATTAGGCCTTAGGCCCAACCTAACTGGTAACAGAATCCATCCATTAGACCATTGATTCTTGCCTCTACATTCGTCTTGTATCTTTGTCACTTGAACAATTATGGCATATGTTGTGTCATTTTATATGATCTCATTTTTTTTTTTTTTTTTTTTGTATCGTGTGAATATATAATATATAATAATGGAACTTTTAAAAAAAATTTGTTACTTCCGTCATCAACATTTTTTTTTAAATTTTCATTTTATTTGACCTTTCATCTTCTTCAACTATTGCGTTCTTATTTCAGCATTTCATCTCCTCAAATTGTTGTTTACTTAAATTTTCCATTTGATTTCTTTTTTGAATTTTTAAATTTTACTATTTCACTTTGTTCAACCTTCAATCTAATTTAACCATTCCCCTTTTATCTTATTTTTCATAAAAGATTTTTATTACTTCATTTCCATCTCTCTCCCCTATTTCTTTAAAGTATTGTAGCCAACAAAAAAACTCAATATTCTCCCTCTTTCTTTGATTTTGTTTCTCTGTTGGAGGATTTATTTTTATTGTTTCTACCATTTTTTCCCACTAATAGTTCAATTAGTGCCAATACAGAGTACTTTTTCCCACAAGAAAACTACAAATTTGTTCACCCAAAAAAATCAAAAAATTAATAAAATTTAGTAAAGTCTCATAATTCAACATTTAATGGATCACTAAAAAAACCCTCAAATTCTCACTTAAATAATAACAAACTAGTAACCCAAACTCAATTCAAATTAAAATGGTAAAGAGAGAAAACTTGTGATTGTGAATTGAAACACCAAAACACCTAATTGCATAGACCAAAATATATTTGCCAAAAAGAGAAAGAAATATGATGTTGCAATTATTATAATAAAAAACATTAGTAGGGAAACAAAAACGTGGTAGAAGCAATAAATAAAATCCTTCAAAATAGGAACAAAGCTGAAGAAATAAAGAGAGTAATGTCATTTTTTTTTTGTAGACAAAACTTGGAATGAATTGGGAATTTGAATTTGAGTTAGTAATTAGATGTTTTACAATTTAGAATTTTTTTATTGGTGATCTGTTTAGATGTTATATTATGAGACTTTGCTAAATTTTATTTTTATTTTTAATCCTTTTAGGTGGACAAATTTGCAATTTCTATGGAGAAAGTAATTTCGAAAGGTTATCAACAAGAAGTTTTTTTTCCTAATTAGTTCAGTTAATCATTGCTAATCAACAATTACTGATATGATATTTTGTGTTTGGTTTGCAAAGCATCTTCATATTAGTATGCTTCAATTCAGTTGATATTTACGAATGTATTGAAATAATCAATGTATTCAATAAGAGAGATCATGATTGTACTTTTTTTATATATTTTTTGAAAGAGATAGAACTATTATATTATATGATAATGTAGTGGTTTGGGACTAAATACAACATTGAAATAGAGAACTACAAGTTGAAGTTTTATAAATAGTAGGAAAACTGTATTTTTCTCTTTCCTTTCGAACTATCATGATTGAGAAATATGCGCCCATTTGTGTGCAATCTTTAAATGTTGAAAAATAGGCACCATGATTTTTCTTAAATTAAAAAATTAAAAAATTAAAAAGAGAGAGAAAAAAAAAAGGCTAAAATATCGGTTTGCACCCCAAAACGTTAAAAAGTTCTTTTTTGTTTCTAAACTTTTTTGCACTGTTCTATTTTTTGTCATTCCATCTATACCTGTTACTTTGGCCCCGTTTGGTGCACTCACTCAAATACATATTTTCAGTTTTTAAACAACATTACACGTATATCCACACTTTTTCACCAACACGTATTTCCACACATATTTTCAAACACATGTTTTCAGTTTTTAAGTGCATGTACCAAACACTCCCTTAATTTCTACATGACTTAACAGAAAGATGAGTCGGTATATATTAATTCCAATTTGCAATTACTTGGACCAATTTTTTTTTTATAGCTTTTTTTATAACATAAAGGCAAAACATGTGGCATCCAATGGTGAATCACACGTGGGGATAAACCTTTGGAAAGAAAAAAATTAACCTCTACAAACAAAAAATCTCAAATCATGATTTGTTGTAATTTCATGCAGTTTAATTATGTTGTGCAAAACTACCCACTTCTTGGTGAGACCAAAGTCTCCCCCAATATTATCAACCAAAAATGTGAATTTACTAACACAAAGGTACGTAGTGGAGGCAAGCCACGGCGAATACCAGGGCTAAGCTTGCAAGATAGGCAATATGGAACCTAAGAAAAATTATCAAAAACTTAGAAGGCATATACAGTGCACAGTTGCACACTCAAGAATTACGTAGTTTGACACTAAACTTACATGCACGATGTTAAATTACCGATTCCTCAAAAACTTGATCATTTAACCTTATAATTCTAACAATCCCCTCACGTGTGGGCTCAAACTACCTTTTAATAGTTGAGGTCCAACATGTGGGATTATAAATGAGAGGAAGATTGAAGGAAATGAGGATTAAACATAGAACCTGTTGCTTTAATATCATGTTAAATTACCAATTGTCATAAAAGTTTAAGCTATTAAAAAATGATAAATTTAATTATCTAACAATATAATTCTAACACATAGTGACACAGGTCAAGCTCCGAATAATCCACTATAAACAACAAGTTACGATGGTCTTATGCTCAACTCCACCACAATGAAGCCATCTTAACACCTTTTGTGACACTTGCTTTAATAGGTTTCAATGGCCATGGGCCCATGGTAGGAGGAAGGAAAAACTCACACAAAACCTTGCTTGTTTCTCTCTTTTATGTGTTTTTCTCTCTATGTGCTGCTGCTGAAAGGCTTGAGAACATGGACCTGGACACAAAACCTTGCCCGTTTCTCTCTTTTGTGTGTGGAATTTCCAGCTCGTTAGCCTCTAAAAGGCTTGAGAACATGGGCTTGGACCCAAATGGGCCTAATAGTTTACTAATTCAATAATTTGGAAATTTTTCACTATGATTGATTTCACTCGCGGATTTGGGATATTTCATCCATTGAGGCTAATTTCTTCTTTGTAAATGTTCATCCCCACTTTTGACTAATTTGGATGCTATGTTTTTTTTTTTTTTTTTTCCCTTTATTTTAAAAAAGAAAACAAAAAAAGAATTACTCCAAGTCAATTCACCTACTTTTAAGAAATATACCACCTCAATTTTTCTATGGGCCACGTAAGATAAGAACTAATGGACATAGAAGGGAAGATAGAAAGTAGAATGGTTGCAAAGATTTAAGAAATGTTTAGCGACAAAAACAATATTTTTCATCAAAATATAAAATTATTTCACTTTACAACCACAAACCCCCCCCCCCCCCCCATGTCAACCTATTTTGCCACCACGTAACCCTTATCTTATTCTCCATTACATTCTCACCTATACACCCAAAACCATCATGTTGATACCATATTTTGTCTGACCTCGGTATCCATGACAAAATGCCGATTTAAGTCCTAATAAGCTAAAATCATGTTTTCAAAACTAAGAAAATAGAAAAATACGTGAAAGAATCCTGTTTATCTTGACTGGATGACAAAACAAACCATCCAAGATTTCAAAATGCTAAACTTGCCATTTTTGCAAAGTTTGACCAATGTTGACTAAACCCTAACTAGGATTGGTCAAAATGTTGAGTTTTGATCTGACTGTCAACCATTCTAAAGATCATAAAATGCCCTTCGAAACGAAAATTCACGGACATAGTCGGATTTAAAATGGATGAAATATCATGAAAATACCAAAATCCTGATTAAATGTACCTTTTTTTAATATGTAAAATGGCTGTTCTTGGGGCATATTCACGTAATAATCTATACCAATCCAACCATAATTGTTGTGAATTACCTGAACTAGATTGAAGCAAAATGGGCTAGCTACCTTCTATAAAAATGGCTCGATGATATCTTCTCCGGATTGGGAGAAATGAATTTTTCAAGAATAGTGCTATTAAATTTTCTACATTACGTCACCTCCATTTCTAATGCAATATCTCGACAACCATAACTCCAACTCATGTGAGTTCAGAGCCTATGGAAACTAGAAATCCATAAATTTCTAGGAACACCAAGTTTGAAAAAATCCAAGCCCTCGAATACCTCCAAAAAATAGCTCAAAAATCGTTGAAAAGAGGAAAACGCCGTAAATAAAAAATGTGAAGATGAGTGGATAAGATTGGGTGATGTGGAGGTACCACACTCCCCCAGCCGCCTATTAAGAGGGGCGGCTAAGGGGGTGTGTCACCAAAATACCCCCAAGCTCCTATAAATATCCCCCCACTCCCTTTAGGCAAAATATGAACAAAAATGTACACAAATTCCCAAAAATTTCATTCGATCACTTTTTCTTTTGGCTTTTCTCTAGATTTACTTTCTCTCTCTTAGAAAACCTTCCTAAAAACTGAAAATCCGGACCCCTTTTCTTCCATTTCTCTGCCATCAAGAGCCCATAGGTGAGCTTCTAAAGCTTTTGTAAAGGTGAGAGGGTGTAGCTTCTTTGATAGTTACATCATTATCCTTCTTATGAGTAAAACTCCTTCTTATGTGTAAAATACCATGGAAAGAGGAAATCCTGAGACCTTGTTTTCCCAACATGGAAGAGAACCCAAAAGCTTGGCTCTTACAAGTTTAGGTATTATTTAAGAGAAATTTCCATTTTAAAAGAAAAAAAAAAGTTTTTAATTATGTCTTTAAATTGTGTTCTTGCTTATAAATTGCTTTTACTTTCAAGTCTTCAAATTATTTTCTTGTTCATAAATTGCTCTTACATTCAAGACTTAAAATTATTATTATTATTTTTATAAATTGTTTTTACATCTAAGTTCTTTAAATTATATTCTTGCTTGCTTTTAATCCATGACTTTAAGTTCTCTTTATTTCCCTTGTTATCATTCTCATGGGAATAAGAATTCAAAGGTGCTAGGTCTCTAGCTAGTACATTGAATCCTAGATTACCAAACAACGAGAAGCTTGGGTAATCAAACCTCCAAAAAATGTGTTTTCCAAAAGATGAAAAAGGCTCCAATGGCCATTCTTTTTCTTAGAATGAATCTTTTCAAAGAAAGACTTTTTCAAAAACTCTCAATCAATGACATTTTCAAAACCCTTATCCAAAAAGGGGTCAAGTTTGGTTCTTTATTTTTACAGAAAAATGAATAAAAACCACGGTTTTCACTAAGACCATGGAAACCATTTTCTCAAAAGCCCTTTTTTTCTTAAATGGTTTTGATCTAAGGCTGTGTTTGGTTCATGTAAAATATTTTCCAAAAAATAAATATTTTCCGGAAATGCTATTTTTGGGAAAGGAAAATATTTTCAAGTGTTTGGTTGCATTTCAAAAAAATGCTTTGAAAAATATTTTCTAGTGTTTGGTTGTGTTCTGAAAATGTTATTTTCCTACTTTCTCACATTTTCTCAACTATTTTCTCAGCTTCCAAACAAATTTCATTATACAAAATTTCAATATATAAACTTTAAAAGAAACAAAATATTTTAACAAAACACTGATTAAACTCAAAAATTTCGGTCAAACAGAGAAAGGGAGGAAGAGAGAGTGATCGGTGGGTGAGGGAAAGGGAGAGGTAGATCGAGAAAGAGAGAGATCGGGCATCGCCAGTGTTGGGATGCGACAAGACCGGTGCGAGCTGGGGTTGGGTGCGGTGGTGCGATCTGGGGTTGTGGTGCGATGGTGCAATCTGGGGTTTGACGAATGGGTTTTCTGGGGTGCGATCTAGGGTTTGATGGATCGGGTTGAGTTTGAACAAGAAAAAATGGAGGGGACAACGAGATCGGTTGTCTTCTTCACTTTCCCTTCGAGCTCTCTCTCTCTCTCTGTCTTCGGGTGTGTGCTCTCACTCTCTCTCTCTCTTCGGGTGTGTGCTCTCACTCTCTCTCTCTCTTTGGGTGTGTTTTCCAGAAACGCTTTGAAGGTAAAATCAAAGTGTAAAATCAAAATGTCTTATTTTCCGGTCAAAGCGTATTTGATTTTCCATTGACCGTATTTTCCATAGCTACCAAACACACACAAATTTGTAAAATGATTTCCTGAAAGTATTTTCACCCGAAACAAACGCACCCTAAGTTTTGGGTATTTTCTTTCTAAAAAAACATGGAATTTCCCTTTTCCTAAAATAAGATGGTTTTAATCTTAAACTTCTATTATTCTAAAACCCCTTTTAAATTAAGTTTTCTACCTTAAAAGATGATAAAAACCATGGATTTTACCTCAAAACCCTCTTTTTTTTTAGAAAACCATGGAAACCATTTTCTTGAAACCAAATTCTTTTTCTTAAATAACTTTAGTTCCAACTTAGGGTTCTAAAAATTGTTTTCTTAAACATGAGTTTGTTCTTCCTTTGTTTTGAATTCCCTTTACAAATGTTTTTCAATCTTAGACCATGTTTTTAGGAAAACACTTTTCAAAAGCAAACCATTTTTCCTAAAGGGTCTAAAATTTTAGTTTTGGATATGTTCTTTTTAAAAGGTTTGGGAAATCCCTTTTTCTTTCTAAAAAGGAAATTCCTTAAAAGGTTTTAAATCTTAAAGGTTTTGTGTCTTTAAAGTTTTGTTCATAAAAGTTCTTCTACTTTCCAAAATACCTCTCCTTAAAATTTGCACACTTTTTTTTGTTTTGTTTTTCCCATCAAAGAAAACATTTTTTCATGTAAAACCAAGAGAAGTGCTTTTGGGTCATTTTCCAACAAAGCTTTACAAACCATTTTCCCAAAAGTGAGGAGGTTTTCCCAAGGGAAAAACACTTATCTTTTCAAAAGAAAATTAAAGGTTTCTTTTTATGAGCATTGTTTTGAATCTTTTGAATTTTACATTTTTGTTGTTGAGGTTTGTGTCTATGATTCACTTCCATTGAATCAATAGATTCAAATCAAGTTGATATATCCCCCCTCCCTTTTGCACTAATTATTTTGAGTTCATTGTGTTTATGCTTGAGAATGAAACTTGGAGAATAAAGTGGACCTAAATGCAAAAAGATGAAATCCTTCCTCTCCTCTCTTTTTTTATGTTGTGAAATATGCATATTCACATGATGAATATGTAGTAAATATGTTATTTTCATGCATACGTTTAAATCCTTGCAAATTTATAATATAGTTTTCACATGATATGTATATATTTTATATAAAATATATACAAGCAACAGCATGTGAATATATTCAGATGCTCTTGCTTGTATATATGTCTTTGCAATAAATATTCGTATGACACTTTATAAATACATAAAATACTAACATGAAATGTATATATATTTGTTTGTACAAAACCTTTTCAAAAATAAAAATGCCTAGTATTTAATTTGTTTTCCTAAAATGTGCATGTTGTAGTTAAATTAAAATGAGGTACTGTCTTTTGGATAAGTGGTATGAGGTGTCTAACACCTTCCCTACTCGTAACCGAACTTCTAAATCCAAAATCTTTGGTTTGAGACGTTGGTTTACCTTAAATAATCTAAGAACCTTTGAATTTTATTTAGTTAATTAGGTAAAACAAATTAGACTAATAGAAAGACTAATCACACCTGATACAAAACCAATAGTTGGTGGCAACTCCTAAAAATAAAAATAAGAAAAAAGACTTACATATACATCTCACCCTAGAAACACATGCACACGTAAGTCACATCGCCAAAGCACCCAAAATGTGACAACTCCGGGGGTAAATCCTCCTCCCAAGGGCACCCACGCATCTTTTCTACACTTCTCCTTCACTAGACCACTACCACCGGTAGTGATTGTTCTAATAGCATTAACCGAAGAGTCCTCAAGGAGACCTCTACCCTCAATTGTTCCAATTTTTAAAGATGAAATTCTAATTTTTTTTTTAAAAAAAATTTTAATTTCTCTACCAGATCTAAGCAATGTGATTAAGGGATGTACATGTGATTATGAATAAGAGTTTTGATTTGGTGAATTATATGATGAATAATTAAGGGTATTTTTTTAAAAAAAATTGGCCATTATTTGAGGTTTTTCTATAGTCAACATTTAGGGGATTTGGGTCTCTAACTCTAACATGTTGAAGTTGAAAAATCCATTCTTTTGTTTTCCATTGAGTGTATTTGGGTCAATTTGAGAGTTTAGTTAGCTTATTGTTTTGGTTGATGCTGTGATAAAAATTAACTTTTCTAAAATATTGTTAAGAGGGAGACTAAGAAAAATGATGAAGACATTGAAAGGCTTCCAATTAAAAAATTGGAGTTTTTATTTTGTAAATGATTTCATTGTAATTATGTATGTCAAACAGATTTACATATGGGGTTAAAAACTTTGTAAATGAGTAAGAGAAATTTTACATGACGGTCACTTTTACGGATCTATTGAAAACACTTTCAAAAGACCGAAATTCTTAATACTCTAAGAAATATCGGGAATTTAGGTAAAACTATTTTATGGTCCAGTCTTAGTAATATATTTTCATTGTTTAATTGTGTAGGCAACAATTTTCATTTTAATGAGATTGATTTAAATTGGGTTTTATAAAATTGAGGATAAATTTTGAATGAAGTTTGTGGTTACCTTATCTTGTTATTGATTTTAGAAAAATAATCAATACTTACATATGAGCATTTTAAGATTAAACGTGTTTTGAAACATTATTCAAGGTTTTCTTAAAATGAATTATGTATGTGCATTATTTTTTCTACTTGATGATTTGTGGTTTTAAAATGACTAATGATCATTTGAAAATTTTTGGCTAAAATACCATTTTGCTGGCCCCTACATTGTAGGGTCATTGTCAATTTGGCCTTCATTATTTTCAATTTTAATCTACTTAGTTCGTACATTTTGATAGTAGTTAAATTGGACATTGTTATTTTTAACTTACATTCAACTTTGTCCCTATTATTTTCAATTTGTAATTATTTTGGATCCAAATCTAGATTTGCTTTAGTTGCTGAGTTGATATGTATTTACCATAGTAGGATATTGGTAAATTTGATTTGTGTTTTTGTGTTTGGTTGTCAAGAAAATGCAAGAAAAGCTATGATTTGACGGCAGTAACCAAATTGACTATAAGTTGAAAATAAAATAGACCAAATTCCTATAATAATAATAAAATAAAAAAATAAAAAATAAAAAAAGGAAAAAAAAGAAGAAAAGAAAACAATAACCAAATCAATGGCTACCAAATATAGAGATCAAATTGACAACAATCCACAAATGTTGGGACAGAACTAATATTTTTCCTAAATTGTTTTTAAAGGAAACAAATTTTAAGAATAATAAACAAAAAAAAATTCTCAACAACTAATTGACTTATTGCATGGATTTGTGGTGGGGACTTTGGACAGTGCTCATTAGGTGGGTCCAAGATTGAACAAATAAAATTCTCTTCCTTATCTAGAAAATTTTGCACTTAACAAGCGGGCCATTGTTGATTATGAAATGATCATTACAAAGGATATGGTGGCGCATCATGATAGGGCGCTTACTTGCTTCTCAGAACTAAATCAGATTATATTTAAAAGATGTTTGTAATGGTCAATGGTCATAATCTGAATATAGTTTTGCAGCAAATGAAAGGGAATCTATGCTATAAACAAAATTGTAATAATTTCCATTAAGTCTGTATAGCAGTAAATATCTAAGTGAAAACATTCAATTCTTGGGAAGTATTTGTTGGTTAACCACGTTAAACCAACATTAACATACTCAAGCGTATGAAGTGATACTAAAAACATGCCTCTATCTTGGAACCATATTAGAAATTGACGCCCAATTTATCGAATTACATTCTGATTCTTTGTCATATATATGTGCCTCAATTGCTGGTCCTGCAAGAGAAAATGCAGGTTTCTTAGGTGACGGCAATGACAAATTGTCATTTGTCAACATAGCTAAGACATCTGACATTGCTGGCCGATCAATTGCACTATCTTCAACGCATAGGAGACCAACATGAACGCAACGAAGCATCTGAGTCATATATGAATCATCAAGTGCTGGGTCCATTAGGTCCAGGGCAGCACCTTCATTCCATAACTCCCATGCCTGAAAAAGGATTATACATGATCAGAAACACACATTGAATATCATAGAATCATCTGAAGCTCATAGTTTTTTGACATACATATCCCACTAGATCGAACAAGTGCTCTGTCTTGAAAAAACTGTTGTTCTTCCTTCCACTCAAGATCTCAAGCATAAGAACTCCAAAACTGTAAACATCAGATTTTATAGAGAAAACTCCATCTATGGCATACGTGTATCCACTGCATCAAATTAGAAAAAAAAGTTTTAAGTTAATAACTTCATTAATCATGTGGAACCAATAGTGTTTAACATTCAAAATGAAACAAATATAGTAATGTATGTAATATAATTAATTTACTTACTATGTCCTAACAACCCTTTTAGTATTTGCTTCCAATTCATTTTGTTAAAAGATTCTTGCCATACCAAAATCAGAGATTTTGGGGTTCATATTTTCATCATGGAGTATATTACTCGCTTTCAAGTCTCTATGAATTACTCTCAATCTTGAGTATTTATGGAGATAAAGCAATCCTTGAGCAACTCCTTCAATTATACCAAAACGTTTTTGCCAATCTAGTAGCTTGCTCTTATTTGCATTTGTTGAATATAAAAGTTAAATATGATTAATAAACTAATTTCAGCAAACTTATATAGATAAATATATAAATTTGTTAATGAAATCAAATGAAGTGTTAAAATAAAAGGAGAATGTTTTTCAAACCAAATAAAAATGAGCCCCAGCTTTTGTTTGGCATGTATTCGTAGATTAACATCCTCTCTTCTCCGTGTAGACAAAAACCCAAAAGCTTAACAAGATTCACGTGTTGAAGTTTAGATATGAGTATTAACTCATTCTTGAACTCAAGTATTCCTTGTCCTGAATTTCTCGATAGTCTCTTTATGGCTATTTTTTGCCTTGTCAACATTTCTTCCTGATATTTTGATCAAATAAGGTTTAGGCTAAGGTAAGACATAAATTAATTAAAACTTGTATCTTTTGTATGTTTTTTAGAGCTTACCATATAAACTTCTCCAAAGCCCCCTTTTCCAAGCTTGTTTGCGGCGCGAAGTTGTTTGTGGCTGTCATGACATATGCAAAATTAAATACACTTAAATCATGCCCCTTCTTCCCATCATTTGGAATCTGATTGACAATAGGAGATTGATCCAAACTCACTAAATCAAGTAATTCATTTTCATCTTTTGTTACATTATTCCCTGTCGTAATTTTTTATTTTATTTTTTAAATTATCAGTATTTCCATTAAACCAAAAACACACAGAGAGAGAGAGAGAGAGAGAGAGAGAGAGAGAGAGCAACAAATATTCAAGTTGCTAAATTTGAACTACCAAGTTCATTCTTCATGTAAACTATACCTCTGGATACAACTTTTCTCCTTCTCTGTATATAAAACACTATGCTGAAAAATATTACAAGCAAAGCAGCGACGATAACAGTGCCAATCCATATCCACTTCTTTGCTCCTACATTTGATCATAAGTAGCTGTATTAATAGTCATCATATGAGATTTATTTATCTATTCTTTTTCTTTTTTGTTCAAAATTATATATTGCATATCAAAATTAATAGTCAGAAGTGAGATTTTCATGACCCAAAAAAAAAACTGTAAAGATTGTGTAAGAGCCACTTGTAAAGGGGTGCAGTAATAACTAATTAGCTAAAGAGATGCAAGTGAGTCTAATCCTTAAAAGTTAAATAACATTTAAAAAATCAGGCTTTGGCACTAATGTGAGCCGTCAAAGCCTAAAACATTAAACTAATAGTCAAAGAGATCCAACTAAACCCACATGAAGCTTCACATGTAACCCATACATAAAGTCAGATACTCAGATGCGAGCCATCAAATCCACACAGCCAGCCAGAGAGAGGGAGTGAATTAAAAAGGAAAATTTATGTTCACACTTCAACTACTTTGGTTGTAAATTTACAATCTTACTTTAGCTGCGTGGAAAAATTTTTAGATATATCAACCCTGATGTCAGTGGTTTTGTGCATATATAGAGCAATAATAGCAATTTGAGGGACTTTACGCCCTTTAATGCTAATGCTCTAAAGCTGTAATAATGATTTTCACAAACTGTCTGTTTGCAATTTGATGAATTGAAGGTCAACAATGTTCATAGCACCAAAAAAAAAAAAAAAACTAGCAAGTTAAGACTAACCTTTGTGGGAAGGACTTGATGATAGAAGGTAAAGAGATACAAAATCACTAGCGTGGTCGGATTGGACCGCCGTCTCTCCTGTCCAAAATCGGCATCCTGTTTCATTAGCAAACTGATAAGTAAAAGCCACACAGCTACAGTTGCTCCAGCAAAGAGCTTTACAGTCACTGATGCCGAGACTATAATTTTTGTTCGACAAACTATCTCCAGTTACATAGTACCCAGCTGAAAGATCAAATTTGTCACCACGTTCCCTACACACTGGCTGCTCCCAACCTTGACATCCTCCACTAGTATCATAGCTATAAAAATTATCAGCTCTGCCAATATCAGGTCCTCTCAAATCCTTAAATTGCCCCAAAAAAGTGATAATCCGTTCAGACATCAACACGCTCTGATTTTTGTTACTGAAAGAGAAGTATTCTTCATCCTCATTTGAAGCAACTTTGAAATCATACATAGATGTTATATCTGGTGAAATGTTCTCAAATTGGTTGTCTCTCAAGACCCCACTTTTCCAATGAACCACCCCTCTTTGCTTAATGACTAATTCAAGTCCCTTGGGGTCCCATTCAAGACTGAAAGCTCCATAATCTGGAATATCTGTAGTTAACCATGATGTGAGTGCCCAAGTATGAAGTATGGCCAGTTTTGTGGTTGACCCCTGGCTTCATTTCAGGCAAAAGGGTGTCCATAAGATAATCAAAACTTTGCCATAACACACTTTTTGTAGACCCATCAAAGGTAACTTCTTTCAACACAAAATTGCCATTATCATACAAAGTAGCGACAGTGTTATTAGTACCAGAGGAGTATAAGATTATAGGACTCTCACCTTGGCGTACAATTTTCAATGTTCCATTGTTGTCCAAGGTAAGCGAACCCGTTTTGTCTTTGACAAAAGGATGACCACGATTGCCAAACCATACATAAAGATTGAAAGGACTCTTTGGATCAGCCATGTCTGATATTCCAACATAGCTGTCGTTAGAAATGATGTCAATCCTCCTAAAGAACCCCAAAGCGAAAGTCCCTTCTTGAGATACAAGGTAACTCGTGGAATTGAGTGTGTCACCAGGTTTGAGAGTGTCACCAATTGATGACAGGTTGCCAGATGTCACGTATACCCAGTCTGCAACATGAGGTGTCCACAAGGATGAGAAGAAGAGCAAGAAAACCAATGGGAGAAGGTGTACAAGTACAATGTTGGTGGTAGCCATGTTGAGCACTGAAATTTGCTCACTTGGCAATTACTTGAATTCAATTCATTCACGGTTCAGCATCCAATGGAATAATATAATCAATTGCTTAAGTCTAAGTCTTTGGGAGTATTGTATGAGCGTGTGAGATATTCATCCTTGTGACCCAACTGGGTGGGTAGCCTAAGAGATAGAGAGGTGGGTGGCCACTGGCCAGTGTAGCTGGAATTAATGGAGTAATTATTGCTAATGTCAAAGTCGTTGGAACTTGTCATGTTCTGTTAGATATACACCAAGTGACTCAACTTGCACCAGAGTATGCATGTATGTTAGACTTCGAATCAATAAAATACTATAAAGAAAGTTCTCATTAATTTACGATGTTAATATAGAGAAAATAATAAAATATATGTGGGTTTGACTCAATCTGTCCGAGTTTCAATGGTTTTTCATTGGATTGGGTTGCTAAAAGTTTAATTATAATGCCTAATTGTGCATCAATTTTGTTGCTTCCTTCGTACAATTTCTCCAAACAATTGTGGGTGGTTCAAGGCTCATTCAAGGAAGTATATAATTCAATCAAATTTAAAATATAAAAAACTGTAGTATTTGTGGAAAAAGTTGGTCAGTCAGAAAGATTTATTTTCTTCGCAAATTATTAGATAATCAATTAAATTAGTATGATATTAATTGATTAATTCTCTAAAAAAGATATTAATTAATTAAATAAAAGGAGAGACTTCTATGAAGAAAAAAAGGCTTTACACTATGTTTGAAAGTTTATAAACCAGCGACATAAAATAGAACAGAATATAAAATATTTTATTTATCTATTTGAGTATTTATAAACGAAATAAAAGAATATTTAAATCTACTAGTATACATTAAATTTTTACTTGTCCTTTCTCATAATTGGATTAAATTGATATTTTTATGTTCAATTCATTAAAATAATGAATTTTTTTCTTATTTTTGGAATAAACATTTAGCCGCGAATAGAATAGATTAGTTTGCGATCATTCAATTCATTTTTAAAAAAAGTTTCAAATAATGAAATAGATAAAATATTTATTTATTTTCGTTACATTCTTTTTCATTCATTATTATGTTCTACGTACTTAAACGGGCTATTAATTATGATACCAATTACATGCGTTTTTTTTTTTTTTCCTTCTTTCTTAAATTGCTTGATGAGGCGAACTACAAGTGATACCATTATGAGAAATATTTGGGTTTACCTTCTTTTATTGGAAGGAATAGGAAGGCGTGCTTTACTCAAATAAAAGAAAGAATATGGGGTCGTATGCAAGGTTGGAAGGAAAAGCTGTTGTCTCAAGCTGGGAGGGAGATTATGATTAAGGCAGTGGTCCAATCTATACCAGTCTACTCGATGAGTGTGTTCAAGCTTCCAGTCAGCCTTTGTAAAGATATTGAAGCCATGGTTCGGAAATTTTGGTGGGGGTCGGGCGATGCTAAGAAGATTCATTGGGTGAAGTGGAGCTCTCTGTGTTCTTCAAAATCAATTGGTGGAATGGGTTTTCGGGATTTTCAGAAGTTTAATAATGCTTTGTTAGCTAAACAGGTGTGGCGTCTCTTTCAGAATCGAGATTCCCTTCTTTTTAAAGTTTTTAGTGCAAAGTACTTCCCACAGGGTAATATACTTGAGGCGGAGGTTCATCCTAAATGTTCTTATGCTTGGCGAAGTATTCTTCAAGCACGAGGAGTTATTGAACAAGGGGCTATTTGGAGGGTTGGTGATGGAAAGTCGATTGATGTGTGGAGACATAGGTGGCTACCTGATCTTAATCATAGTAAGATTATCTCTCCTAGAAGTGAGTATCCTGTCCATCGGGTTTGTGATTTGTTCTTCCCTGACACAAGAGTTTGGGACCCGGGTCGTCTTGAGAGGTATTTAATTCCGTGGGAGGCTGATTTGGTGAAGAGGATTCAGGTATGTGAGGATGGGGCTGAAGATACTCTGGTTTGGCCTCTAACTGGTGATGGGGACTATAGTGTTCGGAGTGCATACCGTATGCTAGTTTCTGCTGAATCTATTCTTCTGCCAAGTTCATCAGTTTCGAGTAGTACTGGGCTGGTGTGGAAGAAAATTTGGAAGATGCGAGTTCCTAATAAAATTCGGCACTTTATTTGGCGTGCTACAAAGGACTCTCTGCCTACGAAACAGAACTTACAAGCTCGACATATCCCTGTTGGAGTGGAATGTGATGGTTGTGGTGAGCATTCGGAGTCAGTTGTGCATTGTTTATGGCTCTGTGATCAGGTGCGGTCAGTATGGATGTCACTCCAGGATTTTCGTTCTTTGGCTCATAAGAAGTTTCGGACCTTTTATGAATTATTGGAGGAAGTTTTTACAACTGGGTCGAATAGACAGGCTGCTATGTTCGCTACTGTGGCATGGTGTTTGTGGCAGCGTCGGAACCGGTTGAGGGAACGCCAACCATCTTGGAAGCTTCATGAGATGGGTGATCATGCTCAAAGGTTGGTTGATGAATTCTGGAACGCGAACTCTAAGGACCATGGTATGTCTATCTCTCGTCCGGTGGTCCGCTGGTCTCCTCCGCCTGAAGATCTTTTCAAAATAAATTTTGATGCAGCTTATTTTGAAGAATCAGGTATAGCAAGTATTGGTGTAGTATGTCGAGACCATTCCGGGCAAGCTATTGGGGCTTTGTGTCAGAATTTGGGCAAGGTGCAGTCAGCTGAGATGGCTGAAGCTTTGGCGGCGCGACGGGCTGTGACTTTTGCAAGGGAGATGAGTTTATTCGACATAATTGTTGAAGGTGATTGTCTTACTATTATTCAGGCTTTGCTGCGTTGTGGTCCCTGTCCATTGCTGTTTGGCCATATTATTGACGAGACGAAAAGACTTGGTGGAGGTCTTCGAAACTGTATGTTCCAACATGTTAAGAGGGATGGGAATAAATTAGCTCATAGTTTAGCTAAAAAAGCAGTTCTATCTGCAGATCTTGAGGTTTGGGTAGAAGACTTACCCGAGGACGTGGAGGTTGTTTTCCAGTCGGATCTTCCTTGAGTTTGGTTTATTGTTTTTTTGTATTTCGCTGGTTTTCTTTTAATAAAATTTGGATTACCTTGTTCTCAAAAAAAAAAAAAAAAACAAGTGATACCATTAGTATTTTGACTTTGAATTATGTGTCAAACTTCAATTCCAAGTAATTTTGGATTTTATTAACTCAAAAAAAAAAAATTGGATTTTTCAATTTAGCATGATTTTTTAAAAATTCCTGCCTTTTTACCCTCTTTGTTGTGTGTGAACAACAATTATTGATGTGCTAAAAAAAAAAAAAATTTGTTGATCATGTGGCAGATCCTTTATCTTATTTATATATATAATTTATTTCTTTTAATAATGCTGACGTGGTATATAAGGTCACGTACTAATATAACAAAATAAGAACATATAGGTTTCCCAAAAAAAAAAAAAAAAGAACGTATAGAGCTGCATTGCAAAGACATTAAGAACCATGTCAAGAACTAGAAAAACCATGCTTAGAGTGTTGAAGTTCAATTAGTATTTGCTTATGTGTCTAATAACTATGTTCAAGATTCAATCTCTTTCTTTTTTTTCTAAATATTATGTTAATATGTGTCCATAAATTATAAATATTGATTTTGTGAGACTCGCATGTTGCTCATAAGTCAGGTTAACAACGTAAGGACGCGTACCAAAAGCCCTGTCACACCAGCAATTTTCTTCGACTAGGGTGCGAAAGCAAAATAAACGCAATATTGAGACATTTTTGGATCTTCACCGTCTGTATCAATACAATTCATAGCTAATAGCAAAAAAAAAAAAAAATACAATTCATAGCTTAAAGAAAAATTGGAATATAACGTATTAACTAGAAACCAAAACTATATTTTGACAACAAGAACGAAAAGTGTTACGGGCATTTAGAATTGACAGGAGATAGAAAAATTCCATCCAGTGATTTTTTTGGATATCTTAATTTTACGCAGCATTATGTTAATCATTTTTTTTAATTAATTTTAACTTTTATTCTATATCTATTTTTGGGTTTTTTAGACTCTAATTGTATATTATGCAACAAATTATATCAATTGAGTCCAATTGGGACATCAAACCTTTGAGTCAAAAAAAAAAATCCAATTAAGACAAATAATCAATTAAGGTTTAAGCAATTAAAGTAATATGAGCATGCATATGTTGTCACTAATCCCACAGCAAACATCACAATAAATATAAGGCGGCGATATAGTGACTAAGGCTGTGTTTGTTTCGTGTAAAACGTTTTCCGGAAAATACATATTTTCCGAAAATGTTATTTTCCGAAAAAGAAAAATATTTTTAAGTGTTTGGTTGAATTATAAAAATTGTTGTGGAAAATATTTTCATGTGTTTGGATGTATTCTAAAAATGCTATTTTCCGGAAAATTTTTCACATTTTCTCAGCATCCAAACAAATTTTTATTACAAAAAATTTCAACATCACACCCAATTCAACAACAAATTCCGGCAAGAACACAACACAACAACAACAACAACAACAACAACAACAACCACAATAAATTCCGGCAACAACAATCCGTTCATCCAAAAAAAAAAAACAACAACAACAACAACGAGCTGGAGCTCGATCGATGCGTGGAGGCAGAGCGATCTGGAGCTCAATGCGTGGAGGCAGAGCGATCAGAGCTTCTTTCTCGCTGCGTGGATCGGACTGGGTTCTGGGACTGAATCGGATTGGATTGGGTTCTTGGAGTGGATCGGACTGCGTTCTTGCTGGGTTCTTGCTGCGTTCTGGGTTTCTCTTTTTTTTTTGGTGGATCGGAGGTTGTTCTGGCTTTGGTTTTTTTTTTTTTGGATCGGACTGCTGCATCTGGGTTTCTCTTCTTCTTTTTTTGCGTTCTTGGCTGTTGTTCGTGTTGTTGCTGGTTTTCGTTCTCACCAAGTGCAGCGGCTCTCTTTTCTTTTCTGCGTGTCTGTGTTGTTGTGTGAGACCCGGAAATGGTTTGAAGGTAAAATAGGAGCGTAAAACCATTTCCGGGTCAAAGGTGAAAATTTGGTCAAAGATAAGGCATATTTTCTAGAAATTGAATTTTCCTTTGCTTGCCAAACACATGGGTCAGGTGGTAAATGATTTCTTGAAATCATTTACCACCAAAACAAACGGACCCTAAGTGGAAAACCCAAAGAAAATTATTCAAGGTAAAAGTAATACAAGTAAATCTTTTCCAAAAAGCAATTCATACTAATCAAGCAAAAAAAATTACAATCTAAGCAAAACTGTTACTTAGACTTTACAATCTTAGAGTCTATTTAAAATCTGCTTATTTTGTTGAAATTGAAAATTTTTTGCTGAAAGTATTGTAGATAAAGGTAAAAGTTAGCTGAAATAGTATAATGAGACCCATGAATAGTACAAAAAAGTGCAGTGAGACCCGTGAATAATAGCAAAAATAAGCTAAATAGTAAAATAAGTTGGCAAAATTAATCATGCCAAACGAACATTTAGTAGATCAACTTACACAAAAAATGTTCTACCATTTCAAAACCTCTAAATTCTTATCTGGATACTTCACTGATGACACACTTGGATGTCACGAATAGAACCTCTAATCACTCCAAAATTCTGTTAAAGATTTACTTCACAACAGTAGCACTAGGATAATATTATGACTTTAGCTTTGCATCAACAATCTTGAAAAACAACATCTTCATATTAGCTTCTAGCTAGAACTCTAGTATTGTGGTGATATCAACTGTCAAGAGATTATGTTTTCTCACTCTATTAGGCACAACAATAGCACGTGCACGCGCGCGCACGCGCACACACACACACACACACACACTCTCTCTCTCTCTCTCATATATTAGTTAGCCCTAACATATTCTTACATAGTTACACAAGTAGGCTAGGAATTCCAAGCGAGTAGTCAAGAAAACGGGCTTGATATTATTATAATTATCAAGTTTTATATTTTGACAAAAAAAAATATGTAATATTCTATTTAATTTTCTTGTGCATTGTTGTTAGGAACAGATGTGTTGAATGGTTGAATTCGAGGTCAACCAATCCTCCAAGAACAAAGAAGAGATATGAAGATAGAAATAGAGAAAGATTAGAGAGAGAAATTGGAAATAGAATTGAAGAATTGGAATTAAGAATGAATTTCTGATACAAACTCCTCTCTTCCCAGCCTTTTAATACCCTTTCCATGCCTTGCTCTCTAACTGCCTAATTGCCAAGCTAGCTGTCAACCAGCTGGCAATATTCTAACAAACTAACCGTATTTAACTAATTCTTATTTGGTACAATCACTAGTGTCAACTCAGCATATAATGCCAACTAAGCAATTACACTTATTATTCTAATATCAGGGTACACCTTGGCAACACCACCTAATGCCCACCTCATCAGCTACTCCTGCGTGCCTCATCAACTACCAACACACTCACCTCACCAGCACTCCACATACAGCATCTCACATTTCCTCATGCAGCAACATACACATAGCTAACCATCACCACAGACCATCCATCATTACATACTTACACTAACATAGTCACACATTCTAACAATTGTACACTCATGAATTATTAAAGAAAATTTGAATGACTTTTATTTTTTCCTTTCTTCAAAATTTAAATTATATTATGAGAAAATTTTGGATATAAATCCTTAGGTACACTACATTGAGTTCTCCAATTAAATTTAAACATTTGGCTACTTTGATTAATGAAGTACAAATATTATTGTCTTTGGCAAGAATAATTAAATTACATATTCACACTAACATAGTCACACATTCTAACAATTTCCTCCCCTTCAAAACACCTTGCCCACAAGGTGAGGAAACTTTTGTTGCAACACAAAAAGACTCTCCTAAGTAGCATCATCCTTGCTTTCGTCTTGCCACTGCACCAGCACCTGAGTGATAAGTCTACTCCTCAACTAATGTGACCTGGTAGCTAAAACAGCCACTGGTTCAGGGTTAGGAATCTGATCCACAGTCACAGCAGGTAAAGCAGGCCTAGGAACCACCTGACCACCCAATTTAGCTTTGAGATTGGAGACATGGAACACAGGATGGATTTGAGAACCTGCAGGCAAATCAAGCTTATAGGAAACCTCTCCAACCTTTTGCACCACCTGGTATGGTCCATAAAAACGAGGGGCTAGCTTGCCAAACTTCTTGGACTGAATTGAGGACTGCTTGTAAGGTTGCAATCTAAGATACACCCAATCTCCCACAACAAAGGACCTATCCACTCTCTTCTTATCAGCAAACCACTTCATTCTCTCCTGGGTAGTTGTCAAATTGTACTTGAGCAATGAAAACAGTTGCTGCCTATCTTGCAGAATTGAATCAACAGCTGCCACCCTTGTAGTTCCTGGAACATAATCCACAAGCTTAGGAGGATATCCATAAAGAGCTTCAAATGGAGTCAGCTTAAGAGAAGAATGGAAGTTAGTGTTGAACCAAAACTCAGCCAAAGGAAGCCAGTCCACCCAAGCTTGAGGTCTGTCAGTAGCAAAGGCCCTCAAATAATGTTCCAAACTTTTGTTCACAACTTCAGTTTGGCCATCAGTTTAAGGGTGGTAAGAAGATGACATAGCTAAACTAACACCTTGCAATTTCATCAATTCAGACTAGAATTTAGAGGTGAAGACTGGGTCCCTGTCACTTACAATGGTGGAAGGCAGTCCATGTAACTTAAAAACAAATTGCATGAACAACTGAGCCACCTTAGTAGTAGTGTAAGGGTGAGCCAATGGAATGAAATGAACATATTTAGTGAATCTGTCCACAACAACAAACACCACTGACTTCTGCTGAGATTTAGGCAGCCCTTCCACAAAATCCATACTAATTTCAAGCCAAGGCCTATTTGGAATGACCAAGGGCTGTAACAAACCAGCAGGGAAGTAGGTCTCACTCTTCAACCTCTGACATACATCACATTCCTTAACCAAATTCTTCAAGTCCTTTCCCATTTCAGACCAATAGAAGTCCTTCTTGAGTCTATGGAAAGACTTTAAATATCCAGAATGACCCCCTAAAGGGCTATCATGTACTTGCTGCAAGACAAGAGTCTTCAAAGTTTGGTTTGAACTTCCCAAGTATAGTCTACCCTTATAAAACAACAAATCATTACAAAGTGTGAATCCCACTGGAACATTCTGTCCTGATTTAATTGCCTGAATTGTTGGCTGGATGACAGGATCAGTGACATAACTTGCTTTGAGATCATCAAGCCAACTAGGAGTAGGAAAGGAGATAATGCATAAAGTACCAACTCCACTGTAGTCAGTATCAATATTCTCAGTAGCTTCTCTTCTGGAAAGGGCATCAGCAACTAAGTTTTCTTTACCATCCTTATACTCAACAATAAAGGCATAACCAAGTAATTTGGTGATCCACTTTTGCTGAGCAGGGGTACCAATCTTTTGTTCTAGCAAATGGTACCAATCTTTTGTTCTAGCAAATATTTCAGACTTTGATGGTCTGTTTTGATTACAAAAGGTCTTCCAAGAAGGTAAGGCCTCCACTTCTTCACATCTACCACTAAAGCCAACAATTCCTTTTCATAAGTGGAAAGGGCAAGTGCTTTTCCCTTCAAAGCTTGAGTGTGAAAGGAAATGGGCCTTTGGTTCTGCATCAAGACAGCACCAACTCCCAACCCAGAGGCATCACATTCCACAACAAATGGTTTGGTGAAGTCAGGTAAGGCTAGCACAGGTGGGCTGGACATAGCATCTTTGAGTAATTGGAATGCATGTGAAGCTTCAGGAGTCCAAGTGAATGAATCTTTCCTTAATAAAGCAATTAAAGGGGCTGCAATTAAGCCATATCCTTTCACAAACTTCCTATAGTAGCCAGTCAAACCCAAAAACCCTCTCAAAGCCTTCACATCATGAGGAATAGGCCATTGCTGCATAGCAGCAGTCTTCCTTGGATCTGTTTTCAACCCTTCACCAGAAATTAAATGTCCTAAATACTCAACCTCCTTACAAGCAAACACACACTTTGATTGTTTGGCATACAATTGATGATTCACCAAGGTTTCCAACACCAATTTAAGATGACCAATATGAGTAGTCAAATCCTTACTATACACAAGTATGTCATCAAAAAACACCAAGACAAATTTTCTTAAGTAAGGTTTGAAAATTGAATTCATAAGTGACTGAAAAGTTGAGGGTGCATTGGTTAAACCAAATGGCATTACCAAGAACTCATAGTGACCCTCATGAGTCCTAAAGGCAGTCTTTGGAATGTCTTCCTCCTTCATCCTAATTTGGTGGTATCCGGATCTTAAATCCAATTTAGAAAACACAGTGGCACCAAATAGTTCATCTAACAATTCATCAATGACAGGTATGGGATACTTATCTTTAATGGTCTCTTGATTCAAGGCTCTATAATCAATACACATCCTCCAAGAGCCATCAGCCTTCCTAACTAGAAGAACAAGTGAAGCAAATGGACTGCTACTATTTCTAATAAACCCCACAGACAACAACTCCTTAACAATGTTCTCAATTTCATTTTTTTGATAGTAGGGGTACCTCTAAGGCCTCTAAGATACAGCTTGAGCTCCCTCCTTCAATGTGATATGATGTTCATGACCTCTTAAGGGCGGTAGACCTTCAGGAATAGCAAAAACAGCCTTGTAATCTAGCAACAAAGCAGCAATGGCTTCAGGAATTTGTACCTGCCCTTCTGCAGACAACAATTGAGGCTGCAACTGAACTGAAATCTGGAGGATCAATCCTTTCTTCACTGATTGTTTCAAAAAACTATCACCATCTTGCAGTTGTGAATTAGCACTCTTCAACCCTTGTAATTGAACATGCCTGTGACCATAAGAAAAACTCATTGTGAGCAATTTAAAATCTCACTAGATTACTCCCAAGGTTCCCAACCACTGAGTGCCCAAAACTAAGTCACATCCCCCCATTGATAGCACATGTAAGTGTATCAAGAATTCCTCTCCTTGCAACAAGATAGGTACTGCCTTACAAACACCCTGAGTTTTAATTACATCACCATTAGCAACCTTCACTTCCAGAATTTGAGAAGTATCTATCTGGATATGTAACTGGGAAACCAGCACAGCATCAATGAAATTGTGGGTGCTCCCTGAATCAACCAGGATCACAAAGGACCTCTGATTAATCTTTCCCATGACCCTCATCGTTCCTGAAGTAGGAGTGCCACTCAATGCATAGAGAGTAATCTATGCATCCTCTTGATCTTGCCCAACCTGTCCAATCTGATCTGCATATCCATTTCCCTCCAATTCAGTTAGGTGAACCCCAGAAATTGCATTTTCTTGAGCCATTTCTACATAATCCAACAAGAATAACATAGCACTCTTGCACTTATGGCCAGGAGCCCACTTTTCTTCACAATTGTAACACAACCCCTTCTTCTTCCTTTCCTCCATTTGAGCAGGAGAAATCCTCTTAATAGGTAGCCTTGGTTTAGACTCTAACAGAGAAGGAACTTTTGGAGGAGCTCCCAGAATAGAAGGCTTTCCCTGATTTCCTTGAATCTTGGAAAACTTCCTGCAACTCCAATTATACTCTTCCTGAATTTTTGTCAAACCAAAAGCCTCATTCAAGGACCTAGGATTAAGCATTCTCACTGGCAGCCTTATCTCATCTCTTAATCCACTTAAAAAATAGCTTAACTTGTGAGCAGCAAATAAACCCTTAATCCTATTGGACAACACCTCAAATTGGGCCTTATACAATGACACTGAAGCAGTTTGTCTCAGTCTAGTGCGTTTCCATAGGATCATCATAGGCCGTAGCACCAAATCTAATGTGCAATGCTTGAATCAATGACTCCCAATCAACAAAGAGACCTACTTCTTCACTATCTTGAAACCAGACTAGAGCCTCACCCTCCATATGGAACGAAGCTAGCATCAATTTCTCTGTAGCTGGTGTATTGTAATACTTGAAGTATTGATTGGCCTTGTAAACCCATCCTGCAGGGTCTTCTCTAGAGAACCTTGGAAACTCCAATCTCACAGGACGAGACATAGCCATTGTAGATGAATTCGCATTCCTAGGCTCACCATACGTTGGAGACTGAGGCAATCCATTTTGGTCAGGGCCATTACGTCTCTGCACCAGGATTGCTAGTTGTTGATTCATCTCATTCAAAGTGCGTGTATGCACTTCTTGGATAGTACGCATTTCTTGGATCTCTTTACCATGATGATCACTTGCAGTCCTTAGTGAAGCAAGAGCCTCCTGAGTCGCTGCAGAAGTTGAACGAGTTTTAGCCATGGCCGAGGAAAGCCAAGCTCTGATACCAAATGTTAGGAACAGAGGTGTTGAATGGTTGAATTCGAGGTCAACCAATCCTCCAAGAACAAAGAAGAGATATGAAGATAGAAATAGAGAAAGATTAGAGAGAGAAATTGGAAATAGAATTGAAGAATTGGAATTAAGAATGAATTTCTGATACAAGCTCCTCTCTTCCCAGCCTTTTAATACCCTTTCCATGCCTTGCTCTCTAATTGCCTAACTGCCAAGCCAGCTGTCAACCAGCTAGCAATATTCTAACAAACTAACCGTATTTAACTAACTCTTATTTGGTACAATCACTAGTGCCAACTCAGCATATAATGCCAACTAAGCAATTACACTTATTATTCTAATATCAGGGTACACCTTGGCAACACCACCTAATGCCCACCTCATCAGCTACTCCTACGTGCCTCATCAGCTACCAACACACTCACCTCACCAGCACTCCACATGCAGCATCACACATTTCCTCATGCAGCAACATACACATAGCTAACCATCACCACAGACCATCCATCATTACATACTCACACTAACATAGTCACACATTCTAACAATTGTACACTCATGAATTATTAAAGAAAATTTGAATGACTTTTATTTTTTCCTTTCTTCAAAATTTAAATTATATTATGATAAAATTTTGGATATAAATCCTTAGGTACACTACATTGAGTTCTCCAATTAAATTTAAACATTTGGCTACTTTGATTAATGAAGTACAAATATTATTGTCTTTGGCAAGAATAATTAAATTAAATGCAATTATATATTTGAATTTAATTGAAAGCCCTAATTAATTGCTCTTAATGAATTGCACTTAAATTTTACCCTAACATTATTTATTAATTTAGTACAACCCTCATCGAATTATAATATATATACATACATAGAACACGTGACTGCAGGGCAGAAGCCCACAAGAAAAAGGAATCAATTATATTTGGAATTTTGTTTATCCATTGACTCCAATTTTGGCCATCATCCATCTAAATGGGTCGGCCACGAATTTGGAGCAAGATTCAGTACTGAAATGCTGTCCAAGATGTAGCCTTCGAATGGGGAGACTCTAACTGTACTCTACTCCACTAGAGGAGCCATGGAATGGAATCATTGTCAAAACAGCCTACCAATTATGAAAGTGTTGAAAGATGGCTCATGGTCAATTGGTCATATGAGTTCACACGGCCAAAATTCAAAGGTTCTAGAGCGGGGATAATAACTAAGGCAGGTCACAAGTTGACCAAGTGGGACAAAAAAAAATATATTTTTGAGTCAGCAATGGAATAGGCCTTCAATTCTAAGTCTAATCATTAGCCTATTTTGTAATAATAATGTGCTGTTTAGTGGTACTATAGTATTTCCCATTAAGGGGAGTAAAAAGAAAGTATTTAGAAGTCCTGGTCCATGACAATAGGAATTGTTGGAATACATTATACTGACCGCGACAGATGTGTTAGTGTGTTTTGACACATTACTAAGTGCCGGGTTATCCATGGATTGCATTTTCTGCTTCTTCTTCATTTTTTTTTTCTTTTTTTTAATTTTATTTTAATAATGAAAGATTTTATGTCTTAAAATCAAAACTTAATTCATATTAATGTCCAGAATTTTTTTTGTAGTGTACTTATGTTTCACATAGCCAAACAACGATCTACGAGGTTTGTTAAATTTAAGTTGTTAAAACGAAAGTTAATTTCTAGCTTGATTGTGTGATAACTGGACAAACCAGACATAAAGATCTTTTGCACTATCAGCTACCTTCAATGGAGTCGCAGAAATGAGGTACGGTTTGGGACTTGGACTCTTTCGTTCGAATTCTCCGGAAAGCAACAGAGATTTGTAATTCATTTCCTAGAGCTAAATGATAATATTTTTGTTTCTCAACCCTTCTTATTAGTCCAAAGGGAAGAGTGTGAAAGAAGTCAGGAGAATCAGATTAATCCCGTGTATAAGTGAAACATTTGAGTCAGCATTTATTGTCGTAGGGCTGTTTCTTTGCATTATTCAGTTGGAAATGTCCTTTACTTATTTGGTACGTGCGCTATAATTCCCGTTTTAGTATAATTTACTTAAAAAAGAAAAACTTAATTCTGTCATAATATTTGGTAAAGCTCATAATTTATTTTGGGAGGAAAAAAAATTAATTAAAAAAAAATTAGCTGTAGCGGCGTCTGTTTCTTAAAAATATAGATACTTACATGTTTCGTTCTAAAAATAAAAAATAAAAAACTTTGAGGTATTAATAAGGATTTTTTTTTTTTTTTTCCAGATTGGGGTTTTGAAGATAATCTCATATTTCACCAACATAAGTTTTTTAAAGCTCTCTTGAGTTAGAACAAACAATCATTATTTTGCTTAGATCCTCAATGAACTCCACTAACTAGTCTAGCTCGACATGTTATTAATAAAAATTTTCGTCTTTTCTTATAATAAAAATACTCCACTAACTAAAAGAATACATATCATATAGTTAAAATATATAAAAATAAACTATTATTGGTAAATTCTAATTAGTTATATAATAAAATGTGCAAATACACGTTATTTATGGCATAAGCAAAAATAAATTAATAATGAAGTTATAGTAGATTTGTAGATGGAAGATATCATTTTTTATAACCAAACATTAACATCTATATATTTCTAAGTGAAAACTCTAGCTAGCAACTAGCATATACAATGGAATAAGAGATCTGAGATTCAATCTCTACTTACATCAAAAATCAATTAATATTTTAATTTGATATTAAAGAACTATCATTAGGAGTAGACGCTATAAATTAAAATTCTTTAAGAAAAAATAAAATAAAAAGAAGACTTGGTCATTCCGAAGATTCCCAACCAAAAGAAAAATGGGACCTTCCCAGAACCTAACTACTAACAAATTTTAAAACAATTTGTACGCACATCATCAGGATACCCGTAAAGCCGTAACGGTGGATACGCACAATTTCTTGGGTTTTGAGTCTTTTGACCTTAGAAGATACAATGGTTGTTAAAACTTTTAGGCGTAAATACACTTTTGGTCCCTACATTTTGGGCTGATTCTCGATTTGATCCCTAAATTAATTTTGCTCCTAGGTCAGTCCCTGATTTAAAAAAATCGATTCTATTTTGGTCCCTGCCGTCAACCCAGTAACAGAAAAATCTGACGTGGCAAACGGAGTGCATAGTTGGCGTGTTATACGCTAACGTGGCTAATAAAATAATAATAAAAAAAGCCACATCAACATGCCACATCAGCATCTGATTTTTTAAAAAAAAATTATCAATTTTAACCAAAAAAAAAAAACATAAAAACAAAATTAAAAACATAAAAATACATAGATTCATATTTGAAAATGAATACACACAAATATAAACCCAAGTCACAAGAACTCAAGAACACAAAAAATATCTGGGCATTTAACATCTTTCCCAGAAATTTTTTTTTCAAACAAAACACTGTTAAATTCACATCTAAAAAAGACGATGCCTAAGATTTTCATCACAACATTTTCTTTCCACCCAAAACCAAAATTTTTTTATGAAACAAACATACACACACAAACCCAGTCCATTCGGCTCACAATAACAACAAACCCAACCAACCTCATAAATTTTCCTTGAACAATCATCAACATTTTCCCCAGAAAATCAAGATTTTCTTTCAAACCAAACACTAAAATAACTCACATTTAACAAACAAACATAAACACAAACCCAGCCACCACTTCCACCGATCAAACCCAGAAATTTTCACCTAAACCCAGAAACCACTTCCACCGATCAATCCCATAAATTTTCACCCAAACCCAGAAATTCAAACCCAAACCCAGAAACCACTTCCACCGATCAAACCCAGAAATTTTCTTATGAAACAAACGTAAACTCAAAACCAATGAACGACCAACCCCCACGGAAACACAGAAAAATCCAACCACCACCTCCACTGATCAAACAATCAAACCCACCACCACACCACTTATCAAACAATCAAGAGAGAGAGTCGGGTTTAGAGAGAGAGAAAGTTAGAGATCAAGAGAAAATCTACCCATCACCCGCGATTGAAGTCGAACCCATTAAACTCGCTGGAAGACTTGTCCGATCCCAAACGAGTTGCCTCACTTCGACTCGGTCTTCAAGCCCGTTGGCTTCAACGTTTTTTATGAGCCCAGGAAGGAGAGCGTCAATGTTGGTCCGCCGCTACTCCTTCATCTCCTCATCGTGGGATGACTCCACCACCACCAGTAAGAGAGGAAAAGAGAGTGGGTGAGTTAGAGAGAGAGAGATCTGAACTTAAGAGAGAGAGAGCTTGAGAGAGTTATGAATCATTTGAGTCTAGATTTTGTTTTGGGTTTGTGAAGGGTTTTCAATTTTTTTTTTTTTTTTAACTTTAATTTTGACTAAAAATTGATATATTTAAAATTTTGTGATGTGTTTGTTTGCCAAGAGAGTTCAAGAATATTTGAGAAAGTTGCTATAAATTTTTTTCTCAATCTTTAAAACTGAAAAATAATTTTTTTTAATTAAATTAACATTGAAAAATAAAAATTATTTTTATTTTTTTAATTTTGTTAAAATTGATAATTTTAAAAAAAAAAAAATCAGATGCTGACGTGGCATGTTGATGTGGCTTTTTTATTATTATTTTATTAGCCACATCAGCATATAACACGCCAACCGTGCACTCCGTTTGCCACGTCAGATTTTTCTGTTACTGGGTTGACGGCAGGAACCAAAATAGAATCGATTTTTTAAAATCAGGGACTGACCTAGGAGCAAAATCAATTTAGGGACCAAATCGAGAATCAGCCCAAAATGTAGGGATCAAAAGTGTATTTACGCCAAACTTTTATTAATAGCAAGCCACATGCACTACTACACATGATATATAGCACATGGCATGTGATTCGAAAAGATTTTTTTAAAGAAATTTAGGGGATTAAAAAGATAAACTAGTTGGAAGAAAATAAATAATATATATAGGTATTATGTGGCAGAAAATAATGAACAGGTTTTTGGGCAGGCAAGTAATCTTTATACTTTATACTAATACCACTAGAACATCATGGGGTTGATGTCACACACTTGATGTCATACACTTGAGAAAGTCTTGAATTTTTTTTTTTTTTTTAAGTCTTGATTTTTTATTACAAAGGACTTGGAAAGATAAGTTTTTGGTTCATTTTAATTGTTAACCACCAGTCTCGTGCAATCTCTGCGATCGTGCTTAATTTTTTTTTTTTTTTTATATAAAAATTACTGAGGAATATTATTTCTGATAAAAAAACAAAAAATCAAAAACTCTTTTTGTGAAAGAATTTTGAAAGTTTTGATAATTACTGTGTACTATTCTTCCTGCTTGATTATTTATGGTTTTAAGATTATCATTTATGGTTTTAAAATGACTAATTAATGATCATCTACCAATTTTTCCTAACGTAATCAACTTATTTTATATGAGTAATGCTTGGATCATAAATGATCATCTGCCAATTGTTCCTGCCAATGGTTGCTTAGTCACATCAGTAATCATAGAAGAAGTTTTTTTTTTTTTTTTTTTTTTTTTTTTTGGAGAAGGCATATAAAAGAAGTTGATTGCTTATTATGTGTTATAATATTTGGGCAATCAACTTTTTTTATATGAAAAATTATACTTTACCACCCTAAATAATGTACCAGATTACACTTCGCATCCTAATTTATTCGAACGCACACTTTGCACCCTAAACTATCATACTTATCACATTTTTTGCTTCGATGTTATTTTTCCTATTATATTTAACGGAATCCTACTGTGCATAACAAGCACATAATTCTTGCTTAGGTGGAACAAACTTAAAAAATTGAAACACCATTCTTCAATCAATTAAAACAAAACCTAATTCTTTCCACGTCTCTATTGGGTGTGTGCCTCTCCCAAATTCAAATTTTGTAAACCCTAAATTTCTTGCATTGCTTCATATTTCAACACTTAATTTTCTCTCATTGCTTCATATTTGGCATTTTCATCTTCCTTCAAAGTTTGATTCGGCTCTTAGCACTGCACGAAAAATCCAAATTCTAGACTATAAGATGTAGTCTCCGTACCCAAAAAGGCCAGCTTTCACGTAATAAGATGTAGGTTATAACTCAAATGCTCCATATATCTTCTTGCTTCTAGACTATATGACGTATGTAGGACTTCAGAGCATTCACAGCAGTGGAGCTAAAAATTTAACTTTTTAGCTCCACCAAAAGTTGCTTTATTTATTATACCTACACACATGCTGCAGCAGTGGATCTATTTTAGCTATCAACGCAATAAAATAATATAAACATCACAATAAAATAATATACCCCTACAATAAAATAATATATCCCACAACCCAAAAAAAATCCCAGCACTGACCACAACCACCTCTACCGTCAGCCACAGCCACAGCCACCACTACCACCACCACCACCAACACAGACACAACCAAACCCACAAACAAAATAAAAAACCAAACCACCATCATAGTCACCAATCCACCACCACAGCCACCAAACCCACAGGAAAAAAAAATCAAACACCGTACCACCAAACCATAGCCACAACAACCACCATCGCCACCACCACAGCCATTTCCACCACCATAGCCATCAAACCCAAAGAAGAAAAAAAAAATCAAACATCATTCCACCACCATAGCCATCAAACCCACAGAAGAAAAAATAATAATAAAACATCGTGAGCCGGTGGATCGACGAGTTGGCGGTGTGGTTCGATGGCGTGGATCGACGGGTTTGAGGCATGGATCGACGGGTTGGCAGTGTGGATCGACGGTGTGGGCCTACAGCGTGAGCTGGTGGTGTGGGTGGACGGGCCGACGAATGAGAGGAGAGATGACAGTGAGCTTGAGAGGAGAGATGACAGGAACGAGAGAGAGAGTGACTGAGTGTTCTGTGCAAAAAGAGGGTGAAATGAAAAAAAAATGAGAAGTTAATACAGCTGTGATTAAATTTTTTTTTTTTTTTTGCTCCAAGCTACAGTGCACATCTATAGATAGATGTGCACTGTAGCAATTCATCTATAATTTTTAACTTTGCCTCCACTGCTGCAAGGGTTTTTTTGTGTTTGTGGAGCTAAATTTTAGCAATATAGCATTATAGCTACACTACTGTGAATGCTCTCCGATGCAACATAGTATGCACTTCCAACAATATCATTAAGTGTTTCTAAAAAAAAAAAAAAAACAGTATCATTGACTCATAACCCAAAATCTGAGTTTTGTTAACTCATAACCCAAAATCAGTGGGCCCCACGGGTAGGAGGCTTGTTTGGCTTATTATTATGGAGCTTAACTCAGTTAACAAATCTTAGTATTTTGAGATTTGAGTTAACTAATTTAGAAACATGCCGGGCTTGTTTCCAAGATATGAGTTATGAACAATCAGTGGCAATTTCATAAATTTTCAGCACAAACGAGTCCCACAGCAATGTCCCGTCCCGTCCCTGCGCAAGCTTTTCCTCCAACGGGTCTTTTTACCTTTTCTTTCCCAACCACCCAAACCAGAGCTCTTCTTCATCATCTCACTTTCCCTTTTCCCTTCTCCCAAACCCACAGCACAAGCACAACTGAAAATATCACTGTGAATCCATTCGAAGCACAAGGCCCAACTTCGTCGATCAGCACAAGGCCCAGCTTCGACGAAGCTTCGTTCACCGATTCCATTTTCCGGTGAGACCCAAATGCTCCTCCTTCATTTGTTTACATGCCCGAAGCTGTTGGGTTCTGCCTTTTTTTTTTTTTCCATGTTCCTTCATTTTTTGCGTTGTGTTTACTAAAACGTTGGCTCACTTGGCTGTGAATGCTCCAAGTGAATTAAATTAAGTGCTCACATAACACAACTAAACTTTAACACAATAAGCAATCTAACAAACCCACATTACAATCTCTTTATTAAATAGCCCCAAAATTCAAAACACAAACTAAAATCAAAAACCCAAAGAAAAAAAAAATGAAAACCCAGAAGTAGATTCAGTCTTTTAGTGCCAAAGATGCAAACTTTATTATCAAAGAAATCATATTTTTTTAAAAAAAAAATCATGACCTACAAGAACTGTTTGGTTGTATCAGCAGTCTAGCCAACTCCGATTTCTAGAAAAGACGAGACCATACTCTGCTTATTAGTTGAAGAGAGCACCCCTTCCATTGTTTCTCTTTTGGGTCTTCTTTTTTCTTTCTTTTTTTCTCTTTTTTTTATTTATTTTTTTTTTTAACTCAAACGCTGAGCTCTCTCTCTCAAAGGGTTTTTTTTTCACACACAGAATGCCATTTTTTTTTTTTTTACTATTTATTTATATCTCTTCAGATCATACAGAGAGAGAAACTCCGAGGTGGGTTAGGAAATAGGAGACACCCTTTTTTGTTTGAGAGGAGAAAGTGAGAGGGGAAATGAGTTTGCCTAAAACAATTTTGTTCAATCCGCGGGTAACCTAACCATGTGCACTGCACAGTGGTCAGCTTGTGGGTCCTACAAAAAGGTGAGTCTTTGTGAGTTTTTAGGCAAAAATCAGAGCTGGGATTTGTTTCCAAACAAGGGTAGGAGTGTTTTGGGAATTTTTAAGTTACAAGAAATGAGTGATAAAGTGATGAGTGATGAGTGATGAGTTAACTATCACCCAACAACCAAACAAGGCCTAAGTCTTTCATCTGCACAAGAATCTGAATTTGGGTATGGGCAATGGGTAAGCACACAAGAAAGAGAGATGTGGAAAAATTGGGTTTTGTTTTAATTGATTTTGAAGAATAGTGTTTTGATCTTTTTAAGTTTATTTCACCTAAGCAAGAAGCACGTGCTTGTCATGTGCAATAAGATTCCATTTAAACATAACAGCAAAAATAACACCAAAGTGCAAAGTGTAATGAGCGTGATAGTTTAGAATGCAAAGTGTAATCTAGTGCATAATTTAGGGTGGTAAAGTGTAATTTTCTCTCTTTTATAATAGTAATGGTAGGACCACCTAAAATGATACAATTTTTGTCATAACTCGTCACATGTTAAGTTTTGACTGGTAGAGGTGTGTCCCCATATAGACTCACCATGGCTTAAGTGTATAATTATCTTTCATATATTTTTTTTTAAAAAATATCTTGAAAATTATTTAAAAAATTAGCCATAATAGCAACAAAGAACATCATGGATGTGTGGAGGGACCAACTTCATTCACACTGAATAACTACTAACATGTCTAGCATGTCTAGCTAGGTTATAAGTTATAGTATTACTTGATCTACAAGTATGGGAAAAAGAGATATTAATGAAGGCATCGATAGTAGGCATTTACACTATTTTTGTATTGTGTAATTACATGACACAAATTCAGTATATATATTGCATGTTATTAAATGGAGTTAAAAAAAATCTCAATTTTTAAGATTAATATAACTAAAAATATGGACATGTTACTTTAGTAAATTTACAAATATTTAATTATCGCATATAATATATTAAAGTTGAAGCTCAATTAACAATTCAATTTAGTTTTTATTTCTATATAAAAAATTAAATTCTAATTGCACTCCAATTTTGTGTCAATTGAGTCAATTTTCATGGCAAGTGTCCTTCCTAATTTCAAGTTATAAACTAATTTTATATCAATTATATTGACATGCAAATTCATGCATATAAACTTAGAATATATATAAATTCAAGACAAACTTAGGCTCCAGAAAATTTATGTCGGTAGGGCATACATTAATCATCCATTTTATAAAATATTTTAAGTAAAGTTGAAAATTTTGTCAAAAAAGTTAATCCCTTTTTCACTTTTCTATTAAAAATTTCCAAAAATTGTTTACTAACATATGCTCTAAGAGAAATATTTTTCAGCTAGGATGCTCATTATAAAACTTAAATTATATAATATCTAAAACAAAAATAATTTCATATATTGACAAAAACATACACACACACACGCAAATATATGAAGTCTTACAATTTCCTTCTATGAATTTTCTTAATTTGAAATCGTTGAATGGTAGTTTCATTATCAATGCTACAAGCTATATCTCTTTTATAATTTTAGTTAAATAAAACTTTTCTTGGGTTTTTTCTTTTTGTTCATAAGGACCTAATATATTGTTAAGAGGACCAAAATATAAGGACAAAATTTGGCTACAAACTTAGTTGTAGCCTTAGGCTACAGCTTTCACTAAAAAAATTAACACTACTATATATTTTGAAACTATATCCGTTGAATTACATTTACTTTATGTTCTTAAAATACATGTCAAATTTCATTCTAATTAAATGTTGTTTATTATTCGCTTCATAAAATTATTTTTTATTAATAATTTTAGACTACGACAACTCAAAATTTAAACATTTGATTAGTAACATAGCTATTGATCTTTGACCTTCTCAAAATTTTCCAAGAATAGAGGATATAAGAAAAAAATGTAATAAAATGGCGAATTTATATATATATATGTGTGTGTGTGTGTGTGTGTGTGTGTGTGTGTGTGTGTGTGTGTGTGTGTGTGTGTGTGTGTGTGTGTGTGTGTGTGTGTGTGTGTGTGTGTGTGTGTGTGTGTGTGTTGAGTGGAGTTGTGGCCTTAACCAAGTTTGTTGCCAAACTTAGTCTAAAATTTAATATTTTGTGCCTAAAAAAATTTAGGGTGGTCACAATTTTTTTTTAAGATAATTAAAGAATCATAAATTTTTAAATTTTATATATAATAATATGTTTTTCAAGGTTAGGGTGGTCCTGTGACCACCTTGAACTCTATGTGAAGCCACTCCTATTTCTAAGGCAACATGGAAACAAATGTCATATTACAAATCAACTGTTTTTTTTTTTTTTTTTTTGGTAATAAATATTCTTATCTATAATATATTATAAAAGTTGAATTCCTTAAATTAGTGGATGCACAATACTGCGATAACTGACACAATATTCTATTTATTTAAAATGATATGGACAAATCGGGTCATGCTAGCATACCCCCCTCTTTTTTTGGGGGTATGGTACCCACTTAAATCTATGCCGTTAAATAAATAAAAATTTGATCCGGACCATTCATTTAATTTGGAGTAATTTAGAGGAAATATTTGCTACCGGTCAAACAAGTTATATATATAAGTAAAAAAAAAACAAAAATCTCAAACAACCCGGTATTCACTGTACGCTTCTCCTTCTCAAAAACAAATTTCTCAGTGTCACGCTTTATCACGCTTCTGGTTTGGTTTATCTAAAGGACGCAGAATTCGATTTCTTCTGTATAGCTTCTTCTCTTACTAATCAACCACAAGAACCCAGGGCAGCTAAACAAAACCCAAAGAAGAAAGAGTATCGGTCGTTCTCTGCCCGGCAACGATATTTGAAATAGGTTTGTCTTTGTCTTTCTCTTTCTTTTTCTCTCAGATGAAGTTGATTTCACTACTAATATACATATTATTAAAGTTTCTTTGACTATCAACGCATGATTTGTCTTTAGTTTTATTCATTGTTAGTAATCCCTAATGCTATTAATTGATTTGGGTTTTTACTTTTATTATTTTGATAGGAGATTTGGGTGTTGTTTGTTAACTTTGTTTCGGAAGTTGATTTGGAGTTTCCTCCTATTTGATAAACAAAATTTCAATACCCATGATTGCTGTTTTCTTTAGAAATTAGAGGGTTTCTCTGTTTTCTTTCTAATAAAATATTTATGACTTAAAAAGAAAAAAAGAAAAGAAAGAATGCTGAATGACAATAGCTATCGAACAGAAAGTTTCTTTGGCTATCAACGCATGATTTGTCTTTAGTTTTATTCATTGTTAGTAATCCCTAATGCTATTAATTGATTTGGGTTTTTATTTTTATTATTTTGATAGGAGATTTGGGTGTTGTTTGTTAACTTTGTTTCGAAAGTTGATTTGGAGTTTCCTCCTATTTGATAAACACAATTTCAATACCCATGATTGCTGTTTTCTTTAGAAATTAGAGGGTTTCTCTGTTTTCTTTCTAATAAAATGTTTATGACTTAAAAAGAAAAAAAGAAAAGAAAGAATGCTGAATGACAATAGCTATCGAACAGAAGTGAACAAATGAGTATTCTTTCAACTGTTTAGGTCCCCAAGTAAAATTTCAAATACCATATTGCTATTAATTAGATCTTTTCTCTTCATGTTCCCCATATTAATTTCCCAGTTATGCTCACTTTCTTGGTATTGGTCCTTATATCAACGAGTCTTGGAATTTAGCACACAGGTCCAGAAGTTCCATTGTACGATGAAGTTATATATGTAGACCTTGTTCTGGAAAAAAATTGGCATTGAAGGTGAAGGTAAGGCCCTGCCTCAATTCTTCTAAATGAATATTCTATTTTTCTACCTGAACTCCCATTTCATATTTTTTCTTTGTATAAATTTTGGAATGGTCATTGTTTGCAAAATAAATTTGCTGCACAAATGAATTCAAAAGCTTTCTCACTAATTTATTCTATGGAAGCAGTTTTTTTAGAACCCAAGGAAAATTACACTTCCAAGATCAAATAAATGTTGATGTACTATAATTTTTCCCTTTTAAGAATTGTACTCAGTCTCAACTAATTAACAAGTGCATGAGGAAAAAAGCTGAATTTGTTTTGTCCAACCGATGAATTTTCCATTGATTAGACTATTTACTCCTTGGTGGTTGGTAAAAGTGTCATGTATGCTTTGTAGATTTGGTGGTGAAGAGTTTATTTATAGAAGTCAATTACACAATTTGCCTTAATGTTTTCTTCACTCAAGATATTTTCAAAAAATCTCTTAAGATAATCACGTTAAAAATGTTTAGTTGAAGTTTATCTAAATTTCTCAATAGATTTCCTTAGTGTATGTAATTATTTATTTATCTTATAAATTGATGCTTAATGTCATGGCTCAGTTCATCCAAGTGAAACAGTGTTGGCACTTACAGTGCATAAGGCTAGAATATGGCTTAGCTTACTAAATGTTTTTTTGGTTAATGAGTTGTTAGACTTCATTTTCTGCAATAGGAAATTTTAGACTTTTGACATAGTTATTGAATCTTTCTTAGCAGATTGCCTTAGTGTATGTAATTATTTATTTATCTCTTAAAATGATGCCTAATGTCATGGCTCAGTTCATCCAAGTGAAACAGAGTTGGCACTTACAGTGCATCAAGCTAGAGTATGGCTTTGCTCACTAAATGTTTTTTTGATTAATGAGTTCTTAGACTTTATTTTTTTGGCTATGATGATAGAGTTGGGGGTGGTGAATGTCATTGCAGCTATGGCAGCATGGTGTGAAAGAGATTTAGGGTGGTATATCATAATAGGTTGTTTCATCTTCATCATAATCACAAGGTGAACATGTGTTTACCCAAATCAATAGCTGATGTGTTTTTGTCATTTTCACAAGATGAAGATAGCCTTAGTGCGGTATATTTATCTTAGTTTTAAAATTGATTATATTATCCATTATAACATTTGTATATGCCTTCTAATTTTTTATGACATAAGTTTTATGTTAAGTTGTGCGGTAGTCACTCCACAAGTATAAGTGTTTGTGGGGCGTGGGGGATAAGGGATAGGGTTCAAGTTTCCAAGAGGGAGCTTCACACACATATGCACTTAGATTAGGCTAAAATAGAATTTCTATCTTGTATAAAAAAATAAAAATAAAAACATTGATCATCTATGTTGTCCAGGACAAAGTTTGCGAGGAAAAAGTTTGCAATTCCCACAGCTTTCAATTGTGAATTTTTTTTTTCAAATGTATGTTATTGCTTACCTGTGGACGGTTTGCGACAATAACTCAGAGGCTTTGACTTATTTAGCAGAATTTTATAATCTCCCTCTTAGTGACAAAGATAAACATGGAACTGAACTGCAAAGTATTCATGGCACAGTTTCTTCATAATTTTTGCAGTTGACAATGATTTGATTGTTATGAGATTCTTTTCCAATCCATATGATATTTTACGTGTAATAGATGTAATGGCATCAAGAATGCCGCACACTAACGATCATTCCAAAATTAAGAAATGGATGTTTTAAAGTCTCTTTGGAATGGGGAAAACTATCATTAAATCCTGGTTCATTGATCTGTAATAGGTCATAATTCAGCTTGGAATTACTTGGCTGAATCTGGTTACAAATAAAAGAATTGTAGTTTACAGTTAATTTTACGATCAAGTTAAAAATGAGTCTCACCTATAGCTTTCAGTGAGCAGCCAGAAATTGCCATTGTTGGTTTTCTAATTCACTTGATGATGTGTATTCATTCTATGTACCTTAAGCTGATTTTTATTTGGTTTTCTTTTGCAGGAAATTTGGAACCATTAACTGATTGACATTCTTTTCAAAACAGACCACGAACAATATGGTTATGGGATAGATCAGATTCATCAGAATATGGCAAAAAGAATAACTGTTTAAGTTAGAAGTTTGAACTAGCTGTGAGAAATGAGAACAATACCAAAGCAACTAGTCATGCCAAGACACGCAAAGAAGGCAAATTCCAAAAATTCTGTAAAAACTTGTGCACTCAAGACTTTGAAGAGTAATATGGATAATGTTTACAGCTCTTAAAAAATGTATACTTCATGTATTCCTTTGATGGAGGACACAAGCAATTTATAATTATAGGTACTTCCTTTGAAACTGGTTGCATGTTTTCTGCTTCTTTCCTCAGCTCTTGAAACAGGACAGATGGCAAGTATCGCTCCCCAAAACTTGGATGAATAGTCTGAAATTCAAACAATCAATAACCATTTATGGGCATTAATACTTGAATCAAACACATTACATAAGAACATAAACACTAGAGATGCTGATGATAAAGAACACCATTTGCTTGTGTTGATTGAATTAGAAGCTTTTTCACAACCAAAACTAGTGATGTGTAGAGAAATGAATTTTGGAAACAGAATTATTTTTTCAGAATATAACCTTATTCACATTTCATGTATAAAACTTGTGAATTAAAGAAGAAAAAGATAATAGACAATGAAAGTGTAGAGATAGAGCGTTCTCCAGTAGCATCAGCTGATATAATTAAGTTGTGAGCACCCATGAAAGTGTAGAGATAGATATACTTGAAAGAGTAATTTGAGTAATTACCATAAGTCCCTCCTTCAATGCTAATTCCCTGGCCATATTTACCGCATCTTTGCTACTAACCTACCAGATACGTTTCAACATGACAGTTAGGGAAAACCAAAACTATTAGCAACAATACTATATTCTTTTTAAAATCTTTCTGTCATTGCTAACAGCATCATCAACAACACTTACCTCAAGAAATTTTTCCATTACATCCATGTCCAAAATATTTGGTTTGAACCAAACCCCATTGCCAGTAATCTGATGAGGACCTGATTCAAAATTTCAACAATATTAGAGTGTTAACTTCTCTTACCAGGACAATGTTATCTACAAAGGCATAGATAAACTTGAAAGTTACAAAGTCTGAATCTTCATTTCTTTTATAGTCTTCCATTATTAGATATCAGCTGGACGAAAAAAAGATAAATTTGAAAATTTACCAACTTTGTTCTCTTCAGAGGTTAGAAAAAAAAAAAAAAAAAAGGAACTAGATAAGAAAGAAAATAGCATGAATTTTACCTCGTTTACCACCATTCAATACGTTACTTTCTGCAGGTTCTACTCCGTATATCTACAAGAAAACAACCAAAATATTAACAAGGAATGAAACAAAATTATAAGGGTGAATGTGGGCAAAGCATGAATCATTATCTTTACATTAGGGATTTAAGGTACTGTCCGACACCAAAGACAGTGCCTCCACTACCAATTCCCATGACAAAAATGTCAACTTGTCCATAAGTATCTTCCCATATCTCAGGACCTATAGTTTCAAAATGCACCTGTTTTCCATTTTGAGGTCAATCACATATCCAACATCCACTAAGCAGGAGAGAATGAATAATGTATGTACTATATTTGAATTGATTCTAAACTATATATAATTTAAGATAATTATGTAGCATAGAAAATTTTATCCTACATGATACCAATAAAGACTTTTCAGTTACAGGAGAAAATTAAAGGCAGGATTAGTTACCAAGGTGTTGGCAGGATTTGAAAATTGTTGGAGCATGAAAGCATTTGGTGTAGATTCCAAAAGATCATATGCCTTCTTAACTGTTCCCCCCATCCCCTTGGTGGGATCAGCGAGAATTAAATCAGCATCAAATGCTCTCATAGTTACCCTCCTCTCCAAGCTTGTGTAAGAGGGCATGGTTAGAACTGTTTTGTATCCTTTGAGGGCTGAGATAAATGCCATACTGATCCCCATATTTCCTGACGCCGGCTCTATCAGTTGTCTAACATAACATTTATACTAAATTAGACAAACCTTAAGCTGCAGTATCAGTTTAAGAAAAAAATAAGTGATAACAAGGAAAAAATAAATAGATCAATAAGTTAAGTATTCAGCTAACCTTCCTAGGGGTAATTAAGTTTTGCTTTTCTGCATCCACAATCATGGCATGTGCTGCTCTATGAACAAAAATAAGCAAAACAATTATACATTTTAATCATAAAAATGTAGTCAGCAATATGTGTTTTAAACTATAATAACAAGAAATATATGCTAGTAAATCTAGATTATGAGGAGGAAAGAAGATACCTGTCTTTGATGCTAGCAGTAGGTTGCATCATTTCTTGCTTGACAGCAATATTTGAGTTCAATAAAAAGGATATGAGTTCATACTTCAAAAGAAGATCATTATAAATATATTGTAGTTGGTTTTGTGGATTGTGGTTTCTTTTTCTTTTTCTTTTTAAATAAGTAGACCAAAGAAAGAACAAAGGAATTCAGACTCACCTAGTGAGTAAATGGATTTCGTGTAAACTCTCAAGGACTTTATGCCACCTGAGTGAAAGGACATCTCGGGCAATGAAAGCCTGTCCTATCAGGCAATTCAAGTGCAGGATGACTCGGCATATCCAAATCACAAAGCACCACTCTCCCTATAGATGAGTAATGGGGAAGCTCTCAAGATGAACAATGAAGCTTTGTATTTTGATCAAAAAAAAAAAAAAGGTCTACAAACCAGGGGAAGTATTTCATAACCAAGTTACTGATAATTTCGAAAACTTGTGACAAAGGAAGAAACGGGCGAATTACTTGAATAAGTCCTGTTATACTACCAATTAAAAAATAAATGTTAGTAAAACAAAAATGCAAAATTTTAATGAGTACAATTTGCATCTAAAAAAACTAGTACATCTAGTCGTCTGTGTGCCAATTGCTAAGCACTGCTGTGCAGTTAACTTTTGGCCAACTAAAGTAAACTTCTAGACTAGCAATGAAGTTCTCCACAGCTGTACAGAATTTTACATATAAATAGTTTTGTTTTATTTTATTTTTTTTATAATATATATATATATATATATTAGTTTTGTTGATTTAAAGTTCTGTATAGATAATAGTAATAACAATATAATAATATATAATAGTATGGTTTATAGTATTAGATTATTTATTTATATATGAAAATAGTGTTTTTTTTTTTTATTTTTTTTTGAGAAACATTGAAAATAGTGTTGAACCCCTTAAAAAAGCTATAAGATGTAAAAAAAAAAGTTTGAAATTAAGTATAAATAATTTTTGTACGATGAAAGAATGTAGGCACAACTTTATTGAGCTCAAGTTAGTTTATGACAAACAAAATTGCAACTCCAAAAAGGTGTGCTTACCAAAGCAAGAGGGAGGGCTTGGCTTGAAGAGAGTTTGATCTTGGAATAAAGCTGCAGTGTTGAAGCTCATTTGAAAACTATTTACTCATATGCGGGTTCCTTATGGTTGCTAGGGTGCATAACTATTCCCCAAGAAGCAGGTCACATGCACAGCATCAACATTGGAGTAAGGTTCACGAGCATAGAATATACCTTTAGTGCCTGCAATGTGATAGCTACCACAAAAGACAAACTTCAATATAAAAACAACATAACTTTCCTTTGATACAAACAAAAAATTATAATACAATAAATGCAGGCCAGAAAGAAGCCATAAAATGTGTATCATGCTAGGAAACACATACCAAAGAGGAATATCTATGCAATGGAGTAACACATATCAACCTTGCCCAGACCTGTAAAGAAAATTGTTTTATCAAATAACAAGTTTTCAGGATTTGTTAACGAAATTTAGTATCAAATTTACAACCTAAGCTCGAAATCCTGAAATGGAGTGTCCTTGGGAAGTTCTGATATAGGAACAGCACAGCTACTAGGTGCCATTTGAAGCTTTAAAGGTGTATCAATGGTTCTATTTATCATAAGATTTTGCAAATTTAAAATTACTTACAGCATTTAAATCGTAAATGTTATAATGGCAAATTCAACATGATTTATGGTGCAAACTTCATTAATGGAAATATAAAAGTTATCCCAACATTGAGTGCAAATCTCATATCTTGATACTATCTCCTGTAACTTCACTTAATAACACAGCATCCTAGCTAAGCAACAAAGGCTACCCTAACCCCCACCCACCCACACACAAACTGCAAACAAATATGCACTTGACTTAGCACCTAACTAAAACAAAGAATGTGATATCTATTAGCCGCAACCATTAACATGCTGGAGGCATCTTCCCTGCAAAGAGAAAAAACACATATCAACTAAAAATTCTATTAATTTTCAAGGCAGCAATGTTGAAATTGAAATACTAAGATGAAAGAATTGCCTCACAATGTTGGGGTGTATTCAGCATAGCATTAGGAATGTTGACATCTGCGCTTTATGATTAAATGTCTCCAACATAATCTGTTCGTAAATTAGGTGAGCCAACTGGTGTGTCAAAAAGAAATATTTGAATTAGATACAATATAAACACAGTAAGAGAAATGGAACACACCAAATAAACACAGTAAAATATTTGCATATTAACACAACAAATATTTGAATTAGATACAATATAAACATACAGTGTCAAAAAGAACAAGTTGCAATGGAACAAATAAATTTCTGAACAAGCTTACCTCCTTCAGAAGGTCTGCTTCTGGCGAATATAGAGACCACTGCAACAGCATCAAAGAATTAGACATAAAATGTTGTTTACCATGCAAGATTTCCAGAGTACCAGTTGATGTATTAAACTGATAATCCACCTGCAATCAGCATGTTGGACTTCAAAGTAAGAGAAATCTCAACAAAGAGAAGGTGAAAGAACAAACAGCACCATAACAGTCCACGAAACCAGGAACCACACAGTAATTGACACCTACCATGACTTTGTGATTTAATATTTATTCGCACAAAACAAGACTCTACCCAGGCTAATCATTTGTGTTGAACAATTTTATATATATATATATATATATATATATACGTAGTATAATCTATACAAAAAAGAAGATTACTCCCGCGCACTATGATTAACACAGTAGAGCAGTGAAACTCACCGTGTGTAGTACTATTTTGTCATGGCTTGTTCGTGATAAAAATGTATACAGGAGAAGACCAATGCTTTGAGTCAATATCCTAATTATGGAATACACTAATATTAGGAAACAATAATATTGTACAAGCAATAACAAAAGTAACAAAATCAATATGAATAAATAGATTAAAAATTATTATTCTTTGATGTATAAAGTTTATTCTTAATATCTTTGTTCACATGTCAATGATATTTTACTCACCATAATTAAAAAACAACTGTCAAATGAGTAAAGCATCAAATTTCAGGGAATAAAGAAACAAAATGCAGAAGTACACATGTAGAAAAGATGCAAGGGACCTAGAAGTCATAGAATCCTTGAATAAGTGAAAAGCACATAGACCCCCAGGCCAAATAAATTTCCTACTTTTTGAAAGTAAAATTTCCTGAGTAATTGAGAATAAAGAAGTATACTGCTTTGATGTGCTCAAGAATCTCCTGACTCTTTTTTCACCATCACTAACAATTTTTTTTTTCTTAGAAAAAAAAAAAAAGCAGGAATTTCGGTTAGAATTTATCATCACATGCTGTACATGATTGATGAGGTCCATTAAGTTCCAACTTATTACTCTCATTTTGAAATTTAATTGAATTCACATCAATCATTTTCATGAAAAATAATCTAGTGCAGCGGTGGACTCAAAATATAATAAAACTTATGACCAGCTACTAACATCCAAGAATGTACTACAAGGTGATACTCATAACAAGCCCATGAATAAATTAAAATTCTTTATCTTCACTCCCATCCGACCAAAATAAATAAATAAACAATAGATCAACACTATTTTTTTACAAATGAACAAACTTATTTAGAATTTATGAAAAAAATTGACTACTGTCTAAATTTGCCTTACATAATGAACAGGGATCAATAAAAACATCAACCAACACTGCAACATAGATAATCAAAGAAGTTTCATGGTTTAAGTATATACAATCATCATAGTTTTCTCACCTGCTAGTGACCAAAAGGAGTAACAGAAGAATTAAAACCTGCTGGGTTGTGTTCCTATCAAACCTGCGAAACCAAAAGGGAACCAAAAATTAAAAACAATCAAGCAATAAAGGGACCAAACGAAAATTTTAAATATGTATAATAAAAAATAAAAACCAGATGGAAAAAGGAATGAAAAAAAGGGATGTACCGAAATTTAGAGGTGATAAACGGCAGATTTCGCGAACAAAGAGAGATGCAGAGAGAGATAAAGGAAACTGTATCTTTTATCATCAACATCGGAGGGAAGAAGATACGCCGCTACCGAACTGAGAAAACTGCGGAACAGAAAAACTTTACAGCTCTGTGGGCTTGTGGCCTTTTGGGATTCTTAGAGCTCCGTGGGTTTGTGGGATTCTTTGCTGGCAAAATTTTTGAAAAACAACCGTTTTTTTCCGCGGGAATTTCAATATAAAATTTTATTTTTCAAATGTAAAATATTTTAATTTCAATATAAAATTTTATTTTTCAAATGTAAAATAGTTTACATGTAAAAAATTTTACTGTAAAATATTTTCAAGTGATTGGAAGGATAAATCACATGAAAAATGCAAGCCATCAAGTGTTTGGAGCTTGCTGGTGATGCCTAGATCAATTTGATTTACTAAAAATATTTTACTTTTGACTAAATATTTTACTACAAAACAAACATTGTCAAATGTGAAAAAAAAAAAAAAAATCATAGAGAGAGAGAGAGAGAGAGAGAGAGGTAAAGCTGAAAAGAGGGAAATGAAATAATTGTTGGTTAGAGGAGGTGAATTTACAAGAAATGAGGAAGAGAGTCATTCTTAGATTTCAGGGGCATTATAGTCATTTTCTATGTTCTAATGGTATTTTGATCATTTTGTAGGTTGTAATGGTATTTTTTTTTTTTTTTTTTTTTTAATGCTAGAGGGAATTGAAGGAGTTTTGGTCATTTTTTAGGTTTTGAAGGAATTTCGGTCCTTTCTAAGGTTTTTGGGGTCATTTTTTAGGTACTAAGAGTAGGGGTGTGTAGCGAACTCGCCAACCCACAAAAACCGACCCGACTTGACCCAACCCATAGGGTTAGGTCAATTTTTAGGAGATGGTGGGTTGGGTTGGGTCATGATTTTTTTTTTTTTTTTTTAATAGCGAGTCGGGTTAGGTTTGGTTCATGAGATTTACAAACCTACCTAACCCGACCCGACCCACCTATATTTAATATATTTTTAAATTTAAAAAAATATATTATTATATATATATATGTTTTTTTTTTTTTTTGCCCCTCTTCCTAGATAAACCCTGTACATTACACAACTAAGACATAGGAGAATGCATATGTGATTGGATCTGGACCCTACACTTGGAATGGCTGCAAGCAAATGAAGAGGAAGCATTGGCTAAAAGATCCTATTCTTGGTCCATGCCAAAGGCGTGACTACTTTGGGAAGAAAGTAAGATATGCACCTAATATAGGACTCAAGTACTCACAAAAAAGGAGAAAGTGACTTTCTAAGTTCAGTAACTATAGGGACACTCCTTATTGGTTGAATGCATGTTGGACTACCTTAGAGACACATGTATGATTCACAATACTCCTGATGTCCCTCTCAATGTCCAGGACTTGTTTCCCAAGCAGTGGCAAAGTCACATACCCACAAGTCTCAATGCCACGTTGGCACAATCTCTATCCTCTAGTCAGCTTTCCATATCACAGCTATGGAAAGGTCCAAAATAGAGAAATGATGACTTAACACCTATCTTTGTACTTAGCCATATTCCTCAAATTATAAGAGGAACATTCAACTATATTTTAGGGTAAGAACCCAAGTAAATATTTGAAAAAGAGAGTAGAAAGTTGATAAGATAGGAAGGTAGAAAACAAAGTCTCTTTTTAAGGAAGAACACCCTTATTGTACACGAGTGACCTCTTTTTCCCCACATAATACAAATTTGAATAGAGCAAGAACATTTAATTCTTGCTCAAACCGTAGTTTTTCATCCCTTTTCCTAGGGTTTTCCACGTACATCTTGTGTCCTTTTTACGTTCTTGCTATCACTTTCTTCTTCTCTAACGTGTGTTATGTCAAAGCTAGCATCTTTGTCACTTAGAAGCTTTTTCATGTAAATGTACTGTTAAATAACTTATTTTATTCCTTTATATAAGCTCAAATCTAACTTGCATGTACAAAACCCAAACCCTAAGTTTTTTTTATATAGTTTGTGTTTGTTTGGCATTATGCTCATGATTGTTTGGTTATAAATTTGCTTTTAATTGTAGTGGTGTTGTTCTAATGCTCAATTTAATAATAATGAAAAGAAAAATTGTCCAACCCATGGGTCCAACCAACCCAACCCAATCCACGTGGGTTGGGTTGGGTTGATTTTTTTTAACCCACCATGGTGGGTTGGGTTGAAAAAACTTCTGAACCCGACCCATGCACACCCCTAACTAAGGGTATCTTGGTCTTTGTTAAGTTTGTAAGGGTATTTTTAGATATTCTCTATGTATAGGGACCATTATGGTCATTTTCTTTTCTAAGGGTATTATGGTCATATACATATTTCTAAGGGTAGTTTGGTCATATTTTAGTTTCGTGGTCATTTTAGTAATTTTTTAGATTTTATGAAAATTTCGGTTATTTTTAAGTTTCCAGATTATTTGGTCAATTTTGTTTGTTTTAAGGGTGTTTTGGTCATTTCTTAGTTTTCGGGGTTATTTTTGTCATATTTTGGGTTTTTTTTTGGTAAGTAGTTTTTATTTTATTTATTTAAGTTTTAGGGTTATGTTGTCATTTTTTAGGTTCTAAGGGTATTTTTGTTATTTTTTAGGTTTCATCGGTATTATGGTAATTGGTGAGAAAAAAAGGGAATTATCAAATGTGACAAAAGTACCACCGAATGTGAGAACAGTATGGTCAATTGTTAGGTATTGGTACTGCCTAATGTGACAATAGAACTATCATTTGCGAGAAAAGAAAAATTTGTGGTCTTGCTTAGGGTTTTGTTTAGTAATCATCGCTTTAGATAGGTTTTTGTGGATGGTTTGGACAAGAAGAATTTGAGAGATGAAACTGGAGAGAAGCGTAGACTATAGAAAAACCAAGAGAGAGGAGAAGAAAGTTAGAGATTCAGAAACTAATAGCAGAGACTGAAAACTGTTTATTATACGAAAGTGTAGCACAGTGGTACTAGTACTACTCAATGTAAAGATAGTACCATTAAATTTAAGAGAAAATAAGACTATGGGAATGTGGTAGAAGTGCAGTGACATGTGACGTAGGTGCTACATAATGTGAAGGTAGTACCATCATGTGAGAAAGAATAAGACAATTGTTGAATGTGACAAAATTACAGTTATATGTGATGTTGGTACTACTTAATGTAAGGATGATACTATAAAATGTGAGAAAAATAAGGGAACCATCGAATGTGACAAAAGTATAGTCATATGTAATGTTGGTATTGCACAATGTGAGGCTCGTACCATAAAATGTAAGAAAAAAATAAAGGAACCATCGAATGTGACGAAGGTATAGTCACATATGATGTTGGTACTGCGTAATGTGAGAATGATACCATAAAATGTGAGAAAAAAAATAAGGAAACCACCGAATGTGACAAAAGTATATTCGCATGTGATATTGGTACTGCGCAATGTGAGGATGGTACCATTAAATGTGAAGAAAAAAAATAAGGGAACCACTGAATGTGACAAAAATACAGTCACATGTGATGTTGGTACTGCACAATGTGAGGATAGTACCATCAAATGTGAAAAAAAAAATAAAGAAACCACCGAATGTAACAAAAGTACAGTCACATGTGATCTTGGTACTGTGTAATGTGAGGATAGTACCATAAAATGTGAGGAAAAAAATAAGGGAACCATCGAATGTGACAAAAGTATAGTCACATATAATGTTGGTACTACGCAATATGAGGATAGTACCATCAAATGTGAGAAAAAAATAAAGGAACCACCGAATGTGACAAAAATACAGTCACATGTGATGTTGGTACTGTACAATGTGAGGATAGTACCATCAAATGTGAAGAAAAAAAATAAGGGAATCACTGAATGTGACAAAAATACAGTCACATGTGATGTTGGTACTGCACAATGTGAGGATGGTACCATCAAATGTGAGAAAAAATAAAGGAACTATCGAATGTGATAAAAGTACAGTCACATGTGATGTTGGTACTGCGCAATGTGAGGATGGTACCATCAAATGTGATAAAAAAAATATGGGAACCACCGAATGTGATAAAAGTACAGTCATATGTGATGTTGGTACTGCACAATGTGAGGATGGTACCATCAAATGTGAGAAAAAATAAAGGAACTACCGAATGTGACAAAAATACAGTTACATGTGATGTTAGTACTACACAATGTGAGGATAGTACTATCAAATGTGATGTTTTGGTAACCTGGTATAGCAGGTTACCTAATAGTGGGTACCATACCCCCCCAAAAAAAGGGGGGGTATGCTAGAATTACCCGGACAAATCATTCCACGTGTTTGCCCATAATATAAAGCATTTGACATGTGTAAATAATTTACTATTTTTTCTATGTTTCAATAATAAATGGGAATTTAAATCTCACCCTTAAATGTTCTCTATTAATTGCACAAAAATTTTTGCAATCAGGGAGGTTAATTTCTAAGTGGAAAAGGCTCTCCAAAGGTTCGTAATTTTGTGTGGTGTGCGTGCTCAAATATCTCACCCACAAAAGACAGCCTGAAGAGGAAAAACAGAGTCGAACCGCTATGCGAATTCTGCAACCAACAAACTGTATCCGTGTGTCATATCTTATGGGAACGCCCGGCCCCTTTGCTCGAGATGTATGGGCTTTGGCTAATGGTCGGATTCAATAATGTTCCAACACAGCAGCAAATTTCTTCCTCCTTTTCCAATATATGGTGGACAAACTGGACGTGCAGCAGCTTGAATTTTGGTCTGTCATTGGGTGGGCTCTGTGGAATGCTCGAAGCAAATACCATTTTGACCACATTCCGCAACATCCGAAGGTTATCTTTGAGGGAGCTACAGGCTTTCTGCGTGAGTATCAGTTGCTCTCTGCAGCACAACAGAAACCTCCTTGATGCTTTGGTTGTTTTGTTCTCTAGGGACCCACGGTTATAGTGTTTAATCTCTTGCTTAAAGGGTTTTGTCCCCTATTTTTTTCTTTGCTATTTTTTTCTTGTCTGGCCGAGTATCCAGACCCCTTTGTATACTTTATTTTTACCTTATAATGAAATTTAATTTCTATCTTTAATCTAAAAAATTTTATAAGTGGAAAAAAAAAAAAAAAAAAAACGGAAACAGTAAATTAATTGTCTATGAGCATGACAATTGGTTGATCTTATACTTACAAATTACAATACAAGTGAAAAATTTTTATAAATTCAGTGATTTAATTGGAAAAAAATGACAACAATAAATTATAATCTATTTTCAAGTGGAAAAATAAAATAACAATGAATATGGAAAGTGGCAAATTTTTCATAAACCGATAAATTCTTGGCAATTTTATATTTACTATAACTAAGGGGAAAAAACTAAAATAGGATAATATCTTCAATGAATAAAATTTCACATGGCTAAGAAGTAATTTGAACTAATTACTTATAAAAAAATAAGGGGACAATTCTTTGTTTAGTGTGCCATGACATAGCTACCACATGGCTATACGTCCATCTATCTTGCATGCATCTCGGATATGGACAAGCCCTTCACTGAATGGGCTTTCGATTCTTTACCAAGAATATTTGCCTTAACTGCTTTCCTTCCAATAGAAAATGTTGGTTTTTTAGGCAAAGGTAATGGCATACTTTCATTCGTCAACATAAAGAGCACATTTGACATGGTAGGTCGATCGGTTGCACTATCGTCTACACATAGTAGACTAACATGCATGAATGCATCTTAGTTTTTGATTTTTGACACAAGAATCACTTATTGCTGGATCAATTAGTTGTATTCCTTCACCTTTTTGCCATAAATCCCACGCCTGAAAAGAAGGTTATAGTCAATTAAAATGTCTGAAACACACAATGATCAAAATATACATGATTCACAGTTGATGTTTTCTTGATATACGTACATATCCAATGAGATTGAGCTCATGGTTAGCATGATAGAAGCTATTATTTCTTCTACCACAAATTATTTCAAGCATTAAGACCCCATAGCTGTAGACATTAGATTTTATTGAAAATAGACCCTCCATAGCATATTCAAGAGGCATGTAAGACAAAACAAACATTTTTATTTCACAAATTGACTATTGAGCTTTTATGAGCAATAAGTTGTAATTGGCAGCAGCCAAAAAACACGAGTATATCAATGCGTGGTTAATTATATTTCATAAGATGACTTATGCATCTTTAACTTACCATGTCCCAACAATTCAATTAGTATTTGCCCCTAATTCATTTTGTTTGAACATTCTTGCCATTCCAAAATCTGAAATCTTTGGATTCATACTTTCATCAAGGAGTATGTTACTAGCTTTTAAATCTCTATGAATAACTCTTAGCCTTGAATATTTGTGGAGGTATATCAATCCTTGAATAATTCCTTCAATCCCAGATTACCTCCCCTATTTTTCACGGGAGCCTTTCCCTTATATAGTCCCTTCATCTTCAATTCCAGCCTCCCACTTGTTGATCATGTAGGTGATCTCTTGGATGCTTGTCCCATCAGAAACATCCTGGAAGCTTTGTGAGTAGCTGTGAACTAAGATATCTTTGTTCAGGGGTCATTTTTACATAAATGCGGCCAGTTGGTTAGGTGCAGAACATTTAATATGGTGGTAGCAGCCTTCTTCCCAGATATTTCTTCTTTTGTTGTTGGTTATCTTCCTTGAAGCTTATCCATAAAAGAAATGATTACCTTTTGTATATCATTCCCGATATGACTGAGTTCCAACCTTCCACAATACTTTCCCGAAAAAGCTCGGCTCCTCAGGAACTACCACCAATCTGTTGTTATACTTTCTCGTCCTCGACTCGTCGATCCCAAAACCTAATAAACCTTACAACCATCCTCAGGTTTCTAGGTGTCCTCGAGTGCGCCCCACGGCCCAACTCGTTTGCTTGGCCTGCTCACCCTCACAATTAATATATAGGTAGAGTTTCATTTGATATAGAATTTAAATGCTATTGGAATTAAGATTTCTAATCAATTTGCTGCTATCTCATAAATCCCATAAAAAGTGGATTAAAAAAAAAGTCATATGAATAGAAAGAAAAAAGAAAACATTTTTTTAATGGAAAAAAGGAAACTTTTCTTTTATAACCAAAAAAAAAAAAAAAAAAAAAACAAACAAACAAACAAACAAACAAATAGACAAACTTTTTTTTTAGAAGAACAAACATTTATTATATATAGATACTTTTTTTTAGAAGAAAGAGAAGGTGTTTACTTTAAACTCAAATATTTATTACCTTATTTACAATTTTTTTTAACTTTAGCCAAAAACTTTTTTGGTAAATCGGTATGAACAATAATTATATATAAAAAATAAAAAAAATAAAAAAAGTCACATGTAAAGAGGATGATTTTGCTATTGAATACATTGCTGTTTTTTTTATTTAAAATTTTATGGGTATTATGTTTTTTTTTTTACACGAAGTAATATAATTTTAATTAAAAAAAATAGATGAAGACTATTGCTGTTTTTGGTTTTTTACGTGTTTTTTTTTTTTTTTACATGTAGTTATATAATTTAAATTAAAAAAAAAAGGATTAAATGAAGAGTTTGAATTGTAATCAAATTAAAATTTTTTATCAACTTATAAGGTTTGAGCACTTCTACTGTTGAGTGAGTGGACTCAAGCCCAGCTAGCCCAATACAATGAATTTGTAGATAATGGGTTCAAGAACTTGGCCCTAGCAAGCAGACAACGTCCAAAGCAGTGTTTGCCACCATCGAACGCAGACAAATCGAAATTATCCTCAAAAATCTATCCTCGATCCAGTCCGAGGAGCTTGGTGGTAGTCCTGCTCCCATGAGAATGGTCCATTTCTTTAATCTGTTTGTTCTCCTTATATAGTCCTCTTCCAACGATCCCTTTCCTCCACTTGTTGATCATCCATGCCTCTCTCTAACAACCCGTCCCATCAGCCACCTTGCCAAAACTCCCTATGAGTTGCAGCAACCAAGGCAGCACTGCTCATGGGTCATTTCCCCATTAATGCTATCGGAACATCAGTCGTGCGCATTTAATGTGGAAGTGACAGTTCAATCCTGGTTTTACTCCTCGGCCACTCTTCCACGGCTGATGTGTTGTACTTGGTCTTTCTCCTTAGATGCCCTGGAGGGCTGCCTATGGTAGCCCATTTCTTCCTCCTCCCATGGTCTTGGTTGGCCGAGGACATGGTTGTCCTCGGTGAGGGCACTGGGCTTCCTCCTCCTCGGCATGGGCCTTGAACTTGGTATAAAGTGGGCCACTAGGTTGCCAAATTCTCCGACCCCACAATAACCCCTCAAAATCCTGCTGCCCGGCTCCTCGGACGGGGGGAAGGATTTTGATGTCCTCGAGCCTATACAGTGGCTTGTCTAGACTGGCCTCAAGTTAGCGCTTGAAGTCTTTTCACCTGTCTAACGCACGTTTCTGGCACTTCGATATGTGGTACGCACCCATATTAAATTTTGGCAGCTCCATACTCTCCATGTTTAACGGTGCGATGGTAATCCAACAGCGTGGATCTTTCGTCATTATGGGCGAGAAGCCTTGCACAGTTGTCTTTGGTGAGGGGGTAAATACCCATTTGAACCGGTTTGACTCTTCACTTCTACATTCAAGGGTTCTTATGCACACACCTTGAATCCGGTCAGGTTTCCAACCTAATTCGCATCTCTTTGCAGCCTAAAAAGCCTGATCTGCACGCCTTCCCTCATTTCTGTAAGTTTTCTTCTTACTCTACCTTATACTTTTACCTTTCTAATTTTCCTCTTCCTCTACCCCTCTCTTCTTTTTGCCCTTCCCCGAGTCTTTTAGCCGTTCTTCAAGATGGATAGGTTTAAGAAGTTGGTTAGGTCTGAGGAGGCAATGAAGGAGTTCATCGCCACTTATAGGATACCCGGTAACGTGGGTCTAAGGCACTGCGAGGAGGGAGATTGGTATATCAGGAGGGAGGTTGGTGAGGTAGTGATTCTCATAATCGCCTTCCTTGAAGGTGGTATGAGGATCCCTATAGGGTCAGTGATGAGGGGCTACCTTAGGCATTTCCAATTAGCCCTTACCCAGTGCGCCACTAACGTGTTTAGGATCCTGGGTTGCATGGATGCCTTGAACGAGAAGATGAGGTTGAGGTTAACTCATCACGACGTGAATTGGTGCTACAATCTCCAACACCTAACGGGTAAGTCCTACTACATGAAGACGAGGGATGATAGAGTTAGGCTCATCAAGTGTCTCCCCGAGTCTAGCAAGGGGTTGAATAAGGATTTTCTCATAGTGTCGGGAGAGTGGCACGACGACCTTCACTGCCCGACAGTAGAGGGAGAGCCAGGTAGGGTACTCGGCATAAGGGAAGGTTGATCTACTATGTTTTCACTGTTTGCACTGCTTGGTTGTTAACAGGGACTAGCTTTTTCTTTTGTAGATCCACTCGTCTTTGAACGACACTTTAGTTTGGTCAACAAGGAAGACTTGGAAACTGTATTCAGGGCGGAGGTCTTTGTGAAAGAGGCTAACAATCAAGTTAGAGCCACTCACAAGATTCTTGTATACAAACCGATTTAGAAGTCTTTCTCGGCTCCCAGACACGTGATCAGAGCCAAGGACCCTCGACTTTGCCAAATCTCTGTGGTGGAGCACGGGTTCTCATTTTCTGAAGGATCTTCCGTCCCTGAGGGCATCCCATTGGCGGGCTCTTCCTCGTCCCGTCAAGCTGCGAAGGCTGAAGGAGGGAGTTCAGAAAAAGAGGAGAAGTAGTTGATCTGGGTTCGTCCGAGGACGAATTTGGTGCATTCAACCAAGTCCATCTATCTGAGAATCCCTCTGGTGACTTAGGTGATCCCCATTTATCTGAAGCAGACCTTCTGTCACCAAGAACTAGTACCCAAGCCGAGATGGGTTTTAAAAGACAACAGCAAACCAGCCTGTTCGACCTACTTGAGGGCCACCCGGGGAAGGACACGCAAGGGAAGTCACTTCCAAGCCTCCTTCTCCCCCACCCAAGCTTCCTCCTCCCCCACCTAAGTCTTTGCTTGCGCAGACTAAGTCATCTTCCACTCTGCCGGCCTCGGACCCTTGGCTTGAGTCCGCCGATCCGAAGAGGAAGAGGCCCTTCAAGGGCAAAGACCTAGTGGATGGGGGAAGATCTCGTTCCTCCCAAGAGGAAGATAAAGCCCACCGACCTTCCAAGCAGCTGAGGATTGGCGGTCAAGACAAGGAAAAAGAGGTCATTCAGCAATCCAAGTCCCAGGCCTGGCTGCCTGCAGCCATACTTCATGGGAAGCCTTTGATCGATGATGCCACCCTCAGGGACTTTCGAGGAGGAGAGGGCGCTTGCGTGGCTAATGCCTTGGAAAGGTCTCTGCTTCTCCCCACCGACATGGCCGAGTTGGGGGGCATGAGGAGGCAAGACTTTGCCCATAACCTCAAGAGGTACCTGGGTATGGTAAGATTTCTGATACTTGTACCTTTGTTTGTATTTTATTCATTCGTACCCAACTTACGGTGTACTTGAGCACTTCTACTGTTGAGTGAGTGGACTCAAGTCCAGTTAGCCCAATACAATGAATTTGTAGAGAATGGGTTCAAGAACTTAGCCCTAGCAAGCAGACAACGTCCAAGGCAATGTTCGCTACCATCGAACGCAGAAGAATCAAAATTATCCTCAAAAATCTATCCTCAATCCGGTTTGAGGAGCTTGGTGGTAGTCCTGCTCCCATGAGAATGGTCCCTTTCTTTAATCTGTTTCTTCTCCTTATATAGTCCTCTTCCAACGATCCATTTCCTCCACTTGTTAATCATCCATGCCTCTCTTTGACAACCTGTCCCATTAGCCACCTTGCCAAAACTCCCTGTGAGTTGCAGCAACTGAGGCAGCACTGCTCAGGGGTCATTTCTTCATTAATGCTGTCGGAACATCAGTCGTGCGCATTTAATGTGGAAGTGACAGTTCAATCCTAGTTTTGCTCCTCGGCCACTCTTCCACGGCTAATGTGTTGTACTTGGTCTTTCTCCTTAGATGCCCTGGAGGGCTGCCTATGGTAGCCTATTACTTCCTCCCATGGTCTTGGTTGGCCGAGGACATGGTTGTCCTCAGTCCCTCACTGGGCTTCCTTCTCCTCGGTATGGGCCTTGGGCTTGATATAAAGTGGGCCACTGGATTGCCAAATTCTCCGACCCCACAGTAATCAAATTAAGATTTTTATCAATTTAGAAATTATAGGAGAAGAAGATGAGCACAAAAAAAATTATATTAATTTTTTTTTTTTTGCAATTTAGTGCAGCCACTTGGCGTATCCAGAGCTTTTAAGCTCAACTTTTATTATATATTATATAATTTCTCCTCATACTCCTAGCTTGTATTCTATATGATTCTTTAAAAAAAAAAATGTATTCTATTGGCCAATTTGGTACATGTGTTTAACCACATGTTTTCAGTTTTTAAACGTCATTTTACACTTTTTTATAAACTTTTTTACCCACACATATTTTTGAAAAAAAATACAAATAACGTTACTAAAACAACATTACCAAATGGTATATCTTATTTTTTTATCGTTGCAATAACTTTATTTTTTGAGAGAGTTACGATAACCACGAGAAAGTATATGCTGTTTTTGGAATACCAGATCAGCATGGTGTTTCATGCTCCAATAAAAATTTGACACCTGTATAAAAAGAAGACAGATCAGTATAATGGCCCATTTAAATCAAAAATGCAAAAGTGCACTTGAAAATTTTCCGAAGTCCCGCCACTTAACACGCTTTACTTTTATGCAAAATCAAAATTTTATCTCTCTTGCACACCAGCACACACCAGCACCTCCATCTACTCTCTCTCTCAACTCCAAAGCTCGACAGCTACTGCCTAGCATCGCCTCCGAAGATCATCAGTTTCAACGCCTGCCTTCGTCTCGTTGGAAAATGGTCAAAAATCGTCTCTTCTTCTCATTGTCTCCAAACCCCAACGCCGGAAGTTTTCTCACCGCTTCCAACACCTAACGTTGCAAGAAGGTCTTCTCTTTTTTCTTTTTTCTTTTTTCTAAATTTTTCTTTTTACAGAGACGTGTTTTGTTTTGTTTTGTTTTATTTTGTGTTTTTAAAAACTGACATATACATTTACATGTTTGATAAAATGCTTCAGTGAAGATGACTGCCGGCCTTAGATCGGCGACCCACAGCGACCGGCGACCTACTGTGAGTTTTTTTTTTACTTTCCCTCTCTCACTTCCACAATCGCACTCTTCACTATTTCCATTTTTTTTTTCCCCCGGAAAACTCCATCTCTCTCTCTCTCTCTCTCGCTAGGTATTGAGTATTGACTGAGTGGTCAAATACTTGGTTTGGATAGGAGACCGATTGTTCTGGACTAGTTATGGCATGTTTGGATATTTAAAAAAGGAGGGGGAGTAGAGTAGAGGGAGGGAGAGTAATCCAAACATCTAAACATTGAAACATTTTAAAAATTAGGATGGAGAGAGAGAGAGATGGGGAATGGCTAATTACTCCCATTTCCCTTACTAATTTTAAAAACATCCAAACAAAGTGGAGGGGTACCATTCTCCTCTACTCTCCTCCCCTCTACTCCCCTCTACTCTCCTCCCTCTCTAAACTTCCAAACAGGTCATTAGTCGTCTCACTCTATCTCGGATTAAAAATAATAATAATTAGAGTTTGGGTTGGTTTAGTTAAGGTTGTTTCTTGTTAGTTTTTATTATTAATAAATTTGTATGTTTTTATGTCTTTAATTATTTATTTACTTATTAATTTATATAATTTACAAATATAATGTTATCCAGCAGAACAATTTTTTTTTTTATCACTATTATAATTTTAGATATATTTTTAAAACATTTTGATTGTTGTTAGTTATTTTTAAAACCCAAAATAAACATAAATTATGCCTACAAATCTGAAAATAAACATTTTTTTAAGTGTAAAAAACAAACACTGATGGCAGTGACTAAGTGGCTGACTTACACAATTAATTTATAAGAACTGAAGGCTAAAATTCCAGTGAGAGATCTAAACAACTGATTATAAAGTGATAAGGAACGAAAAGATTATATATTGATATGGAAATTACAAATTTAAAAATTATATATCTGAATCGTTTTGGCGCAGGCGGATGTCAAGTGGAGATTTTTAACAAATTCTCTATTGCAACCTTAGCGAACTCAACAATCAAGTCTGCGGTGGATTCCAATTGGTAGCTTGGCCCTCGTCTTCTTTTGGAAGGTTTGTAGTGGTGGAATTGTCTATCACACTTATCAGACTCATACCGTGATATTATGTTAGTTTTATTGTCATCTAGCATTTTCCTTTTATATCTGCTTCTATGTCCCTTGATCTTAAACTAATTCTCTTCAGGTAGTAATATGAGTCGCCTTGGTTTTTCACTCTTTCACATCTCTATCAAAAGGACTGGAGCTACTGCAGCCAGGTGGACTGGTTCTGGTTTAAGAAACATTTCTGGTGCATTGTCTTTAAGGTGTTGTTTATCTTGTCCTAGCTCTGCAGAATTAAACCCTACTCCATTTCAACTTCTTGGGCCTCCAGAAATCCCTCATTCAACAGTTACTATGATTCCAAGTAAAGACCTTTTCTTTGATGAAAACAAATTTCGGCTGACACCTGTCGGTGTAGAAAAAAAATCCTTGCGTTCAATTTTATGCAAACTGTATATACAAGAAATCATTATATGATCTGCTGCACTCTTTGGAGATGTCTTGGTACCACTGTCAGCATACTACTCTCAAACTTATTTGCCTCTTGAGGAACACTAATTATTTTAGAAACCGAAGAAGAGAGGAGTTCTTTATGGCAGCTATGTGGCTCCACCAATACCACCCTAAAACGTTAGCATGCAATTTGAAAACATTTGCCAAAGTTGGGTGCTTGAAAGACTTGCTGGAAATCCTCTGTCGGATTGTCAATAGTGGCACCCCGATACTTCAATGTCATGCCGACATCAGGGACAGGTAGAACTTAAAAGGATCAGCCTAATTTTGGGTAGGAGAATTAAAGTACTTACACCGAGATCTAATAAAACTATGACAAGCAAAAGACTGATAAGGAAAAAGCAATTTATGAGAAGGAAAATACTTACAAGGAGAAAGCAAAATATGAAGGCTGTGAAGGATTGGACAAAGACAGAAAGAAAAGGCATCGTATTTGAGAATGGTGAAAGAAAAATAATGGTAAAAAAGGCCTTTGAGAAGAGAATGAAGGCTGTGAAAGGTAAGATGAGTGCTAAGAAAGAGAAGGCTACAAAGAAAAAGGAGAAAAGATATATGATGGCAAAAAAAGCCTTTGAGTGGTACAACTATAATCCAAAGTACCGCTTTTTGTATGATTGGATTTCTGATCTCTTTGCCGAGCTACTTAAGGCTGATCTTGAGCACTTGAATACTGGGCGGACAGAAAAAATTAGTATGGCCTCAAAATGGTGCCCTTCTCTTTACTCTTCTTATGATTATTCAACTTTATTTTGTGAAAGTGTTGCCAGGAGGCTTTTCCCATATGATTCTTGTCCTGAATACAAAGGGATCAATGAATCTCACTATGTCTACAGGGTTCGAAATCGATTACAAAAAGTTCTTGTCCCACTTCGGAAAGCCCTAGAGTTGCCAGAAATTTACATGAGTGCCAATCAATGGAACTTGCTTCAATATGATCGAATTTCATCTGTTGCCTTGAAAACTTACAAGCGGGCATTCTATAAACATGACCGTGAAAGGTTTTTGCAGTACCTTCAAAATGTGCAGTGCCCTGAACTGCCAAAAACCACTGCCAACAATTTACTTCCACATGAGATATTAAATGTTCTTCAATATGTTAATGGTCTTGAAGTTGCTAAACGGCAATGGAAAAGAATGCTAGATACTTTCTCTAAGAATGGCAAATTTGTCAACTGCATTTCAACTTTTAAAATGAATGACTGCACACATGGATTCTGCTGTGGCTTTACATTGATGACTTCTGAACTCTGTGCAAACCCTTGGAAGGGAAAGCTCCTTAGGTATGGTGATAATCCTGAGGTTGTGAGAATCGAAGGGGATGATCTTGGATCAAGGATAAATTTTTGTAGACTAAATAATGTTGTGAGCCCAAAAGGAGATGATAATGATACTAAACAATGGAGCCTGCGGCTATTATCATTCTTAGATAAAATTTTGGAAACTGCAATCAACTTGAATGTGAGCAAACAGGATATGATCAAAAGGGTTTTTGTGTTTGATGGTACAGGCTTTGCTTTTAGAGAGATTTGGCAATATGAAGGCTGTTGTAGCTCTTGTGTTTGTGGCTGGAGCAGTAACTATGAAGCAATGAGGGAGAAGTTTAAAAGGAATGGCTATGTTATGCCAGAAACTGTGCATTGGGATGTGAGTAACTATGGATCACCAGTTCCGGCACTGCTCTCAGTTGAGGGTGGTCTAACACACATAAGTCGACCCTTGGAGACAAGTTTCAGAGGTTTCTTGGAGGGAGATGGAACCTTGAATTTAAGGGCTATGATGGAATCAGAGATTTGCAGTGCAGGTGATCCAGAACTTTTAGTGCTGGACTAATTTTTTTATATCTTGTTATTCTCCTTTTTAGCTAGACAATCATATATTTTAGTAGTGTTGGTAATTTTCATTATCTATCCTAATTTACTTAGGTTCTATGGATTATGTCTAATGCATTATTATCTTTTCTATTTTAAGTTTTTAACTAGGTTTTTAAAAACTTGAACTTGAGTTCGATAGATTAGACCGAACTTGTGTGCTGCTTCAAAATATCAGGACATTGCATTGGTGGCATGAATATTGTTTTGAAATTGACTGTTAGTTTAAGACTTGACAAGTTTTTGAGGAAGTCAGCATATCTCATGATATTTCAATTATTTATTATTATTTTTTTTTTTTTGTGTGTGGTAATTACACTCCCCTCCCTTGAGGTTTGGAAGAATGATACTCCACCCCAAAGCTGAAGGAAGAAAACACTCACCTCCTTTAAGGTTTGAAAAAATTAAGACCTCTCCCTTTTGTTTATATTAGTAACGAAATATTCTAAATTTCTATAAAAAATTCTTTACAAAAGTTTAACCGTGGTTACAAAAAATAACTGATAAATTTAGAATAATAATGCAAAATTTATCAAGGACCAAAATACTTACTATAGGGCCCAAATGTGATATAGGGGAGCCCAAGCCCACTTAAAATAGTGAGATGGTCCTCTCAAGCTAGGCCCAAATCAATGAAATTTGTAAAAGATGGGAAAAGATAACAACAAGGAATTCCATACGAAGACACTGAAGCTCAGAAGTTGGATTTATATTTAAAAATGAGTAAGCATCAAACTCTTCACCAAGGCTCCCGAGGGCTTAGAATTCCCACTGAACCAAAAAGAAAGAAAAAAGCCCCCCTTATTCTCCTCCCTCTTTCTCTTTATATAGCCTCCTCCCGTTGTATCTACACTGTCCATCTTTATCTAGTTTCCTCCTCTTTTTTCAGACACTTGTTACCTTTCACATCTGAGAAGACAGTGGTAGGAATCTACATAGTTATGGTCTACACTGCTCAGGCCACTTCTTCATTAATGCGGCTGATAAAGTTGTTGGCCCTAATTAATGAGGATGCAACAGGCTAAGCTAGGCCTGCAACTTTCCTGTTGCCCACTATCATCCACTCCCTCCAGATCCTAACCTCTCCTCTTCGGGCGATCCTTCCTTTGGATTTGTGACTTACGGTGCCCTTAGGTCATTACTGTGGCACCTAACTTCCTCCTTGGCCCTTAGGCTAATAGCACGACCCTTCAGATCCTTCCTCGGTCCTCGGGTGCCCACACTTACAACAACAAATCTCTCCATAACCCAATGAAGAAAAAAAAAGGCAAAGTTCATACTTAATATTTTAAAATATACTTTAATTACAAATTTTAAACAATGAATTTTAATTATGAAAGAGTATAATTTTAGAAACTCGCCCTTAAGGAAAGGGCAGGTTAGAACACAAAATTTTTAATATTAATTTAATAAAGTTTGGTTAATTGGATGTCAAAGAGGAAAATTGCTTTTTTCCTTCAAGTTTGGAGTGGAGTGTCATTTGCCCAAATCTCAAGGGAGAGGAGTGTAATTATTTTAAAGATCGCAAGGATGATAACACCTAAAGAGTTTGAAATTTAGCATTACAAAGTTGAAATAGATTTATTTAGCCAAAAGGTATCCAGATAAGTTTTTGAAGCTTTTTGTTGTAGTTTACTTGTTTTCGAGAATTCTTGGGTGGATAGCTGGAAAACTAGCTTTATTCCCTAAGACTGAAGCCTTCTGATGTCATAGACCAGAGTCTTAACCATCCATTTTCTTCCTTCTCTGCTGCACATTGATTCAATTTCTTTATCTCCAATTAATATGACACAAGACTTGAAGCTCAGTAGTCTTGCTTTCATTAGGACTTCTCTGATTGCATACCATCTAGCAGCTTGTTTTCCTTGTAAACACATGCTACGGTACCTAGCAAATACTCTTACTCCCAAGCTTGACTTTGCTACATAAGCTATTCCCCCCATCTCTTAGTCTAGGAAGCACGGGTGTGGGTGCGGTGCAACGACAATGCAATTTTTGAAAAATTAGGACAAGGTGTGACGTGATATATTTATTAATTAATTATTAAATATATTATTTTTTATATTTTTTATATATTGCTAAGCAATTTTTTTCAAATATTATTAAATATATATCAATTTGAGAGCAATAATAGATAATAAAGTCAATACATAACCATTATATGATATTCAAAAATTAGAAAACAAGATCAAAAGTTTGAATTTTGGCAATCTCAGACGCAAAGAGACACCAAAAAAAAAAAAAAAAAACTTTAAGATAAAACCAGATGTAGAAACACATAAATTAGAAAACTTTTAAACAATGTAAACAAAAAACAATGAACCCTAGTTGTCTAATACACATTATAAACAAAACCCAATTGAAAAAAAAAAAAAAAAAGGGTTTAAAAAGTAAAGGCATTATTACCTTGGGCTTCTCTGCTATGGGTCAGAGACGAGAGAAACACGGGATGAAGTTTGATGCTGTGGGTTAATGATGCTTCTATGCTGTGGTCAGATATTGAGAGAGAGCTGTGAGGAGACGGAGAGATCGAGAGGAGAATTAGAGATTTTAGGGTTTTTTGCTCTCCACAAAACGCTGCATTTTTATGAAATGAAGTTTTTTTTTTAAAGCTATGGTGCCTCGTCCCAGCGTATCAGGCCACGTCTCGAGCTACGCGCATGCAGCTGCATCTAGGCCGCACGGCGTGTTCGACACAGATGCGGCAACTAGAATGCAGCACTCGTGCTTCCCAGCTCTTAGTTTTCTTCCATTTGCCTTATGTCAAAATCACCAAGCTCCAATCTTGACTTTCTGTTTTTGACCTATAAAGCTTGGATTTGCATGGTTAGCACTCTTGTCATTTAAGTCAGGTCAGATGTGAGCCAAACTGCCCTCACAATAATTTTTTTTTTTGCATGCCTTTATTGACTAGTTCTACGAGTAGGAAGGCCATTATTTGCTAGCTTATGTTTTGGTAGTTTATTTGCTTAAGTCCAGTTTCTTTGTTCTCCATTTGGAGATCTACACCAAATTAGTCTATCATGATAGTTCAATTATGCTCCATAGATTCATGGGCTCCTTTTATGTATCACCATCATATTGTCACTACAAGATTGAATCTAGACTTAATAGAGTTATTTTCCTTTTCCATATATTAAGCACCCCCCCCCCCCCCCCTTCCCACCTATTTTTTTATTTTTTAGTTCAGGAATTAGGGAAGTTTCTCTTATTCAAGATTATTCAAATGATACTCTCTGAATTTGCTTAATTTTCTATTTGGAAATACCAAATTTAGTTCATATTTGATATTTGCATAATTAAGTACAAGTTGAATTTCATTTCTGTAAATTGTGTGTGTAATGCATCTTAATGTTCTTATTGAACATAAATATTGATTACCATGTATATAGTTAAAGTTGTTAATGAGACTCCAACACCACTTACTCACTAATCATGATTTGAGTTACAAATAAATGGAGGGGTTTCTACTTTCTACTGAAATAGTGGTCGTTCCAGTATGAGTTAAGCACTTTGGGCCTTTTGTGATGGGTTGGCTATTTTTATTTAGTTAGGAACCTGGGCTTCATGTATTCAGAATTCTAAGTTGATGCAAATACTATTGTCCTACAAAATGATATCGATCCAAAGTTACATCATTTATACTACTATTTAAGAGGTTACACCTGTTTGGACCGAATTTTTTTAGTTCCAAAATACTCATATTTTCCTAGGTTTAAGTAAAGACAAAACTAGAGGATAATCTGGTAAAATAGACAAACAGAGCACTCCTAAAATTTGGGATTTTTTTTCTTCACGTTCATCTTTTTATTTCCTAAAATTTAGCATTTTTTAGAAGTAGGCTCAATGTCAAACAATACCAAATTTCAAAAAACCGAAATTCTTGCTAATAATAACAAACATTCCACCAAAAACCCACTGCATCACGTATAAAAGTTAAAAAAGAAAAAAGAAAAAGAAAAAGGCTATTCACCTCACTAGTATTCAAATGTCTGCTATATCCTATCTGAAAAAAAAAAAAATTAATTAAAACTTCTCCGTTTCCCTCTCTTTTATCCTACTAATCCATTTATCTATTTCCCTCTCTTTCACCTCCCACTAAACTCAGTAGTTATTATTTAAGATAACTACTAAAAACTGACCATTTATATTCATCATTTTTTTCAGCAAAAAATGCCAAAACTAATTTATTTGAAAAAAGAGAAAAATGGTACTCCATAGTTAATCCACCCTCTCACAAATCACAATTAGGTAACTCTCTCTCCTCTTGCACTCTCTTACTTTCAATTTCATTTTCAGGTTTTTTTTTTCTTTAGTCATTTTGATAAAATTTTCTTATAGTTATTTTTGGTTGATGTATTTTTCTTAAGGATATTTTTCATTGATGCATTTTGACAGGGAGAAGACACATTTTGAAAGAGATTAAATGGTGATCTACAATTAATCCACCCTCTCACAAATCACAATTAGGTAACTCTCTTTCCTATCACGCTCTCTTACTTTTAATTTCATTTTTTTTTTAATATTTATTTCTTGAGTCATATTGATATAATTTTTTAAAGCTTATTTTTTTTATTTATGTATTTTGATAGAGAGAAGATGCATATTGAAAGAGATTATCATTGACTGATTAGATTGATTGCGGAATAGTTGACGATGGTGATGAATCGGAGACACAATATTACATATGCCCTTATTAAAGAGCCCCAATGAATGCAAAGGAGTATGAGACATCTAATTTTTTTCTTTTTCTTTTTCTTTTTTTAATATCTTCATCTATTGTTGTTGACTTATATTCTTTGTTGGATTTCGTGAGGAAAAAAAATTGTAATTCTTTTTTTTTTATAAGTTTTTTTTTTTTTAATTTTCCAGTAGGTTGATCTAAAAGATTAAGAAGAATGATTGGGATGTATAAGTTACAAGTTGTAACTGTGTATATATTTCAATTTTCAAAATAAGGCAACATGCTAGGGATCCCAAAAAATTTTCTTTCAATATGAATTTGGCAATATTGTTAGGGCTCCACTAGATTACCAACTAAATGCATCTTCTTCTTCTTCTTCTTCTTTTCCCCTCAGATGGAGTTGTTAAAAACTTGGATTTGTATAGGATAAGTCTTCACGTGTAGAGAGTTAAGAAATTTTTTTTTTTTTTTTTTGAGAGATTTAGGAAGTTAATCATGAAAGGTACAATAGTTTCTTTTTTAAAATTTTATTTTATAGTGCCCATTTGAGAATTACTTATTTTGGATATGTAGTTTATTTGCATATGTGAGACCAAAAAAAAAAAAATTAAAAATTAAAAACTGATTAAGGAAAAGTAACTTATTTGAAAACTAGCAATTTAATTTTTAAAGTAATATTCCAAGTGAATTTGCATCCAAAACTCTTTTGCATCCAAGTGAATTTGCATCCAAGTGAATTTGTAAAGTAATATTCCAAGTGTTATGTATGAGAGGAGATTATTTCAATAGCTAAGTCATTAAAGTAATATTCGAAGTGTTATGTATAAGAGGAGATTATTTTATTAGCTAAGTCAAGAGATGTGATAGTATTTTGCAAATGAAATTGTATTGAATACAAAATTTTATCAATGAAATATTATTTGTCTGGCACAACTATGCAAAGTAAATATTGATAATGAATTGTATCAAGATTACATGGGTTAAAGACTTAAAGGTACAAATTAATTTTAGTAATGCACCAAAAAAGTGCATTGATTCAAGTTAATTAAGAAAACTAGAGTGCGTACTCAAAGGCTCTTCTATTTTTTGGATAAAATTTAATAATTTGATCTATAAACTTCTTCATGATAGCTTTTGTAAAGGTCATCACATGTATTTTGTAAGTAGTTTTATGGTTACAATTTCATTATGCATTTTCAATATATGTATTATTTATAAGATTTATTCAGAGGATCTTTTTTTTCCTCCCCAAAAGGTTAATACTAAACTAGACTCCGAGCATGCGCTCACGCGCGTGCTTAGAGGCTCTTCTATTTTTTAGGTAAGGGTTAATTTAGAGTATTTATTATAATTTAGGATTATTACATTTTCCAATCACAAAAAAAAAACCTAGGAGTGTGATGAGTATTATGTGCGGTGAAATAATTTTTAATCACACCCTATGGTTTTTTTTTTTTTTTTTTTTTTGTGATTGGAAAATGTAGTAATCCTAAATTATAATAAATGTTCTAAATTAATCCTTATCCAAAAAATAGAAGAGCCTTTAAGCACGCGTGTGCTCAGAGGCTAGTGTCTATAACAACGTTCAACCCACGTATGCCAAAAAAAGAAAAAAAGAAAAAACCTAGCTCACTAAGAAGCCACTTTATTTATTTTACATAACTTTACAACACGTTCTCCATAAAATTCTTTATTTAAAAATAAAATAAATTAAAATAATACTATTTTTTTCATACACACTAGCAATAAAAACAAAAAAAAAAATTTCAATAACTAGATTGCAAACTAGTGAAACCACCACCGCCCAACCATTAGCGTTACACCACTCAGCAGTCAGCACCACACAACAAAACCATCACTGCCAAAGAGGGAAAAAAAAACCCGAACCGAGGTAGCCATCGTTAAAACCATATTGATCGTTGATATCCAAAAAAAAAATCCACCCCAAAATCCACCACCGTAGCAAACACAAAATTCAAATAGGTGAATAGTATTACTTCTTTTTTTTTTTTTTTTTTTTTTTTTTTGCGAAACTATAATATTGGTCCCTCGAGCTTATCATGTGTGTGCAATTGGTATCTCAAGTTTTAAGATAACACAATTGGTTTCAGAATAAGTAATATAAGTCATTCTTTTAGTAGTGTTGTTTACGTGGCTAACGGAATGTCATTTTTTTAATGACTTGGCATTTCTTTTTATTAAAAAATTAAAATCTAGTCCAAATTAAAACTCATTTGCAATCTAATCCACGAACCCACAAAAGAGAGAAGGGGAGAGAGTGATTGAACAAACCCAATCCCTAGCCACCGTCAGTGACGCCACTACTCTCCTTTGAAGAAGAGGTTAGATTAAGTCTTTTTTTTTTTTTTTTTGAAAAGAAGGTTAAACCTTGTTGATGACCAAAATTTTACATGATAGCCCATTCCATGAAAAGTAAAGAAAGACCATAGACCTTAACAAAAGAAGACCCAATTCATGAAGTTAAGAAGGATCATGAAGGCCCAAAGTCCCAAAAAGAAGGAAAAAGAAAGAAATAATAATAATAATAATAATAATAAAGAAGAGGACCTAGACTTGGTTAGGCCAGAGGATATGTAGCAAGGATCTTGGTTAGACTAGAGGATATGTAGCAAAAAGAACATCAAGGCCCTAGAACCTTGATGTGTCCTTTTGAAGCCTTGAAAAGATGACCTTGGCTAACACATGGGAAAACCAAGATGTATGTTCAAATTTCCAACAAAAGAGCCATTAAAAAAATTAGAAAAACTAGGTATTATCTTTGTAACCCATGATCCAAGCCCATGGGATCCCGAGTGGATAGTGATGGAGAAGTGGTTTGGTCGGTAATGGAGTGATTTCTGGTGAAAGGAGGATTCCGAAAGTTTTCCTTGGTTCATATATTTGCTTGGAATGCATGAACAAATGGAAAAATTCAATTCTCCCATGTGCATGACACCTCCCCACAATTTCCTCTCAATTGTCACTTTCAACCAAAGATGCCATCCATTGCATTGAGCAACCCACCCACTCATTTGACTTTCTAAGAAGAAATCTTTCATTTATAGCTAAAGTCAAATGCCCCTTTTGAGTTATAATTACCTAAATAAACTAAACATCTGCCCAATGCACATTTTCAGGTTCCAGAGGACATGGTTTTACCTAGCAGACCAGGGACGTCCTCGCCCGGGGTACCAAACCATGTCCACTATAAAAGGAATACTAAGGCATAGCAGAAAAGGGAGGGAAAGAGGGATTCAAATGGAGGGAAAAAGGGAGAGCTCAAAGGTTCAAATCAGAGCTTTAATAGCCCAACAAGGGAGAGAAAAATGAATAAAATAAGAGAGCCAAGGTGGAGGAATTCGTCCCATATCCTTGAGATCATTCAAAATATCACTTAGCTTCCAAAGAAACATGTGTCAAAACCAAGGAAGTCGATACCGTACCGGTACCGGCCATACCGGTTGCATACCGGTATCGAAACATTAACGTTTCATACCAGTTTAAATACCGGCCGTACCGGCCATGTACCGGCCAATTTCGGGCAATACCGGCCGGTACAGAAAAAAAGTTTTTTTTTTTAGTTTTTTTTTTTTAAGTTTTGTAATTTTTGAATTTTTGTTAGGGTAGAATGATAAATTATTTGCATTAACTTATTAGTATTATTTCTTTTCTTAGTATGCAATGGTAAATTTTAAGCTTTCTATTTTTTATATTGTGTGTTTTTTTTTTCTTTTAATTAATACTAAAGTCTAAAATTATGAATAATTAGTTTTGAATTGAGGAAATATTTTATGGTAAACTTTTATATTTATTATAATATATATACACACACATACATATATATATTTATTTAAAAATATAAAAAATAGCGATAAACCCGAAACGGTACAACGGTATTGACCGGTATTCGAAATATACCGTACCGTTGGGCAAACCGGTACAGCCTCCGGTACGGTATTGACTCCCTTGGTCAAAACAAGCACACATCAGATATCACTCTCTCTCACAAAATCCTCCTCACCTAACTATCTTGGAAGGCAATGTCCAAGCAAAGCTACTTAGACTTGAGTTCCAAATCCCACAAGTCTTGTGCAAAAGCACTAAGTCTGTGAGAATTGGGGCCAGGATCCTCATGGCTGACTCATTCTCATGAAATTCATTTACATATATATATATATATATATATATATGTATTAAAATGTATATTCTAATCTAAGAAACTAACAATTATTTGAAGATATGTATATTGTATAGTGTGTTCTTGTGCATGACCTATAGGGGTAAAGGGAAAGGACGAAACTCTATTGCATAATAAGCATGAAGAAAGATCGTATAATTCAGAAAATTAGCATTCTAGGTTCTTACAAGCCTAGTACCCCTGGGAACCGCAGCATCCCATTCGAGGTACCACGACATCACGCTTGGGGTACCATGACATCACGCTCGGGGTACCATGACATCACGCTCGGGGAACCAAGCGAAAGAACTCTTTTAAATGTTCACACAATAAAAGATAAGCCTTAAATATGTGAAGCGATTCTGGATTTGTTTGTTTTATTTTACTTTGTTCTCAATTATGTTTAGGAATAGATTTTGATTTGTCTCTTTGTTCTTAATGAAGAGCTGAATTGATTAAAGGATATGCGAATTTGAATATATGTGAAGCAATTCTAGATTTGGGTTTCTATGTCTATATGCGCCTGCATGGTTGAAGGTGTGTACGTAGGCCCGAAAACTTGCATACACAACTTGCCTAGAAAAGGCCTAATATTTATCTTGATTGTTTGATATTTTCAATGTCTGGTTGTTCTTCTTGACCCTTTTTAGGTTAGAAAACAATACTCTCTTCTCTTCTTCATAAAATATTTGACATGTTTTGTTTTCTTATAAATGCATGATTTGATTTTGTTTGATTTAATCGCTGATTAATTAGGTGGTAAACAATTGATTTGATTACTTTATTTGAATTTGTTTCCTTCTATATTATGATTTGATTTGATATTTTCTTGTGTCTGAGCTTTTAATTGATTTAATTGTATGATTAGATTTTGGGCTTAATATCATTAATTAAATGGGGCCTAGCAACATTAGTAGAAGCTGGCCCATGGGCCATGGGCCGAGCGGGGTCGGATGTTTAATACCTTTTTATCCATATATCATAACTCTAGACCTAGTTTTTGAAATGTAGACTTCCATTTTGGTTATTGGACCTAAATCAGGTGGCGACTTCCAAAGAAAAGAGAAAGCGGGTCATGCACCCCACAAGTGCAGGGCGGTGCACTCAGTGGTGACTTTAATAGGCATGGTGAGTTAGACTTGGACATATGTTTGACCATAATTAAATAAAAATTTTATTAATGAAGCCCAACCTATTTTATTTTTCTTTTCATACACTTGTAGGGGATTTTAACCCTATGATACTCCTGGTTAGAGGTGAGTAAGAAAAATATAGCTCCATTAGGATTGAGGCTTTCTAAAGTTTACCCTACCAACTTACAATATGTGTTATTGCCTGTAATGGATATTGAATATTGATCACTCAGGTCCATTTAGACCCTTAGTTGGAGCATGACCCCCTAGTTGTGAGTGACCTATTGATCTTAAATTTTTAGTATGAAGGTTTTACCCACACATAGAACAGCCATAAACCCAATTTATAAGAAAGCCCATTTGCATGTGTTTTTTTTAACCCAAAAGAAAAAAGTTCCAAAAATAAATTCAAGATAAAAACCTTTTGCAAAGAAAAATATTTTCATGAAAAAAATCTTTCGTAAATAATTTTGGAAGAAAATAATTTTTTTTTTAATTTTTTGCAAAGAAAAATAATTCAAGAAAATAATAATAGAAAAATCTTTTGCAAAGAAATTATTTTTCAAGAGGAAGGTTTTTTATTAAAAAAAATTGGAAGAAGAGTTTTTTAGAAAGAAAAAAAAAGTCATTTTCAAAAAAAAAATAAATAAAAGAGAAAATTTTGGAAAAAGAAAAAAAAGAAAAATAAATTATGAAAAATAAAAAAATATTTTCAAATGATAAACTCAAGACCATAAGTATCCTAAAGACTTTGGAGGAGGAAGATGTGCTATAAAGTCATAACATACCTTAAATTTTGGACCAAAATTATTTAAAAAATCAAAAAAAAAAAAAAAAAAAAATCAAAAGCAGCAAAGCCTAAGACCATGAGTATGTTATGAACTTTATTTAAAAGATGTTAAACCCATCCATGTTATGAGAAAATTTGAAACCCTAAAATCTCTAGAGACATGGGTAGGCCCCACAAGGATTGAAAAGTGAAATCATTTGAACTAATTGACCAAACCTTTTGATATAATATGATATTCATAAAAGAGACCACGTATAAATAAGTAAACAATCAAAATTTAATGTATATCTCAAATTGAAATAAAGTGTCAACCACAATTGATAATAGATTATAAAAGGCGAAAACCACATTTTCGTGCCTACATTTTCACTGCAATTCCCACTTTGGTCCCTAACTTTTATTTCCACCGCTTTTAGTTTCTATCCTGAAAAATGCGTCTCGTTTTTGTCCCCGCCATTACATTAGAGACGGAAAATACACACATGACAAACAAAGTGCACTGTTGGCATACTAAAAGCTAATGTAGCCATTAAAATAATAATAATAAATGTTATTTGGCATTAAAAAATGCCACGTCAGCATCTAAATTTAAAAAATTAATTTATTAATTTTAACTAAATAAAAAAAATCAAAACATAAATAAAAATCAAAATTCACATGAATTAAGATCTAAAAGTATCTTGAACAAGACCATCAAGAACACCAACCCAAATTTAAGAACACAAAATTAAAATCCAAAAATCACAAACCCAAAAACACAAACACAAACCCAACAACAGATCAACCAAGCCAAACACAAAAGCAACAAACACAAACCCAGCAACTGATTTTTCTTGTCAACCAAACACAAAAACAACAAACACAAACCCAAACATCATTAAGAATACAAACACAAACCCAGCAATCCATCTTCAGAAAACCTACAATCCATCCTCAAAAAACCCAAATCCAAACACAAACCCAAATCCAACCCTCCTCCTTCTCGCGCAGAGCCTTGTCCCTCTGCCTCCCCCACTCGTAGCAAATTCATTATTCTTAGAGAAATGGTCAGTGGACAACTTTGGGTGATGGTAAAAACACATATATTCCTCTCTCGCCACTACATTTTGATCTAACTTTCTCTTCTTCTTTTTTATCTCTCTAAATCATCAAAGACCCAAAACGTTCAATGAGGACGAAATCTGTCACCGACCTTAAGGACAGCACCGCCTCCTCCTCGCAACGGCCTCCATCGTGCCTCCACTGGGTTTCAATTTAGATGGCAAAATGGGTGGTCTTGTGTGTTTTTGGGTTTCAGATATGCTAAAAGGGTGTTCGTGGTTTCAAATCTGGTCCAATCAAGGCAGAGGAGGATTGATATTGATTGTTATGGTTTTCTTTTGTGGGTTTCGATTCAAAAGGGTTTTGATTTGGAGTTTGATTTTGATTTGTATTCAGATGGGTATTCATTGGTGAGTTTCCTTGGGTTTTCCTTCATTTTATTTAAAAACAGAACGAAGAGATTGTTTGCTAAGAATTTTTTTTTTTTTTAAATAATTTTTTAACAACTAACAAGGCAATCAAACATGTTCTTTGTGGAAGAAGGTAAAAATACTGAAAATAAAAAATTTTAAATTGTTTTATTTAATTTGTGAATGTGGCAGTAGCGGTGGTTTTTGTGCAATCTGTGGTTTTTGGTTTTCAATTTTGAGATCTTAAGTCTAGGTTGGTGTTCTTGTTCAAGATACTTTTAGATCTTAATTCATGTGAATTTTTATTTTTATTTCTGTTTTGATTGCTTTTAGTGTGCCAACAGTGCACTTCGTTTGTTACATGTGCATTTTTCATCTCTGATGTAATGGCAGAGACCAAAACGAGACGCGTTTTTCAGGATAAGGACTAAAAGCGGTGGAAATAAAAGTTAGGGACCAAAGTGGAATCGCGTAAAAATGTAGGGACGAAAATGTGGTTTTCGCCATTATAAAATTAATTTTCAAGATTGTAAATTTCTTATATGTTTTTTTTTTTCTTTATCAAATGAGTTATCCAATAAGTCATTTGTAATTTTGTTTTATATTTTGGGATGTTGATATTGTGTTGAAATAAAACTTGTATATTTGTTTTAGATAGCAATATTAGGATTTGTATAATTTTCAAATTATTGAATAAGTATTAATAAGTTTAACTAAGTTCATTCTTAGTATAAGTGGTAAATTCAAAGTAATGCATTTTATATCAAGTAATTTGTTGCACGACTTTTTAAATGGCAAATATATGTTGTTTTCTTTATATAATAATAATAATAATAAAAATTCATGGGAAAAATACAGGTCAACCTAACCCGACTTGCAACCCGATTGACTCGAACCTGTTTTTAACTTGCTTAAAATGACCCGTTTTGACCCGCAACCCGTTTAACCCAACTCGAACTCGATCCTTTCCATGTCTACTTAGGGACAAAACCCATGTGAGAATGAAAATGTAAATGTAAAAATTGACAATTTTTTTTCAAGATAAAAAAATAAATAAAAGAAAAAGAAGAGGAAAAAGAAAGAGACTAAGGAAAAGAAGAAAAAAAAAAGAGTCTTTCCCCGTTTGGTATAATAGTTTAACAACATGTTTTCAGTTTTTAAATAACATTACACGCATTTCTACATACTTTTTCACCCGCATTTATTTCAAAAAAATACAAACAACGTTACTAGAACAACGTTACCAAACGACCCCTAGACTTCTCAACCTTAACTCAATCCAAAACCTATCCTGCCTCTTGAATGAGATAGAGAGATACTAGCGGTGGCGGCAACAGTAGCAGCAAGTAGGTATGTGGTTGATGCGTTTGAGAAGCGGTTGCAGATCCTTGTACTTCCGTCAACTATGCACAGTCAAATCCGATAACATCAACCTCCTTATTTCGGCCATCAACAAAGACACATGTCACCAACAATTTTTCTCCATCCCATTAATCAAACCACTCTCTGTGGGATCTCCCACCCCACTCTTCACCCTCCCTTCCCATTCCTTAGGTCTCACCTCTTCCCAATATCTCAACACATTCTTTCTCCTTCACCACCCTAAATATCCCCATTACAATGACATCCATCTTCTCACCTATAACCCTACCACTCAACAATCTCTCACTCTTCCCCTTCATCCTCCACTCCCTACAACTACAACTATTAGTCGGGAGGTTAGAACCCATTTTGGCTTCGACCCTTCAACCAAAGTCTTCCATGTTAAATGGACAGAATCCATTCCACCATCAATTCCTAGAGTTATTAATATGGCGTGCACGGTTTTGACAATTGGCAACAACATGTCGTGGAGAGAGGTAAATCATGTGCTGCCGCCTATTGATTCGATCAAGTGTGGTATTGGTGGGAAAAGTAGTGTTTGTGTTAATGGTGCAATACATTGGTTAACACAGTATGGGGATTCCATTATGGCTTTTGATTTCAAAGATGAGAAATTTAGACTTATCCCACTTCCCCATGACTTCAAAAAAAAAAAAAACTCTAAACCGTTCCGTTTGGAATTTGAACGGTTAGTTGAGCTTGATGGGTTCTTGGCTTTGGTAGCTGACGTATATAGCGAAGTTGAGGCTGATTACATGTTGCAGTTGTGGTTCCTATGAAGCACAGGTGCGTCTCCGAGTGCAGGTGCAGGTGCGGGTGTGAGACTTGGCAATTTTTAAAAAAGTTGGATGTGGGTGCGGTGGAGTGCGGCGATTAAAAAATTTCTTAAAATATTTTTATTTATATTTTTAATATATTGCCAAGCATACTTTTTCACATTATATAAACATATACCAAATTTAAGAGTAATAGTAATTATTAACTAAATAATAAATCAAACCCAATTAACAACATTACAGCTTATATAAAAAATTAAAAAAATCAGATCACAGATTCACAATGAGTAATAGTCGGAGGCTCAGAGCATGTGAGAGTATAATGAGCTTGAGATTGAAAAACTGAGATTGAAAGCTTTAATTAGTTTGATACTTGAGTTGAAAGCTTTAATATCAAAATAAAGTTAAACAACTAAATATTAACTTGCTTAAACCCATAAATTTTTATTCTTTCTTTTTTCTTTCTTATTTATTTATTTATTTTTCCCCTTAATTACCCACTACATTAATTATTGAGTTTGGTTGAAACATTAGCTATCTACCACGTGTGCAAAGTGCAATACACATCCCAATAAAATAATTAAACAAATAGATAAAATCTCTTGATCCGATAAAAGTAATAAATTTTTTTAAATATCTCCCCCATTTATTACCCTACCTACCCCCACAACCCATTCTACACACTTCTGCTTCTCTCTCTTAAAAGCATTTCCATCAAAGATTTTAAAAATTTTAACATTTAGCATCTTAAAAAGTCATTTTATCAATTTTAACAACTCATTTTACAATATACTTAACATCAAAAGTTTTATCTTTTTACCATTTTGTTTAAAATAATATAACCTATTCATTAAAATAATAAAAAACAACTATATAAACCACTTTTTCCACCACAAGCATTAAAATAATAATATATTTTTTTTAAGATTGGAGCTACAGTAAGCTTTCATCTTTGAAAGCTCACTGTAGCTCAGTTGCTATTTTTTTTTTTTTTTTTAATTTAGCATGTTTGATGTAGCTTGCTTTTTGGTGCTTTTTACAAACTTGATGTTAAAATTTAGCATTTATAGCATTTAGCATTCTTTGATGAGAATGCTCTAACTCTTTCAAGTTCAAAATCCTCTTGAAGAAGAAAAACAATTCCTTCTCCTCGTTGCCTCGTTCTTGATTCCAAAAGCAAATAAGTTTGTATTTAACTTGTTTTCTCTTTCGTTTTCTCTCTGTTTCACACACAAGCACTCTCTCACATCACCCCCATACCTCAAAACATCTCTTTTTCTTTTTTCTTTTCTTTTTTTTTTTAATTTTGGCCTGAATCGGCCGGTTCGGCGCCGGTATCGGTGTGTTTCGGCGGTTTCGCCTGATACGGCCCGAGTTGGCGCGAATCGGCCTGAGTTTGAGCGGAGTCAGGAAACGAAAAAAAAAAAAAAAAAACTGGACGCGGCACCGACACGTAGGCAGCAGCGTCACTCATGCGTCGGACGCAGGTGTGGCGGCCGTTTTTCCTCGTCCGTGCATCCCAGAATGTGAATACTAAAGGATTACCACAATCATGTGTGGGTTATGAACACTATACTCTTTCCATTTGAGTGGAGCAACTGTGGTCAACCTGTTCCTATTGGGACTATCCCAACGGGGGAGATATTGCTAAAGCCGCATTCTTTGAGTAAGAGCCCTGCGTGGCTGCTTTTCTATAATACGGAGGGACATTGTTTCAAGAAGGTTGAAATATCGGAAGCATTTCTCTTTATGGTAGAACCTCAGAATGGGGCAGTTGTTGAACCTCAAACTCAATTCAAGTTAGTAGTGAATGTCTTAGAAATGGGGCAGTAGTTGAACCTCAAAATCTATCGAGATTTGCAAGAGGGCAGGAAGGAAAGAGTATTGTATGGTACGTTTTTGTTTGTTTGTTTGTATATTTTTTGTTTTTGTTTTTGTCAAATGCCTTTCTTTCTAGATGTTTGATGCAATCTGTCAATTAAAAAAAAAAAAGATGTTTGATGTCAATCTGTTAATTATGTTGTTTAATAGAGTATTCAGGGATTAGAAACAGGCGTAGGCAAGCTGAGTACACTAGAACCGTGTCCAATCTAGTCGATATAATAGTTTGATGACTTTTTTCATCATGACAATATTGTCATACAATATCATGCATTATGATTGAAACTGGATCATAATGCTTTCATTAATTCAAAAAGATCAACATTAATTATAAATCCTAAAACACAACCAGATTAGATTTCATTTTACATCAAGTCATTTAAAACTAAAGATTGAAATCCAAATCCTTGTGCGTTTTTTGTTTATGAGTTTAGTGAGGGTTGTTATTAAGATATTTTTATTTGAAATATAGGCTGCTTATGTACCAGCTATACTCAGGAAAGGATGTGGTTGTAGCTGCAGAGACCGGTAGTGGTAAAAAAAACAAGGATATTTGATTCCCCTGATCAATATGCTCTGCTCTGCACAAGATGATTCTGTAACTACTGTTTCTGATCAAGAATCAATCCAATCCCAAAGGATTTTTCTTCTTCTTTGCCCAAATGTGCTGCTTTGTGAGCAAGTGGTGCGGAAGGTGAACGTCTTTGTGGCGATGATGGTAAACCGCTTCATAAAGTTGCAGCTGTCTGTGATGGGCAGGTGCTTTATTTGCAAATTATTCTTGTGTTAGATATGGGCCAATAAGCCTTTACATGCGTAGTGTGTTAATTGAAGGGATTTGGGCTCAGTTTTCTTTTGGGGTATGTCTGTAGACATTTTAAGATTTTTTTGGTTCTCACAAATAAGAAACTTTGACAACGGGGATGGCTGGTTAACGAGCCTGATATTCTTGTGTAGACACCATCTGCTCTCCTGAATAATATTGACCCAGATAAACGCCGTAGCTTGGAGTTTATGCGGGGGGTAAAATATGTGGTATGCTTTTTGTGTAACTAACTATGCGTAATTATGTTGTTTATCTCAATCATCGAAAATTTGATTTGGCAGAATGATAACATAGGAGAGATCACATTATTTATAAGTAACATATCTATTTACTGTAACTTGTGGGCTTCCAGAATAAAGTTATCTGTATATTAAACATGCTCCGTCTTGATGAAAGCTATTGTCTCAGTCAAAAGAATATGTATCTGAGTTACCAGTGGAATTGGAGCCTGAACCTTCATCACACTTTAGTTTAGAGGATAAGGAGGACCTAAAAACTGACATCATATCAGAAGGGGTGGAAAATTCTGAGGATGTTCATGTTGATGACTTAGCGGAGGATGTTGAAGCTGGGTCTAATAAAACAAAAGACTGGAGGAGAGTGAGAAAAAATTATGAGAGCAGTAAACGGTACATTTGCGTTGCAGCCACCCTTACAATAAATGGAAAGAAAACTGCTGGGGCAGTGTTGAAACAGATGTTTACAGATGCCAATTTGGTCAGTGGAAATTATACCTCCATTGTCACAACCCCAGGTGCCCCATCTATTTCTGGTTGCCTACTATTTTCTCTAGTGATATTCTTTTCCCCTTGCTAGTAACACATGGTGAAATATTAGGTTTACTGCTGGCTCAATGGAAAATTTTCGGTATCACAATGCAGTGTGTGTGTATACATATATAAATTATAGTATTTATATTAATTATAGTATGTACTATTAGGACGCTTCCTATAAAGAGTAAGTGTATGGTGATCTAATGACTTATCTTAACAACAATTGCTAAATGCCAGTTCAGTCACTTACATTTAGCCCACTATAAGGCTGTTTACAACCATGCAAAAGAATTATATTATGGCGCCATAGCACATGAAATGATGAAATCATACACATGGTTGGAGATGCACTATGTTCATATATGTATGCATACACGTCTACATCTATATTTCCATGGTGATCCTCTTGATTCAAATTGTCAATGCCTAAATGCTATCAGTGGGCATGAGTTCAGATTATAAATTTTGGACCACTTCAGGGCCAGTAAATGACAATTTAATCCCTTGGTTGGTACATTGAAGTATTCTGTAGATGAGCATTATTAATTTTTCTGTGTAATAACTAATAACGAAATATTGGATAACAGAATTGAGATTTGAGAGGGATAGGCAGGTCATATATATGAAATTTGTGATACATACCCATCGCTCCTGAAATATGTGGGTCAAAATTATGATATCGTCCACTTTAGCAGATCCTTAGCCAACTCATTGGCAATTTGGCAAATGATTCAACAATAGCTTGATTGCATTGCCAATCATCAGTGTAGAATTTCAGATGAGGCCTTGCATGTTTGTTGGGTGGAGCCCCATAGGTGTGCAGTCATTATCATGTGCTTAGCTTATGGAAATTAGTGTCAATTAAGAATGGGAGGAGTCAAGAGGAGGGAATTTAACCTCAAATAATACTTCAGGTGGGAAAAAAAAATGCAACTCCAATGATTTATGTTGAGATATATCTTCTTATGTTCCAGGTCTAGCCAAATAGCGTGACCTTTTTATTTTTATTTTTTTGATAAGTAGATAGCGTGACCTTTTTATCTAGTAAAGACTTATGGCTTGTTTGGAAGTTTAGAGAGGGAGGAGAGTAGAGGGGAGTAGAGGGGAGGGGAGTAGTGGAGAGGAGAGTAGAGGAGAATGAATCCCCTCCACCTTGTTTGGATGTTTTTAAAATTAGTAAGGAGGAAGGGAGTAATTAGCCCTTCCCCTTGTGTAATTTTGTTAATATAATAAGGGTAAATTAGGTAATTTACTTGGTCAATAGTTTATGTAATCTACTCCCCCTCCAAATCTCTCCAATTTGGAGGAATTAAAAATGGGGGGCTAGAGGGAGTTGAAACCCCTCCAAACTCCTCCAAACCCCTCCCCCCCCTTCCTTAAAAAAATTCCAAATAAGGTAATTAGATTACTCTCCCTCCCTCTACTCTACTCCCCCTCCTTTTTTAAACATCCAAACAGGCCATTAGGGAACTCACGGTTTTCTTTTTATCTGGAGTTGACTCAACACACCCTGCTTCAAATTGTCTAATTTTTATCATCAATCAAACACTACTCATTGATACGTATACATATATATACACACCACTTTGCTACAGTAAATTGCTAATCTTAGCAGTTCCCTATAGCAAGGCGGCAAAATATTTTGTCTTTGACCACACCAATGTTGGCACTTAAATTGGAGTGTGAGGTGGTAAAATAGCTAACCACCACCAATGGTGATGCTCTAAAGAAAAAGTAAACTAATTTAACAATTAGAGTAAAAAAGCATATAAATTTTGAGATATTAAAAATTAAATTAGTAGCCAGTAGCAGTGTATCACAAAGATCAACCTACTCAAACCATATAATGAGGCAATGACAGAGTTTTCTTTATCACAACAATGAGTTAAAAATTAAAAATAGAGAGACAAACCACGTAGAAAGGGAAACAAAGTGACAACAAATATTAATTTTTCTCCAATATTCCTCCATAAGCTTCTTCTTTTTTTCTTTTCTTTTTTTCTTTTTTTTTTTTTGCTTTCGTAAAGTCATGAAGAGAAGAGATATGTATGGTGTAAGTTCAGGTAATTATTGAGAGATTAATGAGATAACAGTAAAATTAAGTAAATGCAATATTTTGGATAACAGTAAAAAAACTTAACAAAAAGAAGTAAAAAAATAAAAAACTAAATTCAAAATTAGAGCGCCACATGGCAAGACATCATGCATTCTCGCATTATATATATATATATATACTAGTCGCTAACCCGTGCGATGCACGGGATAGTTGGTTAAATAACAATTACAAATAATCATATAAAGCCCCAATGTTATTTGATTACAAATGCAGAGTGCTCCACGTAACACATAAAGGCCACACCTTGGTTGCTCTATGGCAATGAAAACATTATTACTAACATTCCAAAAGCTCATACAAAGATTTGGGCATAATTTGAATTCATATAATGCTCAACTATAATTGAATTTGTAGTCCAACACCAATATAAAGCATGTTGTCTTGTGCACTTGTCTGTATAACTAACTGGATCACTTAAAAACTACTTTATAGTAGTTGACTGAGAAAGACAACACACAGTCAACTATTGCAATAAGAGAAACTGAGAAAAGATATTGCAAAATTAATTATATATAATTTTTTTTTTTTAAATGGATGCCAAGTCCACAGTTTTTTATTTATTTTTAATTCAATCCTAGGGCAAGGAAGCTTATTCGTTCATGTCAAGGAAAGATACAAAAACCACTATATATAAGATAAACTTAGTTCAAATTATTAAAAAAAAAAAGTTGTCAAATTATCAATAAGACATTAAAACAAACTCAGTTCACAAGTCGATGAAATGTAGAATAAAAACTATGCAACTGAAGCTTAAGCTCTAATACTAAACCTTTTGAGCATTCTGGAATGTTTATATATCTTTAAATTGAGGAATTTGATGATCTGGCCATGTACACAAGTTTTCAATGACTTGTAAAACTTAAAGCTGTGAAGCAGTCATTAACAAAACAATTATGCATGTACAACCATATTGCAAGCTGTCGACAATTTTGAAGACCCTACAAATAGAAAAAGAACATTTGTAGCACTTCAAAATATTCAAACTAATAAATTTGCTCTTCCTGTTTTGCTAATTTGTTCTACTCCTAAGATGCACTATTTTTTTTTTAAGGATAAAAGATAAAACTTTATTGATAAATTGAATATAAAAATGTTTAGACAATCTCATGACAGCATAGCAAGACCATGCATTTGCTGCCAAGGAATAATACGCCACCTAAACACATGAGGCACTATGCCACTCTCTCTCATAAGAAGCAACTCACAAACACAAAATTCAAAACTTTGAAACAGCAGGCAAATAGTCTATGTATCTCTGCTTATATACTCCTCTTAGCCCCTAATTTTGATTATGCAGGCTTCTTGGAAACTGTTGAGGAGATTATTTGTAGCCACATATATCTGTGTCAGATGCACCTGATAAATAACAATATTCGAACTTAAAATATCCTGAACCACAATGATAATGATAACAAATCCAATTTATCAATCCATTCCCAAATGCCAATCACAGATATAAAAGATCCAGTATCCCCATCACTCTACTCAATCAATAATCAAATCTCAAACTTCCAAGCCTTACCACAAAATAAACAATTCAATTTTTGTTTTCTTGCCCACACTCCCAATTTCACATAACATTAAAACCAAGAAAACAATTCTACCATATGAAGTTCATTACACATAAATCAAAAGAAAATCTAAAATAAATTGATACGAACATGAAGAAGGAAGAAAACCTCTTGCTAATTTATTGACTCCGGTTAGACCATGTATATACTATTGCAAGAAGAATACATGTCTACTTATTAGAATTGCAAAATGGACATTGTACAGAATCAATCAAATTCTGGAAAAAAAAAAAAAAATAGTCGGGTATTTTATCAAACAATTTGCATGCAAGTACCAAAATTTTTTGTTAGTTACGTCAACAACAAAATATTAAAGCAAATTATTGAGAGGGGATTTTGTAGAGATTATATTCCCAACTTCTTTTGCAGGAAATACTTATCTGATATTCAAGTAAATGAAAGAAATTGAGAATCATATAAATTGGAAATATATTTGAAGTGCTAGAATCAAGTGTCTGATACAACATTTAGTTTATTGGTAGAGAGACACACAAATAGTAAAGCTTCAGAGAGTAAAAATAATCAAAACCTAAATTAAAAGGGTTAAATCAAGGTAATCAAACCATGCTTCGATTGGGTTAGAGCCTAGAAGGAGGCCCGGAAAAACAACTTTGAGAAGGTGATGGAACATTCCAAGCAGAATACTATCGCTGGAAGAAGGAAGGGCAGAGTGAGAGAACCGAATTGAATTAGAATAATACAATTGGTTTTGGGAATTGGGGTTATTCCAGAGAAGACTATTATACATATTTAGAGAGAGGGAGAAGAAAAAAGTGAAGCTTTGGTTTTTCTATTCAAAGAAATATACCTATGCCTGCATATGATTCTTGCAGAGCCGGTTCAACCTTCATCACAAACTCCATCAGATCAATCAAACCAAAACAACCAAATCTAAATTTTAGTCTATTTAAAATGTCTTTACCAGTTGTGGTTGTGGGATGCCGGCCTGAATGTGGGTGCCCATTTGCTTAACGGTAGTAGGGCCCTCAGATTTCTCATTCTGTTTCTCTCTCCCAACACGACTCCGCCTTACAGATGATTTCTTCTCAATTTCAGTTATTTTGTTTTAATATATTAATAGGTAAGACGAAAAGGCACAATTATTGGGTGTTTTTAAAAGTAAACATGTCATAAGTTGGTGTAATAAAGAGCAGTTAAAAAAAAATCAAAAGGTACCTGATGACCAAAAAGGTGCCTATTAAAAAATGAAGTCATAATTGTTCATGTTTTTAAATGTATATGTGGCATTAATTTATGTTGCCACGTGGTGCAATGAGGAATGGTCAACAAAAAGTCAAACGTTTCAACTATTAGTTATTATATAGATATATTGATATTGATTGGATACCCAATATTCCTAACTTTTGCCCCCCAAAAAAGGCACGAATGAGGAGGAAAGCTTAAAATTGTAGATGTATGGAGTTCAAAAAAATGATGAAGTGCAAGAGCATTTTCCATGGAGTTCAAAAAAATGAGCACCATTCACATAAGTTAGCATTTAGGTAAGGAATTGTCCATTCGTTAAGAAAAGAACGAAAAAGCTTTTGAGAAATGGACCTATTGACAATTTGACATAATGCAAAAAAGTAAAAAGCACATTGAATACCTTCATGGTGAACCCTATAATCTATCAGACCACGGCAAAACCACAGTAAGAGAGGATGTACCAGTGGACCACTGCCAGATCTTAGAAACAGAAAAACTACACCTTTACTTCCAATGTAATCTTCTTCCCCTCACCATCCCCATCCCCATCAATTGTAGAAGTCCCATTTTGTCCCTCTCCCTTTCACAATTCTCATACTACCACCCACTCTATTGGGACATAGAGCAACTTGCAGCTCTGAATCAGCAACCACATATTGATATGATCCCAATGAGTAACATCTTGCATCCAAACTACTACTGCTGGTCTCTCCCACTCCTCTCTCTACTACAGCTCCTACTCCATCATTTGAGCATCTAAATTTGCCGAGTCCCACAGAAAATACACTCTTTTCACTAATAATGGCATTTTCTACAGGCTTTTGACCGGAAAGAAACCCACTTGCCCCATTGCTTGAAAACCCATCTTCTTCCCTTGGGTCCTCAAAACAAAAAACTGGGGTTTCAATGGAAAGCACAACAACCCCAGGCGTGTAAAGGTTCCCTCTACAGAGAGGGCAAGTTGAATTAGATAGTAATCATGTGCCTATACAATCAATATGGAAAGCATGGCTAAACATTGGAAGCAACCTCAACTTGTCTTGTTCTGCAAACTCACAAAGACAAACTGCACAATCAAATGGCTCTTTCAGACCCATTATCTCTTTATAGAGGAAAACTGAAAGCTTGATCTAGGTCAGAATCAAGAAAGTTGAAAGGGTTGTTGCAATTGTCTCTTAAAAGCATCAGACTCAGAAATCTCTAGGTGTCTGTTTGATTCACTGATTGATGATGAAGATCTATGTTTTGTGAGAAATCTAATAAGCAAGTGAAGTAGATCAGACATAAAAAAGATGACGGCCAGAATAACTATGATAAAAAGAATTGCTGGGCTTATTTTACTTCCAGATGATGATGTCGGTTGTTTCTGGTAATCAGTATTATATGGCAATGAAGGAGAAGAAGAAGATGAACGTAGATGAGAGAGAGGAGGGCTGGTGAGAAAACCATTTCTCAGTCTGACTTGAGATTGAACCAAAGACATTTTAGGATATTGGCATACTAAATTCACCACCACTTTTCTCAGCTGAATTGCAACAAACACTCAGTTATCAATGTGTTAAGTGTAACCCTCAAGACACAATTTTCCCTTGCTACCTTTGGCAACAAAGAATCAAACCCCAACTCATGTAATGTAGCAAACAAGCAAATAGTCACATGTATTTCTTGCACTCACAAGAAACCCAAATACAGTTTAATCAAATAATATGCAGAAAGAATCTAATTTTATTTTGACTCAGATTTGTAAACCAAACTGGTTAAAGGGACAATATTTTATCGTTACCAGAAACTCCAGTTCTTATCTTTTGCATTGACAAGAAAGAATATTGAAAAAGGAACAGCTTTTCATAGACAGTAACCATGTTTTGTAAAGGTTTCCTCTATAAAGGGGGCAAGATAAATTAGACAGTAATCATGTGTCTATTGACTGTTTTATACAAAGAACTATAAAGGAAAACATTTTGACAATCAGTTGTTTCAAAACAGAGTCCAAACTAATTTGTTTGAATTCCACACACAAAACAACAAGGAAGTAATTCATGTACAAAGGTTAATTCAGAACCTCAATCACTTTTCCTTACTTTTTCTCTGCAACTCCCCAGAAATACGAGTTGTCAAAGCCTCTGCCTATCCCACTATGGGACTCTTCAATTTCTTCTTTTTGGTCCCCCTTCTTGTCCATATCTTCTGCCATCTTCGCAACAAGTGAACAAAATTTTTCAAGGCAAGACACATCCTCAACAATGGAACCTCGTAGCTACAAATACAAACAGAAAAACAAAGGGGAAATTTAAAAAGGGTAAATTTTTACAGTTGAAAACTTATTTACTACTAAAAAAAATTAAAAGCTACTTACAATAGGAATTAGGCTATATTCTCCAAAATCTATCCTTTTCATCTTCAAGACCCTTTCCGGGCCTAAGACATTAAATTTTCTATGAGTTGGAAGTTCATCAAACAAATACTTCTTGCGCTGCATAAAAAAAAATAAAATAAAATAAAATAAAAAAACAAAACAGTTTCACAAGGTAAACAAATTAATTGGGAAAAGGAGGAAAGACACAAAATAACAACAAATAGCAAAATAGAGGAAAACAACAAATAACCTACCTCAACAGATGGATAAGTCACATCATACTTTGTTAGTAAAACAAGCTTGCCCTAAATTAAAAATAAAAAATAAAATAAAATAATAGACTGATGCTTGGCAAAGAGCTTTCATTAAACAAACTACTAATGCAACTCAAATAAGAAGAAATTAATTATATGCATACTTTTATCACATCGTTCACCCATTTTGATTGACTTCTTAAATCAACCTAGATGACATGCAATTTTTTTTTTTTAATATTATGGTTAAGAACATTATGCAAATACCACAGGTTCTTAACGTTACACAAGTAAAAACAAAAAGACCACAATATTATGAGGAAGAAAACTTACCATAGAATAGAACCCTAGAAACATCTGGAACGACTCAATAAGCTTAACCAGCCGAACGTTTATTTAGGAATAACCCACCTAATATGAACCTCAAAATTGAGAGTGATGCTAAAACTGTTGTTAAATTTTTAACTGGTGAAGCCGGTTGCAATGATGTTAAGCTAATAGAGTTCAAGAGAAAATGTGTTGTTCCTTACAATTTAAAGGTTATATGGATAAATGGGGAACTCAACGGAATTGCACATAGCCTTGCACAATATGCATGTGAGCGTCAAAGACTAGAGAGTCTTAATCATAGCACGGGGACTGCATTTAAAACAACAAAAAGGGAAGAAGTGTGGGATTATGAAAATGGTTTTCCAGCAGGTTTGATTGTCACTATATTAGAGGACTATGGGAGGAGAATGGTTAAGGTCAAATTTGGAAGTAATAACATTGTTGACACTGTAAGTTAGCCAATGTTATTTGATAGCCCCTGCTCCAATGCAAGAACCATTAAGTAACATTGGCCAACTTACAGTGTTAACAATGTTGTTACTTCCAAATTTGACCTTAACCATTCTCCTCTCATAGTCCTCTAATATAGTGACAATCAAACCTGCTGGAAAACCGTTTTCATAATCCCACACTTCTTCCCTTTTTGTTGTTTTAAATGCAGTCCCCATGCTATGATTAAGACTCTCCAGCCTTTGACGCTCACATGCATATTATGCAAAGCTATGTGCAATTCCTTTGAGTTCCCCATTTATCCATATAACCTTTAAATTGTAAGGAACAACAAATTTTCTCTTGAACTCTATTAGCTTAACATCATTGCAACCAGCTTCACCAATCAAAAATTTAACAACAGTTTCAACATCACTCTTAATTTTGAGGTTCATACTAGGTGGGTTATTCCTAAATAGACGTCGGCCTAAACGTAGGTGCGCGCCTTCTCATTGCCGCATCAACAGACAAGTTAAAATCTATTGTAAAGTCAAGTTCCCTAATTACCTCCTCCAAATAAATTGGATTACCTACACAATGAGTTTTCCCAAAGTTATTTTTCTAAAAGTGAGTCTACATACAAAACCCTATTTGTCAAAAGCTTCAAAATAATCAAACGCAAAAATATACAAAGCAATCAGAACACAATTCTCACAAAGCAATGGAAACAAGGACAAACCAAAATTTTACATAATAAAAGAATTTTACATTATATTTTTAAGTAATTTGCTAAACCACTTTTTCAATTTTCTATAACTATTGAACATTCTGTAAACTATTGAACATCCTAAGATTACATTTTCTTCTTATATCTTTCATGTTTGCAAAATTTTCAAAGGATCAAAGATCATTAGCTATGTCATCGATGATCAAAAAATTTTTAAATTTCAAGTTTTTGTAATCTAAAACTATGCATAAAAAATAAGTTTATAGATCAATGTCATATATGAAGAAGATCTATAAGTTAACCAATTGCATGCAAAAACACTCCCAAAGCAAATTGTGTGTTTAATTACCATTAGCTATTATATTGTCAAGTTTACTAATACTCACCATGAAATGGCAATTACGAGACAAACCCTTCATTAAGTAGATCATAATTGATAAGAGAAGCCCTCACAAGTGGCAACACTCTCATTATTGAGAATGAGTGTAATATCCGGTGATCTTATCAATTTTTTTACTAAGAATTGTTTTTTTAACTTTTAGTAACTTTTTGTGAGGAATTAGGAAGTTCAGAGAGATTTTAGGATTGGGAAAGGCATTTAAACATTAGATAAGAATATTAAGCTAAAATTGATCATCATTTAATTTTTTTATATCTAAACGTTGGTTTAGATTGTAATATGTATAACTTATATTTATCCCTATCTTAATTATATATACAAAATGCATTGGATAATGGAAACATGTCAATTTGTCATTTATAACCTAGTTTAAAATTTGGACTCTCACTGCCATGACTAACAATCTAAATTTTCCCTTTCTGCAACGTGGTCCAGAACTAAAAGGTGAGATTTGGATATATTTGCAATGAAATGAACAAGGTAAATGCAAGGCTGAAACTTTTTTTTTTTTTTTGGCATTTTGTGTTTTATTTCCTTTTAGGGTTTCATTTGAATATTTTCATTCATGTGAAAATAATAAAAATAAATTTTTTGTATCCTTTGATTTATGTCAAGTTTACACTAAACTCTCTGTTTGGATGTCGTCTCTATCTCTATACTCACTTTCTCATTTTCTTATTATTCTTAACTTGATTAGAAAACCTCCCCACTCTCAAGGACAACAAATCGATTTTCATGTAAGTTTCTCTCTACTTAACTTGACTTCTATATTTTAAAATTTTTTCTTTGTCAAAAATTTCTATATATTCATTAACCATATATCATTTGGTTTGTATTTCTTGTACTAATACTGCTTTAGTTTTGTATAGTATCACCCCCACAAGTTCAAAAAATTCAATTTAATTATATTATTGAAAATTTATATTTGATTTACATATAATTCTTGATTAAGTAATACTAGTAAAAAAAATTAAAAATGTAGCAGCCTTTATCACACCAACAAAACAGAAACAGAGACAATTTTTTCTTATATGCAGTATGCACACTAACTGGAATTTATTTGTTGCTGCATCAAAGACTTTCAATCATTCGGCTTTTTATGCTTTCCTTTCAATCATCAAAGATTCTTGATCTGCTCTGAGTTCTCGTCTGGAAAGATGATAACAAAAGTAAATTAATAAGAAAAAACCAAACAAAAAACTCCTACTACTCTTTTTTTTTTATAAGGAATTGGAAAATAGTCAATATAAAAAAAAATAAATAAATAAAATAGTCCAGACGGCAACTATGCAACAATAGAGAATGGCCATGGGCAGGGTATGGATCGGGTATATACCCCATACCTACCCGAAATGTTTGCCCATGGATACCCGAATACCAATACCCATTATTATCCATTCCCAATTCTTACACAGATTTATTATCGGATATCCATACCCTACCGGAAACCCATTTAATTTTTTCTTTTTAAAATCCAAAACATTTCAACTTAAAAACTAACCAATAAATTTATCTTAAAAAAGAAAAAACTAATGAATAACTTTGAAATTAGATGTATCTGCTTCTTTATTCTTTTTTTATTCTTTTTTTCTTTTTAGATAGAGATAGAAATTTTAATAGACAAAATTTTATTATACACTCTCTGATACATGCTCACAAAGCCTCACAAACGGAGCACATGAGCACAAAAATCCCAGTAGCTTACCCTCTGTCCTACCTGTGTTGTTCACGCGCTCACGCGCCACCACAGCCACTGTTCTTGGCAGATCCGTGAAGCCTTTAACCTCCGCATCACCGATTCGTGTTCCACGCACCGTTTGGGGCTCTGCTAGGTAGTAGATCGAGAAGTTAAGTTCTAGATTTCGGAGAGAGAGAGAGAGAGATCGGAATAATATGAAGTGTTTGGCTCGGGTTTAGAGAGAGAAAGGGTGAGAGGTTGGGAACCACCATCTTGGTGGTGGCGGTTGGGCTTCACGATGGAGCTAGGAGGCTGTGCCTCGTTTAGATCGAAGAGAGAGAGAGACCGATCCAGATCGAGAGAGGTTCTATGTTTCGGTTTTAGAGAGAAGTTGAGGCTGAGTTGTTAAACCACCGCCGATTGTGACGGTGATGAGCAGCCATGGACGTCAGAGATAGAGAGATAGTTCAGATCCGACGATTAGAGAGAGATTTCGAGGTTGAGAGAATTGGTTCGGAGATGGAGAAGACCACCGTAGTGGTGTTGCTGGTGATCGGAGTGATAAGTTGAAGGTACTAGGCCATGGAGGCTCGGATGAGAGAGAGAGAGAGAGTGACGGTGAAGATGGAGGCTCTGGTGAGAGAGAGAGTGTGAAAATAAGAGAGTTAGGGTTTTTTATATACGGGTCGGGTATGGATAATATCCATACCTTACCCGAACTATTTGAATAATATTTATACCCTACCTGGTTCAACCCACGAAGAACCGGATATTCCTCAAAACATTTGGATTGAGAATGATATCTAATTATCTCTCACTTTAGGGTTGGTTTTTTCTTTTTCTTTTTAATTAAGGTTTTTTAACAAATTAATTAGTAAATAATATATTAAATATTAAATTAAGGGCAAAATGACATCATTTTGGGAGATTTCAAATGATAATGAAATTGTGGATCTTTAAAACTTAGAGATCTGAAATAAAAGAAAGCAAATGTTTAGATAATTGAAATAAAAAATAGTGAAACTTAAATGATAAATTTTGAAATTTGAGCTTTTTTTGTAGTTAAAATATTATTTTGGTTTCTCAACTTTATCAAAATTATTATTTTTCATTTTTAAATTAATTTTGTTTATCTCACATTTTGTAAAGAGTTTTTTTATAAATAATTCACAGATAAAAAAAGATTAAAAAGAAATTTTTTTTCAATAGTTTAAGAACGAAAAATAAATTTTTGATAAAATTTAAGGATGAAAAATAAAATATTTTTAATAGTTTAGGAAAAAAAATGAACTTTTCAATTGTTTAGAAACCAGCAACTAACCTTTTAAAGTTTAGAAATAAATTTGAAAAAAAATTGGTAAAATTTAGAGCACAAAATATAATAATAATAATTATTATTATTATTGTTATTAGGGTAAAATATCATTTTCGTCCCTAAACTATCACAAAAGTTCGTTTTTCGTCCCTAAACTTTGAAAAGTTCTATTTTCGTCCTTAAACTTTCAAGAGTTCTATTTTCGTCCCTAAATTTTCCAAAGTTCTGACAGAGTGCGGACGTGGCTTGTCAGAGTGCTGATGTGAGAGGGACGAAAATCAATACATTTGGAAAAGTTTAGGGACGAAAATAGAACGTTTGAAAGTTTAGGGACGAAAAACGAACTTTTGTGAAAGTTTAGGGACGAAAAACGAACTTTTGTTTATCTCACATTTTGTAAAGAGTTTTTTTATAAATAATTCACAGATAAAAAAAGATTAAAAAGAAATTTTTTTTTCAATAGTTTAAGAACGAAAAATAAATTTTTGATAAAATTTAAGGATGAAAAATAAAATATTTTTAATAGTTCAGGAAAAAAAATGAACTTTTCAATTGTTTAGAAACCAGCAACTAACCTTTAAAAGTTTAGAAATAAATTTGAAAAAAAATTGGTAAAATTTAGAGCACAAAATATAATAATAATTATTATTATTATTGTTATTAGGGTAAAATATCATTTTCATCCCTAAACTATCACAAAAGTTCGTTTTTCGTCCCTAAACTTTCAAAAGTTCTATTTTCATCCTTAAACTTTCAAAAGTTCTATTTTCGTCCCTAAATTTTCAAAAATTCTGACGGAGTGCTGACGTGGCTTGTCAGAGTGCTGATGTGAGAGAGACGAAAATCAATACGTTTGGAAAAGTTTAGGGACGAAAATAGAACGTTTGAAAATTTAGGGACGAAAAACGAACTTTTGTGATAGTTTAGGGACGAAAATAGAACTTTTGAAAGTTTAGGGACGAAAAACAAACTTTTGTGATAGTTTAAGGACGAAAATGATATTTTACCCTTGTTATTATTATTTTTCAGTTACAACAGAGTACAAGACAATGCAAGGGTTTATGCTTAAACCCTAAACTAAAATCCCATATTCCTTCCTTTGCTACAAATACATCTCAATTCTCAAAACCCCATTCCAATCCCACAAAATAAGAGAAAACCCAGATGCTTCTCAATCGCTTAGCTTCACTGCTTTACCTCCACAAACTCTCACCGCCTCCTACTAAATTCTTTTCTCATTTCAAACACTCATACTCTCTTCTTCTCTCTAACCCTTCACCTTTAGCACCACCGCCATTACTTCCTTCGTGCCCTTCATTTTCTTTGCCCAAAGGTCAACTTCTTTTGCCTGAACCCACCTCGCCAAAGACAAGCTAGACCTTTTGCTACTACCACCGCTACTGCTGCGGAAAGGAAGGAAACAGACACGTTTTTCACCGATGAAGACGTGTCGTGGGCTTCCCTCGGGGTGTCCGATAAGCTTTCTCAGGCTCTCTATAGTGCCAGCATCGATAGGCCCTCTCTGGTTCAGGTACCCACACACACTCACCCTGGCCTTGTTCACTCATTTGTTGAATTATAGTAGGAATGTCAATGTTTTGTTTTTGATTGTCTTCGGAGAAATGAAAGGAAAGGTAAAGAGGGAAAAGCAACATATTTAGAATTGTGGGTTTTGTTTTTTGAGGGGAAAAGATGAAAACTTTGACCAATACGGTGTTTAATAAGCGAAAATTTCTATACTAGACTTGTTAAAGGCTTTGTTTTGGATCTCTCTTTGTAATTCTTAGGTTCCATTTGGTTTTCAGTAGTATAAATTGATTGATATAAATTTAACAACACATGTTGAAGAAAAACACATGATATTATAAATATGAAATGACATTTTACACTTAGTCATTTCAAATCCACACATTGATAATGCTCAAATTCCTTCATAAATTTCATTAATAAAGAAAAACCTATCATTTCATACTTTATTCAAGTCATTTAAAACTAAAGATTGAAATCCAAATCCTTGTGCATTTATTTTTTAGTGAGGTTTGATATTTTGCAATCAGAAATAATAACCATCATCACCATCTCTAATTCCACAAAATACCACAACCACCATTCCCTTGACAAACAACAACAACAACAAAGCCCTCGTCCAAAACTATGGGATCAGCTATAGATCCTTAATCATTCACTTGTATTCTTTTTCTGCTATTCTATCCTATATAAAATAAACTCTTCGTCACCTCCTTTATTAACATCTCTTTTTATACTACTTCTCTAGTGTTCGTTTTTCCTTTTCTTTTTTAATTGATAAACGACACCCACCCACCCATTAGGTCATGAACCCATGACCTCAATGGCTCACTCAGTCACCCTCCAACCCATTATTATGGCTACTAGTGTTATTTTAGTCCTCCCTCTAACTACTTTAGTTCCCTTTCCTTATTAAAAGATGCACTCGAACTCTTTTGCTTACAATTAGTCTTAAATCCTTACTAACTATTTATAATGGCTATATAGTGACTATAAACTGCAGCTGATGATAATGGATAGACTACTCAATAAGTCCTGGACCATTACTACTACTGTCAATTTTGTTACAGTCAGCTCGAAAGTTGACAACCTAGCAAGGCTTACAACTCTTACTACTATTATTAATGAACTATTGAGGCTTCTTTTCTAATGCTGCTATGAAATGCCATACTACTGATTGCTTTGTATTGGTAGAATCATAGTTTTAGGAAAACTTACACTTTCTGAAAATTTTGGGCTGGGAATTCCAGCTGCCAATGATCTGAATTCTGAACATTAGTGTTACTTGAAGAAGGGAACCGAATTCTGTACTTGATGAGACAAAAAAAACTCCATCATCATTTGGTTGTTCATCACAACACATGAAAATCCCTACAATAAGATTATTTATCAGTAATTCTAACTTAGGTGATGTCATAAATAAAAAGAAAAGAAATCTGGTAGGGTGAGACTGAGGGAATAGTAGAATGAGAGGAGAGGGAAAAAAAATCCTAAATAGGCTAAGAAAGAGAGAGAGAGTAGCTGACTGTGTGAGCCATGGCAGAGGAGTGACAGTGAGAGAGATGGAAAGGGTGTGAGACAGAAAGGATGCTTACCCATGTAAATGCATGTTATATTAAACTCTTTCACATACAAAAGGAACTAACTTGTATAAGATTACAGGGAATAATCGAAACTACAAAAGCAAAAAAAGAAAAAAAAGGACATTGCTTTCTATGCTTTTTGACAGAAACGAGGACAAAAAATCACTTGGTTCACTCACACCAATTATGAAGTGATAGATTATGAAAGAAGTAATAAAGGCAGCCTGTATGGTTCTGTGGTTAATAAACGTAGAAGGTAGCCTGAACAAGCTCCAGATGCAATGAAAATCCCTATCAGGTTGCTTGTAGCAATTCCTTGATATCATAACCTTGAAGCTGCAAACAACCACAGTTTACAGTTAGTTTTAACTTTTAACACTTGAAACAAAATTATACATGTAAAGCTACACAGTATTGACATATATACCTGCTTGGTTGTCCATGAGATCCAGTGCAATATAATAACCGTGGAAAAGGTCATTGTCAAGGGCGAATCAAGCAGACTTACACACACACATAATAAAACTTCCACCTGAAGAAAGTTGAGAAGCAATATTACTCCAGAGTTCCAAAAGGGCATGTATTGTGATTGGCTTTAGAATATTGCAGGTTTAGGCATATGAAAACTTCAAAGCAGTCCCTGCAAGGATCACAATGTACTGTTATTTTATAACAACTTTAACAATACACCCTACATCTCATTCTCATTAAAATAATACTATATTTTATACAAAAAAATAAATAAATAAATAAAACCATGTTATTGTACTTTTTGGTGGCAGTAGAGATGGAAAAAAAAAATTTACATGTTCAACGCAGCATGATGTAAAGAATTTTGCAATATGCTTCACCAGATGTGGGAATCTATTTGTGAATTTGGTGTTATGATAATAGCTAAAATGGATTAAAGGCATTTTGCTAGTGATCTTAGGGGCTTCATATTCATAGCTTCTTAGTTTGTCACTTTATCACTTCTCAACCAGATGTGGGAATCTATTTGTGGATTTGGAGTTACAATAAAAGCTAAAATGGATTAAAAGCATTTTGCATCACCGGATGCTGATGATCTTAGGGACTTCATATGCATAGCTTCTGAGTTTTGTCACTTTACCACTTCTCATCAATAAATTGACATTAATTCAACTATGGAATTTATTTTATTTGTAAGAAGGTAAGGTAGTATTCAAACACAAGTTCCTTAGTGAAAGATCAAAGACTTTACCAGTTGAGTTAACTGAAACCTACTTGATTAAGGATTACTATCTCTTATTGCTTGAAACCCCATACATTGGTTTATCAACAAATAGAGAAGCTACTATGATCGCATCTTGACAAAATAACCTAGATGCTCTTCTTTTTTTTACTTGAAAATGTCGTATTCTAATAGTTTTTTCAATTATATTCAAACACATGGCTTTTAGGACTGTTCACGGGTCGGTCCGGGTCGGGTTTGTGCCCAACCCGAAACCGACTCGACTAGATCGGGTCTCTTAAATCTGAACCCACTGCCGACCCGCCGACGGCAGCGGTTCGGGTGGTTGGATGCCAGCAGATCGCCGGTCGGGTATCGGTCGGTTTCGGATTTTGCAGAAATCGTCGCCAGTTTTCTTTATGCTCAAAATCGTTGCCTGATTTCGCCAAAATCACTGGTTTTTGCTGGATCTCGCCGGATCTCGAAGAGATCTCCGCAGATCTCAACGAGATCAGGCCAGACCTCGAAGAGATCCAGATAGATCTCAGTGTAAAATCACCGGATATCTTCGAGATTAGGCCGGATCTTGAAGAGATCTCGGCAGATCTCAACGAGATCAGGCCAGACCTCGAAGAGATCCGGCGAGGTCTCAGTGCAAAATCGGCGGGGAACCATTTTTCAATGTGTTTTCCGGTCGGGTCGGTTGAAATCGGTTTTTCATGCTCAAACCTGTCAACCGACCCGCCAGTCTCGGGTTTTATGGGCGGAGACCCGCTGCCGACCATCATCGGCGTCGGGTCGGGTCGGCCAGTTTTCGGGCCGGGTTGGGCGGGTTGGGCGGGTTCCGGGTCTGCCTGGATACCCCTAATGGCTGTATTATATCTAATTGTTATTGAAAAGGGAAACATTGTTAGTCGATCATTAATGCAACAATGTCTATGAATAGAATTGGATACCCAATATTCCTAAGCTTTGCCCAAAAAATAAAAAGTAATAAGGAAGAGGAAAGCATCAAATTGTACATGTATCGAGTAAGGAATTTCACTGAAAAGATAACGTGCAAGAGCCATTTGCCATAAAGTTCAAAAAAATGAGCACCATTCACATAAGTTAGCATTTAGGTAAGGAATTAACCATTCATTAATAAGAGAAGAAGAAAAGGAAAAAGCTGAGAGAAAAAGCTTTTGAGAAATGAATCCTTTGGCAATTTGACAAAATGCAAAAAAAGTACAAAGCACATTGAATACCTTCATGATGAACCCTGTAATCTATCAGACCATGGCAAACCCACTGTAAGAGAAGATGTACCAGTACCACCCATATGGGTTTCTGCAGAACTTGTGAATTTACTCTACTTGGACCATTGCCAGATCTTAGAAACAGAAAAACCACCTTTACTTCCAATGTTAATCTTCTTCCCCTCACCATCCCCATCAATTATGGAAGTCCCATTTTGTCCACCTCTCCCTTTCACAATTCTCATACTACCACCAACTCTATTGGCACATAGAGCAACTTGCAGCTCTTCATGCATCCAAACTACTACTCTCTCCCACTCCCACTCCCACTCCCGCTCCCACTCCTTTCTCCACTACAGCTCCTACTCCACTTCTAAATTTGCCGAGTCTCACAGAAAATACCCTCTTTTCACTAACAATGGCATTTTCTGCAGGTTTTTGACCAGAAAGAAACCCACTTTGCCCCATAGCTTGAAAACCCATCTTCTTCCCTTGGGTCCATAAATCAAAAACTGGGTTTTCAATGTAAAGTCCGGCCCAGGTGTGTAAAGGTTTCCTCCGTAAAAGGGGCAACTTGAATTAGACAGTAACCATGTGCAGGGCCGGCCCAACAACGTTGGGCCTTAGCTGAAAATGTTAAGTGGCCTTTTTTTATATTTAAATAATTTTTTTTAAATCTGTTTTTTTCATTTTCTTTTTGAGATGCAAAATTACTAGTTAAGTTTTTGTTTATAAGCTCCTCCTAACATTTTTTTTTTTTCAATTGATAATATGGCTAATCCATTTAATCTTTCTTGTGACATAATAAACTTTAAATAAAATTCTATTAATTTTAGTTTTGAAAAACTTTTTTCTGCAAATGCAAAGCAGCAAATGTAATAGGTACTGTTAGTAATATTTTATAAGCAATATATGCATTTATAATAGAATCTAGCCTTTTCAAATAATTAAGTACATTAATTAGAGTATTTTCGTCTGTTTGCATAACTAAGTACAATAAATTACTTTCTCAAAAAAAAGTACAATAAATTAGTATCATTATAATACAAATGGGTTGATATGATATACATCAAATTATTAATTAGTGTGATAACTTATAATAATTAATAAAATAAAAGTCTACAAAATACATGTATAGTGCAATGGGTGTGTGCCTATGCTACGATTATACATTGAGATTAAGTGTGGGTCGTGGGTTAGTGTGTGTTGGCCAGCCGGCTAGCTATGAGATGTGGTGTGGCCATAGCAGTGCTTGTGTTAGTGTGCTTTCCTGTCATTGCTGTCAACTGTATGTGTAGTGGCAGTGTGCAGATCAAAAAATAAATTTTAAAATAGTGATACAATGGGGCCTTTTTAATCTTCTGTATTTTATAATACAATAGGGCATTTTTAATGCATTCTATTAATCAATGAAATGGTTGAAAAAAAAATTGTAATTAAAATATATAGATAAATATTTTTCTTTTTTCTTTTTTTACAATGGGGGCCTTTTTTTATTTGGGAACCTTATGTAATTACATCAATTGCATCTATAGTTGAGCTGGCCCTGACCATGCGTTTATTGAGTGTTATTTACAAAGAACTATAGGAAAACATTTGATAACCAGTTGTTTTAAAATAGAGTCCAAACTAACTTATCTGAAATTCCACACACAAAACAAAAAGAAAAAAGAGGTAATATAGGTTAATTCAAAACTTCAGTCACTCTTCCTTTTTCTTTGCAACTCCCCAGTAATAAGAATCGTCAAAGACTCTGCCTATCCCACTATTGGGCTCTTCAATTTCTTCTTTTTGGTCCCCCTTCTTGTCCATATCTTTTGCCATCTACACAACAAATGAAAGATATTTTTCGAGGAGAGGTGCTTCCTCAACAATGGAATCTCATAGCTACAATACAAAAACAAAAGGGAAATTTAAAAACAGTAATTTGTTGATAGTGAAAAAACTTATTTACTATTAAAAAAATTAAAAGCTACTTTAAGACATTAAGGTTGCATTTGGAATTGGTTGAAAATGCAGCCTTTTTTACTATTTTATCTTATTTTTTGCTACTATTCAGCTTATTTTTGTTACTATTCATAGGTCTCATTGCAGTTTTTCATGGGTTCTATTGTATAATTCAACTAGTTTTTAGCTTTACCTACAATATTTTTAGCAAAAAGTTTTCTGTTTCAGCTAAATAAATTATTCCTAAACAGATCCTAAATCTTCTTTGCTTCGGTAGGTCTTGAAACAAATACTTCCCATACTGTATCAAAAATAAAAATAGTTGTTGATGATCATTTTGGGAAGCCCAGTAGAAGGAAGAAGCCCAGCAACATGGGTAGAAATGAGTTAATAATTGGATAGAAAAGCCATTAAACCCAAGTGGTAGGAATAATGGATCATAAGGCCATAAAATAAACAAATGGGCCTTGAGGAAGCAAACGGGCCTAAAGGAGCCCGGAAAGAGAGAAGTAGGGAACCCATGGGCAGTATGTGATGTAGAAAAGTGAGAATGGGCCACAACAAGCCCGAAGTAATGCAAGTAAAGAAAGTAAGGGGTTGATGGAAAGTCCATGAGTCCCAAGGATGAAGGATAAAGTAATTGGGCCAGGGAAGCCTAAAGGAGTTAGTAAAAGCCCATGGGAATACAGAATTAGAAAGGGCTGAGGATGTCCAAGGAAAGTAAATGGGCCAAGGATGCCCAAAAGGAAATGAATGGGACACAGGAGCCCATAAGCAATGTAATCAAAAGGCCCAATGACCATACTGAGTCATTGAGAGAAGAATAGGCAACAAACCCAAAGAGGCCCAGCAGGTTTGGGTTAAATAACATCACAGTAGGAATAGCAGAGTGGTACAACAGGAAATGCAAAGATGCAGAAAAGAGCAAAAGAATGGGCTGAAGGAGGAAAAGCCCAGAGTCAAGCAAAGCCCAGCCCTCAAAGGGAGCAATCCCTAAAGAATGAGAAGTCAAAGTGGCTCACGCCATAAGAAGCCAAGGACGGGCGGCAGAATGTGCAGACGAGCCTCTAGACCACGGCGAACGCATAAGTAACAGACAGATTTTGGACATACACAAAAGTGAAGCACGCGCAAGGCCTAGATATCACCAGCCAATACAAGAAGTGGTGAGGTCATGGGTCAGAGGTAAGAGGGTATGGTCTAGCGGTGGGGAGAGGGGAAAAACCTATTATAGGGTTACTGCTCAGGCTCTTTTGGAAAAATGTCCTGTTGGGATGACATAGCACCCAAAAAAAGTAAAGATGAGTTGGAACCACTAGGTGCATGCCATGAGGGATAGGAAGAGAGAGAGAGAGAGAGCACCCAAATCATAGCAAGTAAGAGTGCCATGGCAAACAAACAAACAAAATAGTCTTCTTTATCTGGTGGCACAGCCAGCACAGGTAAGTGGTGGTGGCTGGGCGACTGACGAATCAGTGGTGGTCTGTAAGGACATCCATACCAAACAAAGGTAGTTAAATGTTAAAATAATAAAATCCGGTCATGGCAGGGATTATGTAAAGGGCCCTTGCGGTGCACAAAGGGGAGGGATCACAATCACGAACACAGTAATAGTAACCTCTAGGAAAGAATTGCAACAAATAAGCAAACACTAAAAAAAGAAGAGAGAAAAAGAAAAAGAAGGAGAAGTAACGAAAGAAATGGGAGAGCATAGAACGGCAGGCATGTACCAATAGGTTGAGCCCTTCTCTCCCTCTAAAGTCCATGCTCTCTGTCAAAGGCAAAAGATTCTTCTAGGCACTAGTCATTTAGGCCTGCTCCCTCAAAGCAATTAATTTCTTCCTGAGGAGATTATTCGCATTGAGTAAATGGTTCCTTTCTTGACTCCAACCCTATAACATAACTTGGCACGACAAACTGACATTTCTTTCTTTGATTCAATAAACTTATTGCTATCTCTTCCTCATTTATTTCTTCTATTTCATGATAAGGGCACTTTCTTGTTACTTCCCTTTATTTATTTCTGTCTAAGTAGCAAACGTATCTCTTTTGTTATATTTATTATATCTGTCTATCATAACTTTCCCATAGCAGCTCCGCCTGTCATGGGCATGTAACCAAAGCTTTGGCCAACTGGGCATAGTTTGTACACAAGCCGGACCAAGGTGGATTACAATTGGACATTTCCTAACTCCCTAATCCAGAATACTTGGGCCCAATACGGTAAGAGGTAGCCCAACCCAACATTACAAAAAGGGCCCACCACAATAGTTTCACAAGGTAAACAAATTAATTGAAAAAAAAAATACACAAAATAACAACAAATAGAAATAGAGGAAAACAACAAATAACCTACCTCATCAAATTTATAACCTAGGAAGCACGGTGCGGATTTGGGTTCAGGTTCAGGTGCAGGTGTAGTACGGTGATACGACAATTTTTTAAAAAGTAGAACATGGGTGCGGCAGGATACGTTTACTAATTAATTAGTAAATATATATTTTTTATATTTTCTATATATTGCTAAGCTTTTTTTTTTTTTTTCATATGATGGTAAACATGATAAATAAATAAGCAATCAACATTATTTTTTAGTTATCAAAAAAAAGAAAGAACCTATCAAAAAAAAAATCAACATATTTTTTTCAATCAAGAAATCAACTAAAATTATTATATATATATATATATATATAAATGTTACGTTATTATTATTGGCATCATTATTGTGAGAGAAATACATGTGAGCATTATTATTATTGGCACCATTACTGTGAGAGAAATACATGTGAAGAGTAATAAAGTTTCAAAGTAATTTATTCAAATTAAATTAATATCCTAAAGTGAAGTGCTTTTCTTCTTTTTTGAGAAATGCCTAAAGTGAAGCAATTGTGTTATTTATAACCAGGAACTTCCTGGAAGTTTCTGAATTTCCTTTCAACTCACTTTCCAATGGTTAATAAAATCTTTCACACGTGAATTGTTGGTTTTAACTTTTAAAGTTTGTTTTATCACATTTTTCTCTCGCTCTCTCTCTCTCAAGCAAGGAAGCATGGGTGCGCCATTTTCGTTGGTGCACTCGCGTCAAACTTTGTGGGACGGGCCATGCGGCTTGGACGCGGTTGCACTCGCATCCCCTAATGAATTTTTTTTTTTTTTACCTATGTGGCCCGATACGGTTTGAAATAGGACCAAATATGGGCCAAAATACTTATTAAAAAAACATTAATTTCAAACTTATCTTTTATTTAGTTTTAGTTTCAAACTTTCAATATTGTATTCTAATTTATGAACATCATGTAATGGTTATTTATTCACTTTATTATCTATTACTGCTCTTAAATTGATATATGTTTACCATTATATGAAAAAAAAATGTTTAGCAATATATAGAAAATAAAAATAAAAATATATCTAGTAATTAATTAATGAACGTATCTTGCCGCACCGATGATACGACAATTTTTTAAAAAGTAGAAAATGGGTGCGGCAAGATACGTTTACTAATTTATTATTAAATTTATTCTTATTTATATTTTCTATATATTGCTAAGCTTCTTCTTTTTTTTTTTCCCCGTAAACATGATAACTAAATAAGCAATCAACATATTTTTTAGTTATCAAAAAAAGAAAGAAAATCAACATATTTTTTTCAATCAAGGGCGGTAGGGCTATGGTAAAGAAGATGATGGTTTGGAGGAGATACCTTAGGATTAAGGTTAGTTTAGAGATGGAGAGATTAGATGCTTATCTCTTGGAGAGGCAAAAGATCAAGTTTTTGAGAGCCTAGAAGCGGAGAGCCTTTTTTCGCGAGGCATCAGCGAAAATTTTTACCCATCAGAATGGGAACTATTTATTAGGTTCAATAGGAATCTTCCTTACCTTTGATGCTAGATTTTCTTCAGATGCTTCATCAATAGAAGTGATGGAGAAGCTGATAATGATGGAAAATCAACTTTCCATTTGCACATTACGGTGGTATATAGGATGGAGGACACCCCCCTTCCAATGTGGTATCATCATATTGGACTACCACATTCTATTAAACAAAGGACACTTGCCCCAAGACGGTGGACACCCCCCCTTCCAATGTGGTATCATCATATTGGACTACCACATTCTATTGGACAGAGGCCACTTGCACCCCCCCCCCCTCGCCCCATACTTCAGAATGAGGGTGTTGTTCTTCTTCTTCTTCTTCTTTTGGGTGTGTGTTTTTTAGAACTCCTTGGTTTGTATTATATTAGGTGTGTTAAGACCTTTTTTTTTTTTTTGGTTTTTTGATAAGCTTTAATTTTCATTAAACTAAAAGGAATGGACTGGGACGAGTAGAGGCTAGGGGGCTGCCGGCAAAAAGCTTTGTATCGGATTTTGCAGCTATTTTGGATGATTGATACCTAATTGTATGCTTATAAAAAAAGAAATCAACTAAAATTATTATATTGATATATATAAATGTTACGTTATTATTATTGGCATCATTATTGTGAGAGAAATACATGTGAGCGTTATTATTATTGGCACCATTACTGTGAGAGAAATACATGTGAAGAGTAATTAAGTTTCAAAGTAATTTATTCAAATTAAATTAATATCCTAAAGTGGGTGCTTTTTTTTTTTTTTTTTGAGAAACGCCTAAAGTGAAGTTCTGAATAAAAAAAAAAATTTGAATTGAAGAGTTATACTAAAAGGAAGTGAAGCAATTGTGTTATTTATAACCAAGAACTTCCTGGAGGTTTCTTAATTTCCTTTCAACTCACTTTCCAATAGTTAATAAAACCTTTCACACGTGAATTGTTGTTGTTTTAACTTTAAAAGTTTGTTTTATCATATTTCTCTCTCGCTCTCACTCTCAAGCAAGGAAGCTCGGGTGCACCATTTTCGTTGGCGCACGAAAATTAACTTTTTTTCATTAGTATATCGACACATATCAGGTTGTATCGAGTCATTAGTATATCGACACATATCAGGTTGTATCGAGTACTATTTCGGACTGTATCAGGTTGAGTCAAAAAAAAAAAAAAAAATAGTCAAGGGACGCATGTGCAATTGCGTCTAGGCCTCACAGCACGTCCCACCGAGTTCAACATGGGTGCGCTGACCAAAATAGTGCACCCGTGCTTCCCAATTTATAAAGCACATCATACTTCGTTAGTAAGACAAACTTGCCCTAAATTTAAAAATAAAAAACAATAATAACAAAATCATGATAAAAAAAAAGTGTATAATTAAAAAAATTAAAAATTAAAACCCACATTCTTGTAGTCAATGATGTGTTAACATGCTTGGTCAAGAGCTTTCATTCTTTCTTCCTTCTCCGGCTCTAGGTAGTTGTGCAAACGTGTTCCTAATTCCTGTAGAAGAAATTAATTATATACATAACTCTTCCATCTTGTAAAAAAAATACTGATGAAATTCAAATAAGAAGAAATTAATTATATACATACTTCAATCACCTTTGTCACCTTCTTCAACTGATTTCTTAAATCAAGCTAGATGACATGCAAAAAAAAAATATTATGGTTAAGAACATTATATTCTTAAATCAAACTAGTTAACATGCAACAAATAATTAATATTATGGTTAAGAACATTATGTAGGTATACAAGTTCTTACCGTTACATTTCATTAAAAGAACATTATGGACTCAAGTAAAAACAGAAAGAACATAGTATTATGAGGAAGAAAACTTACTATTGGATAGAACCTTGGAAGTGTCTGGAACAACTCCATAAGTTTAAACAGTTGAAAACTAAAACATTTATAATAATAAAAAAATAATATCAATATACATTGTTATTTATTATGTAAAAACAGAAGGACAAATGTATGTATACACAAACTAGGTAAGCTTCTTTAAAGAGATCTATTTACTTGACAAATGTCTAGTTGTCTCAAAGTTTTGACATTCTAGGTTTCCTGTACTCTTATTATGATGCTTCTATTTATTAATTATGATGCACAAATGGATATTATTGAAAGAAAAAAGAATATTATGTATTAATTTATTTTGTTGAGAATGACTCATAATTCTTCTAACGTTGAATATGCTGTTGTATTATATGACAACACTGTCAATATGAAAATATTTTAAAAACAGATAATTTTAAATTTTCACAATAACACTATTGTAAAAGGTGGCATACCTTCCATTTCATACCACCGGCCAAATAATTCGTCATCCCAAAATCGTAGTACAAATGAACTAATTACTTGGTTAGTTATGACCTAACTTAAATTTGCAAAAAAATTAAAAAATAAGAAACTATATCTATCAATAAATAATTAAAAAAAAAATAGCAAACATATAAACTTACGGTTCATTTAATTGTTAATAGTTCTTACGTTGGAGCTGAAGCCATCAAGTAACATTGGCCAATTTACTGTGTCAGAATTGTTGTTATTGCTACTTCCACATTTAACCTTAAGCATTCTCCTCCTAAAGTCCTCTAATATAGTGACGATCAAACAAGTGGAAAAACCACTTTCATAATACCACAATTCTTCCCTCTTCGTTGTTTCAAAGGCAATCTCCATGTTATAATTAAGACTTTCCAGCCTTTCACATGCAAAAGCATATTGTGCAAGGCTATTTGCAATTCCGTTGAGTCCTGCATTTATCCATATAACCTTTAGATTGTGAGGAACAATTTTTTTTTTTTTTTTGAAATCTATTTGATTAATTGCAACCATCTTCATCAATTAAAAAATTAACAATACTTTTAGCATCACTCTAAATTCTAAAGTCTTTAATAGGTGGGTCATAACTAAATAAACATTTGGCACAAGTAATAATGACCTAACCTTCCAACAAAGAACCTTTTTAAACAAACTCTATTGCATTTTTTTGGGAGAAATTGGAACAAACAGGTAATTGGTTTTGGTCCCTAAGGACAACACCAATTTCGAGATAAGATGTAACTGTGCACCTCCTCAGAGCCATCAACAAATAGGTTAAAAGAACTTGTAAAGTCAGGTTTTCTAACCACCTCCTCCAAATAAATTGGAGTACCTACAAAATGAGAAATTATGAGAAGCGAGCTGGCTGTTAGAAGTTCAGCTTGGCTTTTTTGGTGTCATAGGAGAGGGATTGAACTTTTTAATGCATATTCAGACATACCAAGATCATGATAAAGTCCTCTTTACTTGATATTATAATAGTAAAACGCTAACTGCCCTACAAACTAATATACTATACTAGACTAGACTAGACTAGACTATAGTATACTATACTATAACATGTGTACCACAAGTTCTTAATGTTACATTTCATCAAAAGAACATTATGGACTCAAGTAAAAATAGAAAGACCATAGTATTATTAGGGAAAAAACCTACAATAGAATAGAACCTTGGAAATGTCTAGAACAGCCCAGTAAGCTTAAACAGTTAAAAACTGAAACATTTATAATAAAAAAATAATAATATCAATATACATAGTTATCTATTATGTATTAATTTATTTTGTTGAGAATGACTCACAACTCTTCTGCCATTGAATATGTTGTTGTATTATATGATATCAACATTGTCAATATGAAAATATGTTAAAAATAGGTAATTTTAAATATTCACTTAAGATAAAATTATTGTAAAAGGTGGCACATCTTCCATTTCATACCACGGGCCAGATAATTTGTCATGCCAAAATTGTAGTACAAATGAACTAATTACTTTGTCAGTTATGGTCTCACTTAAATTTACAAAAAAAAATAATAAAAAATAATAATAATAATAATAATAATAAGAAACTATATTCATCAAAATAACATAAATTAGATTAAATCATCACTAGGCCAATTACGCTCAACAAGGAAAGAACAGACTCACAAATAAACACCATTGTGAATAATAAACACTTTACTTCATATTCATCATGAGTTTCATCTAAAATATAGGGAATACAGTCAGACAATCAGCTTAACATTGATGACACGTCAATTTTAAACAAATTGCTAGAGACACCAAAAAAGTGCCAAATATTTCACACTCAGTGCCTTTTGTATTGTGGTGTTGCCCAAGAAAGAGGAATACTTGTGAGGGGGTTTGAAATACTCGATGCATTTTCTAGGTGTTTGTGGCAATACTCCAATTTTAAAGTTCTTGAATCTAGGAAAAACTTCCTAACATTTCAAAAGGAAGACAATTCACTCAAAGAAGCTAGACATATTAGAAGAGAAATTACTAATGAAAGAATTAGTAAAGAACATGCAATCCAATCTAATACATTTCAAATATGTAAAAATTATTAAAGAAAAGTTACCTGATAACTTGTAAGCTTTTGTTGGTGTTGCTGTTTCTGTGACTGAGTTTGGTTTAGGAATTGCAATTGTTGTTTATGTTTTTGCTTTTGGTTTAGGCTTTGCAATGCGTGAACCTAAAGTTTTGGGATTATGGACGAAACTGGAACCTAATCTCAATAGAATGTCAAGAACCTAAAAAGAAATAAACAAGAAGCAAAAATTAATATAGCAAAAGCAAAGAATAATTAACAGAAAAGAAAAGAACAAAAAAAAAAAAAAAAACATACAGTCAAATTTGAATTCCTCATCGAGTTGCTCTTTCAATTTCCTTTTTTTGCTCTTCAGTTTTTTCATTGCAATAGATTGCAACATTTTGAAATTTATTACAACAAAAAATTTCGTTGCAAAAAGACTTTTTTCTTGTAGTGATTTGTAATTTGGTACTTTATTAGTAATTCCACTAATTTGTGTCAAAAATTACATTTTTCAATGTTTCTTTAATATATATTATGGATTATAATTATGGGCATTTTTTTAGTATTTTTCTTAATTGGAAAGTAGGATCTTATGATCCTCATGCCAATCTTACAATCCGATCCTTGAACGCCACCGATCCCATGTAGGATCTCGATCCTAATAACCTTGACTATACATAATGATGGGAGCTTCATTCATATATTCCAAAGATAAATATAATATAATTTAAAAAAAAAAAAAAAAAAAAAAAAAAAAAAAAAACCCCACTTCCAACAAAAAGAAAGAACAATATGAGATTTCTAAGAATGATTTCTTCTTTTTGGAGAGAGCTACTTCCACAGAGTGACCACAAAACGACCCATTTGTCAATAGCTTCAAAATCATCAAACCCAAAAGCACTAAGTACAAACAAAAATATTGCTAGACTTATAAAAAAAAATCCAATTACTTGAATAATGAACAATATATCATTGTAACAATGAGTTTTCCCAAAGTTATTTTTCTAAAAGTGAATCTACATACAAAACAAATCGCAACCCATTTGTCAAAAGCTTCAAAATAATCAAATCCAAAATATACAAAGCAATCAAAACACCATTCTCACAAAGCAATGGAAACAAGGACAAACCAAAATTTTGCGTAAAATAACATTTGTTGATTGAAATAAATATTTGACATCAGTGAAAAGAATAGACTGTCTCTCATTGTTTGATGTGGTGCATTTGACAGGAGAGAAACAACCAGTGTTTTGAAGATTTCTGAAAGGACTATAGATGACTTAAAAATTTTCTTTTTAAAAACATTATCAGATTGTATGTCCATTATAGGAAGTCATTCTATTTTTTCGGTCCATATTTTGATGAATGCTTGTAATTTGTGTACTTAATTGTTTTGGTCACTTGCTGTATATTTCCAATATACTTGGGTAACTCCTTTTTATGATTTTGAATAAAATTATCTTTACTTATTAAAAAAAAAAAATGTCTAACAAAATATAGACGTATGGGTGTGTGATATATAAAAGTTTCAGTCCAAATCCAAAGGTGTGCATCAATGTGAGATTTAAGAGTTTTAGCCCAAATCCGATGACCCAATCCATGGACAACCCAACTCAAATGCAAGTTATGTTATAATTTATAATATATATTGAATGCTAAACAAGTATTTCATGATAAGGTATGAATGTAACTATTGGATTGAAGTGTTCTTCTCAGTAATTAGAGGAAGAAAAGTATCATTTCACTATACAATCAGTAATTAATACTTAATAGTATGTTTTTTTTTTTTGTTGTGTCAAAAATGATTATCATGAGTCAATCTTTTTGAGGTTTAGGGTTCTGATCTTAGAGCCCATGTTTGTTGATCAAGGACTATTAGCCCAATCCAATTCATTTTGGCAAAGGGTTTGGTGAATTTATTGTCAAACTGGGTCCATCCTAGTTTTGGGCTTAACTGCGATATGCAGTTTCCATAAGCTGTTGGACAATGAGATCTTCCATAATTAACTTCGCGTCATTCATGGACCAAGGGTTGGATGAGGTCCATTTGTGTTTTCATTGATATGATACTAATTGAAAAATTTTCTATTTAGATCCAAAGTAATTTATAATAAACAATTAATTAACAAGTTTAAGTATGAATTCCAAATACAAGCAGATATATTAACCACAAATATCATATACCAAATCTAAAGCAATAATGGTTTCTTAAAAAAAAAAAAACTAAAGCAATATTAATAATAGAGCAGTAAAGACACAATACAAGATTTCGTAACAAGGTAAAAAACCTACAAAGAACCCTTTCTATGGGAAAACCACTATGATGATAAGGTAGTTCACTATAAAAGAGCCATAGTTTCTATTTAGATCCAAAATAATTTATACCAGGGAATAAACAATTAATTAACAAGTTTAAGTATGAATTCCAAATACAAGCAGATATATTAACCACAAATATCATATACCAAATCTAAAGCAATAATGGTTTCTTAAAAAAAAAAAACTAAAGCAATATTAATAATAGAGTAGTAAAAACACAATACAAGATTTTGTAACAAGGTAAAAAACCTACAAAGAACCCTTTCTATGGGAAAACCACTATGACAAGCAGTTCACTATAAAAGAGCCATTTTATTGGCTACTCAAAACCTTTATCATTAGTTTCTATTGACCCAACAACCAATTCATTGATGTTATAACAAATTTAGAACCTGTGGACTTCTTCTATATGAATCCTTTCATGTAACCTCTTTAAATATTTGTTGTACTAAACTTAGTGGAAAAGACCTTTGCAATTTTAAGAAAAGTTTAGGACTTAAGGATACGTTTTTTCTTATTTTTTTAAAAAAGAAGAAGAATCATTTCTCTATTTAGGCTTAAGAAAATGAACAAAATTAGATAGGTTTAGCTCTTGTACAATCATTTATCTTACTTCTAAAAGTCTTTCAAACAAGTAGGTTATATCAATTCATAAAGTAGGGTTAAAATATGGAATACGTCTCCCCCTCCCTCAAGCAAAATTCAAAATTCTGGATATGATAATTTCGCTTGAGCAAGCAATGAATAAGCTCTCGCCTAGAACACTGTTAAATGCCATTAGAAGGGGGATTATGTATTAAGGGTGTAACTGAATAGAACCATCATCATCAATGCATTCAAACATAATAAATCAACTATTATAATTGAAATAGAAACAAAACTACTTAGTTACATCAACACCTAAAAGGATTACAAAATACCCTAAAGTAGAGATAATAACAGTAAAGAAAGTAAGAGGAATTAGACTGAGAAAGTGTCGTTCGTTTTGAATGTACTCACTACTTATACGTGAGACTTGGACAATTACTTGTATCATATGGTGCATCATCCTTATTAATTATCCATGACTTTCACTGTGTTATCACCTTCTCTATTTCAAAATTGAACTCTTTTATAATTTTGAAATTATTGTAAGTATGGCTTCCCACTACCATATCTTTTAACAAGGGATTACAACATTTTACTCTTTTTTTAATTTTGAAGTTATTGTAAGTATGGCTTCCCACTACCATCACTTTTAAGTTTTAACAAGAAATTGTCACGTGATCAGTAATGTTAAATCTAGAGGCAATTGACAAATTCAATCAACTTTAACCGTTAAATCTAGTAGGAAACTATGATTTAAAAAATAGTATAACTCTTGTAAAAAATGAGGTGGGGCCATTTCAAAAAAAAAAATGAGGTGGGGCCCACAAAATTTGGGAATTGATTCATGAAAATTGAGAATTGGGTAATGAAAATAGGGGAAACCTTGAAGGGCATTTGGTTTAGTTTTAACTCAAAACTCAAAAACCATCGCTCATTTCTCATTACTCAAGCTCATCTATACTATTTATAACAAGATTCTTCTTTGAACTTTTATATTACTCAGAAATACCTTTAAACCTTATATTTAATAGGGACAAAACTTAGAAACAACCCGAAATAAATATATTTTTAACTCCATATAAAATGCCTACAAAATAGGACACTATTATAATAATATATGTCTTGAAAACAAACTTATTAAAAAAAAAAAAACTACCTCGTCCACTCTGTATATTTTCTTCAAGACCACGTTCCACTTTTTTCTTTTTCTTTTTTTTTTTTTTCTTTTTTTTTCAAGATTCACCGGATCTAAAGAGAAGATTGTACAACAAGTACACGTCAGTGACGTTACAAACATTGTCACAGAGTCACAGGCCAATCCAAACGATGACAGATAAAAGTAAATTAAAATAACTCCCTTTACTTTTTGATTTCAGCCGCGAGAAAGTATATGCTGTTTCTGGAATACCAGATTAGCATCTAGTTGGTGTTTCATGACTTTAGTGGTGGCTGGGTGTGCTGCGGTGGGTGGCTGGCTTTTGTTGATTTTTGCTCTCCAATTTGTAATGCTGGTGGCTAGTGACTGTGGTGATTGGGATTGTGGTGGTTGTTGGTTTGTATTTGCATTTTTTAGTATTGAGATCAATCCAAATACTTGAAATTTTTTTCTTGAAGATGTTTACATGTAAAATATTTTCATATTTGAAAATATTTTACGTCGAAACAAATGGAGTGTTAGTTGCATCTCTTATTATGAAATTAGCTATTCCTCCATCATGTATCTGGCTCGTTTTTTACAGGACTGAAAGCCCTGCTAATGCTAGTTTTTTTCTTTTCTTTTCCTGATAAATACTAATGCTAGGTTTCATAGCAGTAAGTAAATGAGAAAGTGCAAATGACAGACATCAAAAGAGCTTTTTAAATCATGAGAGTAAGCTCTAAGCACTTATTAAGCATCTATGAGTACTTTTATTGATTTTGATTCATTAGAGTGGAAATTGATAAACATAATTTTTTTAATGAGTGGTCACTAAACAATTAGAGTCACTTTACCGACTCCATGCCATTAGAGTAAATCTAAATAGGAAAATAAAATTATATAATTGTAAAAAGGAAAAAGGAAAAATATTTGTACATTTATATAAAAATGGTAAAATACACCTAACTGTAGACTTCCTATTTGTTCAAGCAAGGTCCAATATTAAAGTGACATTTGCTTTTTATAAGAGCATTCGCATCCGTGCAAAATTTTTTATCTATTTTAGTATAAAAACTTTTTTTTTTTTTATATACTTACTTTTCAAAACATTTCACATTAAATTATTTATTTTACATTACATTTCATTAAAATATCAATTTTTTTTTTAAACTTTTAAAATTGTTTCTTTTTCTTTACATACAATAATCACCATTTTCTTTCTTCTTTCATGCTTGAGTAAAGAAAGAATAAACAACTAAATACAAAATGAATAGTATAAGTGTAAATTTGCACTGTTACTGTAAATGTGAGTCATTTTTAAACAAAATTGTGTAAATTTTACACATTTTTCTATTATACACCAACTAATGTCAATGCTCTAATAAGTGAACCATAAGCCTGGGTCGATTCCCATCTCCTCCATACCCTCTTGGCTAGATACATGTGTTTTTTTTTAAGCCACATGTGCCTTTGATAAGATTTTTTTTTCCGTATCTTTACTTGAAAAAAAATAAAAAAAAGAAAAAAAAAACCAGGTTGAATAATATCTCATCCTATCCCAATCCAAACCCATGAACATTGTGAATAGCTTTTAGCTCCTGTCCAAACACCATTAGGGAAGAGATCTGACTATAAATAAAATAATAATAATTCAACAAGACCTTCCTGTTGATTTTTTTATTTTTGATAACCCCTTCTTGTTGATTGAGAGAGAGAGAGTGTGTGTGACGGCGGCAAGTAGCCATGTTCTTGATGGGATTTTTTTTCAAAATAACCAGGTCCCTCATACCATTTCATTAGTTAGCAAGGTTTTGAAACTATTTAGCAAACTAACAAATCGAGTCTTTTAGATTCGATTTTGCTCTTTGAAATCGAGTATCATAGACTCGATTTGCATGAAAATTCCATGGAAATCAAGTCTGTGAGACTTGAGTTTTGCAACAAAACCCAGAAATCATAAAACACTGTACACAAGCAAACAAGCAAAAAATAAAGATCAACGAAGATAAATGAAGACAAAAAAAAGCAGAGAAAGAGGAACCCAAAACAGAAACCAAGAAGACAAAAAAGTAGAGAGATCAAACAAAAACCCAAAACACGAAGACAAAAAACAGAGAAAGAGGAACCCAGAAGCCCATGAAGACAAAAAACAAAGGGATTGGGGTTTGTTGTTTTCGCTGAAGATTAGAAGGCGTGGGATCTTTGTGGGATCTACAAAACATAGAGAGATTTGGGTTTGTTGAATTTTTTTTTCCAAATAACATTTAATATCAAAAAATTTAGTAAGTTGTCACGTTTCAAAACAATGTTGGAATCTAGTATCTCGAGTATCTAAAACTCGAGTTCTAAGATAAAACTCAAGTTTTTAAGTCTCAATTTGTAAATGGTGGCAGATGATGTGGAAGAAAGGAACTCGAGTTTGTAAGACTCGAGTTTCACTTTTAAGACTCAAGTTTCACCATTTTAATTCTTCTTCCTCACGTTCTTCTAAGTCAAACCCAGCCTTCTTCTTCGTGCAGAGAAGACCAGATCATTCTTCGTCTCTGTTCTTCGTTGTCAGATCGTTCCTCCTTTGTCATCAGATCGTTCTTCCTGTCGTCAGATCATTCTTCGTTCTAGGTTTCTTCTTCTTCTTCATCTTTGTTCTGTTCTTCTTCTACTAGGCTTCATCTTCGTTCTGTTCTTGTTGTTTGATTTTCGATTGCTTCGGGCAACGACTAAGGTTGGGTTTTTTTTTTTGGTTTTTGAAAAAAATTTCATGTGGGTTTCTTTTTTTTGTTCTGCTGGGTTTCTTCTCCTTCTTCATTGTTCTCTGTTTATCACAATTTTGATTTGGTAGATCTATGTGGCATTTTCCTGTCCAAGTCATCAAGAATAAAGCGAGTCTTTGAGACTCGAGTTTTACATACAACTCGAGTTTCTAAAACTCGAAATGCTAGTTTGCTTAAACCTTTTAAACATGTATTAACTTACTATTTTGTCCTCCCTTACCATGCTAGTTTGCAAAATCCCTTGTTTGTTGTTTTTGGGTTTATGGGATCTTTGTTGTTGCGTGAGTGCCGTGCTTGTTTCAATGTGGAACTTGAGTGTTTCACACTCGAGTATAAAACTCGAGTGTGAAACACTCAATTTCCAACTGAAACTTGACTCTTACTGACTCGATTTCAAAGAGCAAAATCGACTGTAAGGGACTCGATTTGTTAGATTGCTAGTTTCAAAAACCCTGCTAACTAATGAAATTGTTTGAAAGATTTGGTTATTTTGAAAAAAAAAAAATCATCCTTGATGCGTTTGAGAATCAGAAGTGCCTGCCAATTTTTGCATCTTCGTCAACTATGTACATCCACATCCAAATCCGATACCACCCACCACTTCCTAATTTCTACCTTCAACAGAGACACATTCCTACAACACTTGTTCTCCACCCCAACAATCCATCAAACACTCTCTGTGGGATCCAAACCCACCTCACTCCTCACACCCACACTCCCTTTCTCCCATCCCAAGGGTCTCAACCCTTTTTTTCTCCTTCACCCCATTGGCAATCCCCATTCCAGTCACACCCCTATTCTCACCTATAACCCTTCCACCCAACAAACTCTAACTCTTCCCCTTGATCCTCATTCACTCACTCCTGAAACAGACACCACTACTTTGTCCGTTGATACACATTTTGGCTTCGACCCTTTAACCAAAACCCACAAAGTGTTACGACTTAAATGGACAGTTGCTATTCCAGAACCATATCCTAGAGTTACTCAAATGGTGTGCACGGTTTTGACACTAGGCTGCAGCAGCAACGGTTCGTGGAGAAAGGTAAAGATAAACCCTGAGCTGCCTTTTCATTCTGTCGAGTATATGAGTGTTGGGAAGAGTGTGTGTATTAATGGTGTAATACATTGGCTACCACAGTATGGGAATTCTATTGTGGCTTTTGATCTTAAAGATGAGAAATTTAGACTAATCCCACGTCCCCATGACTACAAAGCTGAAAACTTTATACTGCCACTTAATCGATTAATTGAACTTGGTTGATGCTTGGCTTTGGTAGCTGACAAATACAGATATGGTAAACGCGATGATTCCATTTTGCAGTTGTACTAAGGATTACCAAAATCATGTATGGGTTAAGGAGAAATTTTGCATTCCATTTTACTGGAGGTATTGCCAACCTTTTCCTATTGGGACTATTCCCTCTGGGGAGATAATACTAAGGCGCTTAAGATTACTTGCTGGGTGATTTTCTATGATATGGAGGGACAAGGTTTCAAGGTGGTTGATATAACTGGCTTGCCTGAATGGGTTTATTCAAGTTGTACTGGAATTAACACAACCGTTTCTGTTTATGAGGGCTAATGAAGGTCTAGGAAATGGCCTCAAAATTGAGATTTGCATGAGGGCAGCAAAGGGTAGAGTATGATGGAGCGTTCTATGTAAAAGGCCATTCTAGATGTTTGATGTAATGTGGTGTGTATTTATTGTGCTTTTCCTTAGCTATGTGGGGTGTATTTATTGTGCTTTTTCTTAGCTTTAAAGATGAGTTCTTGCTAAGGTTTAGCAGAACTTTTTAACTAAATTAGCTACGTCTAGTTTCGCCGTGGATGACAATGAGAATTGATGTTGTCAATAGCATACAACAACCATCGTCAAGCTTTTAGTCCTAATATTGTTTTTTTTTTTGGTTTATTGACAAGTTACGCATCTAACCTTCATCCTCTTATTAGTAGAAATATCATTTGAGTTAGAGTTCATTAACATTATCAAAGACACATTATGAGTTATGAAACTTACATGCACCACATAGAATCTTAATAAGTGCTTCTTGGTTTCACTATTGTAGTGGTTTACTGGTTATCTTTCTTTCCTATAATAACAATTGTAGTGGTTATCTTTATTTCCTATGTTGCACTTGAGAGAGTGAAGTGGCTATCATTTTTCTTTTTCTTTTGTTAAGCATGAATTCAAGAATTTGGTCGGTGTAACTTGTGTTGAATTTGATATAGAAGAAGCAATGGCTTTGACTAAATGGCGCATTTTCTGCCCTCACAAGTATGGGGTGGTGGGTGAGGGTTAAAATTCCCTCGGATGGCGAGTATTACAAGAAGAAAGATGAATTCTCAATTGTGATTCTCTTCATGTGAAAGCAATGATGAATTCTCAATTGTGATTCTCTTCATGTGAAAGCAATGACCTTAAAATTAGTTTTTAATGTTGTTCCCTAGTATATTGCCCTAATGTATTAGATATTACTTAGAAGAGTTCTAAGTTATAAATAAAATCGCTAGAAACTTGTGGACAAGAACGAACTGAGAATTTTCAATTATATTTTATTTGGTATAATTGAGTTTTATTGTGTTAATTTGAAATGATTAATCAGGTGTGTTATATATATGAAGAATTGACTGAAAATGCAATAAGGTTTTTAAATTGACACGAGATGAATATATTTTTACATCGAAGAATTTTAGTGGAAGAATATATTTGACTGCAACTACAACAACGCAAAGGCGAATGCCAAGTCAATGAACAAACTGAAAAGGCAATATTTCTTTAGTGTGATGGTACTATTGTTCCCTAACCTCTAGTATTCAAAACCCCAAGACCTAAAGTGTGTTATTTTTTGGATGAATCAAGTGAATTTCACTGGAGTTCAATAGATTATGTCTAAACTCATGTAGCTTCAATATATCAAGACATTGCATTGGAGGCATGCAGATAGGTTTGAAATTGACACTTAGTTAAAGAACTTGACAAGTTTGTGAGGGAGTAATTAGGTAGCATATCTCGTTGCCTTTATTCATTGAGAATTTTTGGGTGGACAACATTAAACATAGCTTTTGTTCCTTGAGACTGAAGCCTTCTGATGTCATAGTCCACAATGCTGTCTCCAACTAATTTGACAGCAGACCAAATACTCAGTTGTCTTACTTGCATTGCTGCTTTGGTCTCCCATAAGCTTTTTAGCATACCTGCAAATTAAAATCTACTAGAATATAGTTGTTCCTTGACTTCCTTCAAATAAAGCCGGTCACTATTCTTTCTTACATATGGACCATTGCAATAATGATAATTGCTTTTTCGTCAAATGGTACATAAGGTTGCTGTGCTGCATGTAACAAGATTCTCAAGTCTCAACCATTGTTTTATGGAACTTTGCTGTAGAAGACTTGTACTTAAAGTCAGATTAGATACAAGCCAAACTGCCCTCACTAAATTACAATGAAGCAATAAATGATTAGTATCTTTATGATTCTTATCGGACAACACATACTTTGTATGTACCTTCATGCCTCTTTTGACGAATTCAACTTGAGTTAATAAGTAGGAAGGGAAGGGCATTATTAGGGATAGCAAAATTGGACACGACCCATGAAACTGACATGACACGACATGAAATTAGCAGATTATGGGTTGAGGTTTAATAGGTTTGTGTTATATTTAGGTTGACACAACTGACCCGTTTAATAAATTGGTTGGGTTAGTGTTTAACCCATAGAACCCGTTTGACCCGTCTGAACCGTTTAATTAAATGACATTTTATCAATATACCCTTTAAACTCTAGGTATATAAACTTATTAGTTGTTGTCGTTTATTTACTTTGACATACTGTGACTGATTATTTGTGATATTGGAATATGTTTTAGTTTTGAATGATTATTTGTGATATATTTACTCGTCAGTTCTGAATTTTATATTAAAAATATTTATTTGTTTGTTTTTTCATATTTTTTTTTCTTAATTTTGATAAAATCTAATAAACAGGTCGACACGATTAACCCATTTAATAATTGAGTCATATTAGGGTTGAGGAATTTTGACCCGTTTAATAAATATGTCGGATTAGTGTTGACTTATATAGTCGAATACTCATGAGTTTACTCAACATGAACCCGACTCTTGAACAAGAATTGCCACCCCTAGGCATTATGTCCTAATTTCCACAACCTATGCTTTGTTAGCTTGACAAAGTTTAGCTACAAAATCGATTATACCCTTAGGCTACAAACTCACTCAATATCTTTTTATTGGAGGTAAATTTTGACAAATCCACCATTGGATTGCATATTCTTCTTATATCCTCCATGTTTGCAAAATTTCAAGAAAATTAAAGATCAATAGCTATGTCATCAATAAATTTTTAAATTGCAAGTTTTTGTAATTTAAAATTATGCATAAAATATAAGATTATAGATTATATAGTAAATGATATCCGATTGACACAAAAATTGACATGCGCATTAAGAGCGTAAAGAACATGTAATTTAACGGTTAGATTTTCAAAATATGCAGTAATATTTATTTTATTGAGTGAGTTTGTAACCTAAGGCTACAACCAATTTTGTAGCTAAACTTTGTCCATATTTTGATAGCTTATTTGCGTAAAGCCATTTTCCTCCTCGTCCTTGCAAATAAGCTACAAAAATCGAATTTATAGCGTCATTTCCATGATAATTTCATTCTATCCCATTTTCCTTTTTGTCCTTGCAAATAAGTTACAAAAATCTAATCTATGACATCATTTCCATGATAATATCACTCTATAATTAGACTAAAACACCAATTAGATTTTGGTGTAAGTGGGAGTTTGAACCCCAAATCTTCTATTTAACTACAAGAAATTTTACCGATTGAACTTATTGGAACCACACTCCTACGGTAACATTAAATCATTTTTTGTTGAGAATCAATCTATTGTGTGTAGTCTCTTGAAAACCCAACCATTCAACTCATTATGTTGTCTTCTTATTGTAATGAGTTATTCACCTATATTAACTGAGTAAGAAATATGGTACATATACCTACATTTACCTACATTTACATGGTAGTTCTGTAATGTAATGTAGACGAACGAACTCAAATACGTGAATGGAGAATTGATATGACATCAATTAAGGTGGAGCCAAGTAACAAGAGCAAGTCATAGGCAGCCATAAACATGCCAAGATATCTGCTCTTTATCATCAACAGTTCTATAGACATTAATCCCTTCTATCTTTGTTTAGCAGGAAAAACTACAAAAGAAGCAACTTATGTCATTAGAATGCAGTAGTCAGGTAAAGAATGACTTTTACTAATGGGAGAATTTTAGTCCTGATGTGTTTCCTTGGTATGATCATAATCTGTAATCTAAATACCTTTATCTTGCAGTTCCAAAATGGGATGCATATACGGCTTCAGAGTAGGTGCTGAACAACAGCTCCAACCATTATTGTGGATGCCTAATAATGAAAGTTGGCATATGATTTTTCCCAAGGACCCAAATTTGCTTCCCCATAGGTGAGTGTTCTCCTAAAAAGCAGTCTTCGTGCTACTCCATGCAGACCTGTGTATGAAATGGTAAAAAAAAAGAGGAAGTCATGTCTTATTTTTGGATGAGATATTATTTTATGAGAAGCATATGATAGGGTGAAAGTTTAAACACAATGTATGATGATAATCATGATATTCCATGGAAGAATTCATGATTGATGCCTTAATCTAATATTTGTTGTCAACTCGTCAGATCAAGTTGTTGTTTCTTATAGGCATTTGGTGTGCTCTGCAACTTCCCCCCTATGGAGTTATTCTGGTTACTTTGGCACACGTAAAAATTTCAAGATTCCTAATCCTGGGCAAGAAAATAGCATGCTAAATCAATTAACTTACTCTGCTCCTCTGAGGCTACTTTTGACTTCTAAGTGTCTTTCCAACAATGAACTTGGTAAAATATGATGTGATCTCCTTGTTACATTTCAGAACAATTTTGCAGTGTAATCTAACTTGATCTTTTTTAATTTATATATGTGTGTGTGTATATATATATATACATATATATATTTTTTTTTTTAATTTATAGTTTTATTGAAAACAAGAAACTATATGTATAGAAAAATGTTTTAACAGAATTACACAATGTCTAATCTAACATGACCAACTAGTCATTTAAAGATGGCTAATAGGCTTATTGGTCGTTTCTAATTCTCTGTTATCTCTCTTTGCTCAATTATATTTCAAATGGTCACCATTTGTTAGTGCTGAGTCTTAATGATGATCTTGGAACACCTCGAGACTTGTCTTTTGGGGCAAAATAGGTAACTAATTTTTTTTTCCAAACTATCTAGTTAATAGTTAAGGTTTTGAAACTATATTTTTTTACTAGCATCTCGAGTCTAAGAGACTCGATTTAGGGTCTATAAATCGAGTTTTTGGCACTCGATTTTCATGGGTTGTTCACGTCTGATGTGGCATTTTTTCCACGTGGCGACTACGTGGAAATCAAGTCTCTAAGACTCGATTTACAAGCAAAAGCAAAAAAAAATTTTAAGTCTTAAGTCTCTCAGTCATTCCCAAAAAAAAAAAAAAAAAAAAAAAAAAAAAAAAAAAAAAAAAAAAAAATCCAAGAAACGCAACACAATCAAATCAGAGCCTCAGCACAATCAGATTAGAGACCCAGATCTAGAGACTTAGATCAGATAGGAGGCGTGGGTCGCAGCGTGACCCGGGTCGCACACGACGTGGGTTGCAGAGCGACCCGGGTCGCGCTGGTCGCGCGCGGCATGGGTCGCGCGGCCTAGGTCGCAGCGCAACCCAAGCCGCATGCGACCTAGGTCGCGCTGCGGCCTAGGTCTGGCGCCGCCTGGGTCGGAGCTTGCATCTCCATTTCTTCTTCTTCTTCTTCTCTCTTTCTTTCTTTTTTTCTTTCCGCGTTTTTTGCTCTTTCTACATTTCTTGGTCAAGGCCCTTAAAAGAAAAGGTTTGAAAATGTGGCAACATATAAATCGAGTCTTAGAGACTCGATTTCCACGTGGTTACCACGTGGAAAAAATGCCACATCAGACGTGAACAGCCCATGAAAATCGAGTCTCAAAAACTCGATTTATAGACCCTAAATCGAGTCTCTTAAACTCGAGATCCTAGTAAAAAATATAGTTTCAAAACCTTAACTACTAATTAGATAGTTAGGAAAAAAAAATTAGTTACCTAATTTACCCTATCTTTTGTATGTAATCTGTTTTATTATGTACTTTATTATTGACTGAAGCTCACCTTCTCACAAAACACCAGACATTTGGAGATTGAAGATCTAAGCTATTGTTTGTCTTTGGTAGTGTTCTTAGTAACAGATCCTTGTAAAGTTAGGATTTTAGATCTAAGGCAGTTGCTATATTACACCTTTTCCCACCCTAGTGAAGCAGTTTCTACTGTAACATTAAATCTTCTGTTGTTGAGGATCAATCTAAGGTGTGAAGTCTCTTGAAAACCATCCCATTCAACTCATTGTGTTGTCTTATTATTGGCCTATATCAATTGAGGAAGAAAGATAGTAGTAATAGTACATACACCTATATTTACAGGGTAATTCTGTAATGTGGACGCACAAACTTGCATATACATGAATAGAAAATTGAAATGGCATTGTACCTTTTATTTAATCCCTTTCTTTTTATTTGTCAATATTTTTTTCTTGATCATGGTTACCTATCCATCTGTGATGGAAATAATATTGGATTCTTATAAATGTTACTATTGTTATAGCAACCAAACAGATGAGATACACGAGCTATCTAACCATTTATCCTTGGATGGAATAACTAAAAAAACTTTGGTCAAGCTGCTCATCCCTTGAGATTTTTTTACAATGGTTAACTTTGTGATGAAATATTGCACAACCAAACAGTAATGTATAGCATTAGCACAACATGAGTGCTCTAATCTATATCTATATATATATATATATATATATATATATAACTTGAAACATAGCATTTATTATTACTACACTCATGTTGAGCCACATCAGTTGCCACATTATCCACTTATTTTCTCTCTCTTTTTTTTTCTTTTTTTAACTTTTATTAGCCCTATTTTAAAAAGAAGAAGAAGAAAAAAAAATTTCTTCTCCCTATTAGTCCACATTTACTGTTACACTTCCTCTAACATTTCCCTTCTCTCTTTGCCTCTTTACCTCCCCACTATTCTCTACTTTACAGTTACAATTTCTTCATCTTTTTCTCTTTTTTATATTTTGACTCTTCTTTTTCCTATTTTATTTTGTGTAAATTTGATACCAATTTTCTCATTCAATCCATATTTTTCTCACAAAAAAATTGTGAGTACTCTCTCTCTCTCTCTCAACATTCCAATCTGATAATAAATCAAACACTGCAGCAAATCATATCAGATCAAACTCAAATATTGCAGTAGATAAGAACAATTCAAGATAAGCCCAAGCACTTTCATATCTCATATGCTTTTCTATCTTATCTACAATTTGTATTTCAAATGTATCATTTTATATTCAAACATATTATCCTATGTAACTGATCTGATTATATATATGAAAATAACTCCCAACATACTCGAGTGTGGAGCATAAATTCAATTCATATAATATCTCTCTCTCTCTCTCTCTCTCTCTGGGTAGATTTTTGTTCTTTCTTATAATTGTGATAAGGTTGATGGTTTTTTTTTTTTTTTTTACAATAAATATCTGTTATGGTATTGTGTTTTTTTAATCTCTCATCACTAACTCTTCCCTTTCCCTTTTATAACTTTGCCTGAATTTTGTTTTGAGTTAATATTTAATTTTTTGGCAAATAAGAATTTGAGTTTATATTAAGACACAATCTACATGGCTATGAATTTAAATATACCTACCAATTGTTTGACTAATAAATTATTATAACTTCTATCTTTTTTTCCTTTAGTTTTATTTTAATTTTGGTTAAAATAACATTGTAATTTTGTAATAAATTTTTATTATTTTGATAATCTCCGAGATAATAAATTTGAAATTTATAAAGTTTAATTGTATATTAAACAAATATAACACACTACACATAAGTTAGAAGAATGTGGTTTACTTTAAAAATATATTAATCAAACATACAATAAATCACCTCATTGCATAATATTTATATATTCCCACGCATAGCGTGGGTATATAGCTAGTATTAATCTTAATCGCAGGCAAAAGGAATGTTTCTGGCTCTGTGAAATGAAGTGCCGCTCTTTTGATATCAAATACTATACACAAATTATTTTCACGTTAGCTCTGCTAGGTTCTTTTGCCGCCTTCTCATCTTTTTGGTGTCAAGGCTACTAATGACAGCCCAACTGTGCCATCCCCAGCTTCCTCTTAGTATCATGAGCTGTAAACAAAATAACTTACAGCAATGGTAGTAACCCAAAATCACACAATTGTATTAAAAATTTTATTTTAAAGTCCTTATGGGTTGTCCTCTCATAAATATGACATTGTTTTTAATAGGTAATAATATTTTTATTGAAAAAAATTGAACATCATGTTCACAATGGTGAACACTCTAAACAAGAAACAAATACTATATAATCAAGAACTAAAGAAAATAGAAACTAAGAATTCAGATAAAAAAATACAATTCGTACACCCCCCAAATACAAGCCCACTGAAATAGAGCACCAAAGATGAGAGATTTTAGATGATCTAATGTTCTCTCCTTGTCTTCAAAAATGTGGGCATTGCGTTCCTGCCAAACTAACCACATTAAACATGCCAAGACCATATTCCAAATGGTTGAAAGATGCTTTCCAAACCAGTTTCTCCAGAAAAAAAAAAAAGAGCTGACTGACCTTGGCATTACCCACTGGATCCCAAACACTGCAAAAGCTTCACACCATAAGGCATGAGAAAACTTACAACTAAGAAGAAGGTAATCCACTGATTCCCCGTCGCAGTGTCATAAATATGACATGTCATTAGCTTTCTTTCCCTGAAGCAGCAAGATAAACCTTAGCTATTGTTTCTAGTGTAATTGGATGGACTATGCCTAAGACCCCAAATTCAGTTCTGTCGAGAGTCAACATGGATAGGCTAAGATATACTCAAGTGGTTCAGGATATTTAACCCAAGATTTGTTCTTAGAAGCAAGTTGTGATGATATCTTCTGTTCTAAGTTTTAACTGTGTGTATATATATATATAAGTAAGTTTGTGCAATATATTTATAGGTAAAAATTTTTATCCTGGATGATAAACAATGCAATTTATTCCTACTTAGCATCAACAACAAAGCCTATGAATACACTCCAAATCTCCTCTTTCCTGTCGATAAATCATAATCTAATTCATCTTGCCTTGTTCCATCAGAAACAAAATTGTTTGGAATGGATTTGAGAATTTCTAGTCAAACCTTGTTAGAGCATTTTCACTATCCATGTGGACTCCCTCCGGTGGATTTTTGAAGGAGAAGGGCCGGTGGGGTTCAAACCCCAGTGCCCAGCACCACTAGAGGTGCTGGAACCACTGGGATATCCCTCAAACCCCATTTTTTCATTTAAACATAATTCTAAGCATTTCTGCCATCTGTAGTATTTGCTTGATTTGCTTTTAGACAACAGTAAAGGAATATATGAAAAAAAAGGAAAGAGTTATGACCACAAAAGAGGAGACATAAAAAGCACACAAGCTAGCTCTAAAATTCTCCGAAAGGATTATAATAGGAGTAACAAAGTTTGTTTTATTTTCAGTGTAATAATTCAAAGCATAATTCAGCACTTAAAATTTTGGTCAAGGTTAAGAATCTGGAGTTCTTATTTATGATGTGTCAACAGAATTTGTAGTCCTGTGTAAAAACAAGCAACCTCAATGATATTTTTTTCTTTTTTTTCTACTGTGTGGGGCTCACCCTCATCCATGCATCTCCATTGGCTAAGTTTACCTAAATCTTGTATTAAATATTTTGGATTCACCTATATATATATATAGGTAAAATAGGGGGAGGGGGCTGGCGGGGTTAAAACCCTAATTCCAAGGCACTACAAGAGGTGCTGGAACTACTGGAGTATCCCTCGAACCCCAGCTCTCTGATAAAATTCTTTTGACAGAATTTGCACTGAGCTTTTAATTTGTCAAGGGTGCTTGCCAAGGAAAGCAAGTTGGCAACTACTTTAGTATACTTCATCCAAGTCACTATGAGTTCTTAGTTAGGTTCCATTTTGCATAGATAGTCTTTCCCTATTTTCAGAATCATTTTTCCAACTTCTATTATGTGCCCCCCCAAACAACACCACCCCCCCCCCCCCCCCCACCCCTCTTCCCCCCTTTTTCTTTTATGGTCTCTCTATTATCTGCAGTGGACATTCTTAGTATTATGGTAAATAAGTAACAAGCTTGCATTTTTAGAAATAAAAACTGATCACATGATTAATAATTCATCCCCCTTCCCCACAATGTTCTTTCCGTTAAGAATAGTAGCACTAAAATGGTAATAACTGCTGCTGCTAGACTAGTATTACTGGTTTCACTATAGTAGATGTCCATGAACATGAGACACGTTAGTCCTTTTCCACCACAAACTATTATAAATTTCATTCTTTAATAACTTCTACTACAGTAGTACAACTAATACTAGATTTAAAGTTAAGCAATGGCTTTATCATCAGTAGACTCAAAAGTTCTACTTGTGCTTGATATTTTGCAATCAGAAATAATAACCATCACCAACATCTCTAATTCCATGAAATACCACAACCACCATTCCCTTGACAAAACAACAACAACAAAGCCCTCATCCAAAACTATGAGATCAGCTATAGATCCTTAATAGACTAATCAGAGTTATTCACTTGCATTCTTTTTCCGCTATTCTATCCTATATAAAATAAACTCTGTCACCTCCTTTATTAATATGTTCTTTTATACTACTTCAACTAGTGTTCGTTTTTTCTCTTCTATTTTAATTGATGAACTACACCCACCCACCCAATAGGTCTTGAACCCATGACCTCACTCAGTCAACCTCCAACCCATTATTATGGCTACTAGTGTTATTTTAGGCCTCCCTCTAACTACTTTAGTTCCCTTTCCTTAATAAAAGATGCCTTTTTTGCTTACAATTAGTCTTGAATCCTTACTATTTATAATGGCTATATAGTGACTATAAACTGCAGCTGATGATAATCTATAGACTCTTATCTTTGTCTAGCCTCCTCTTCTACTTCTACTTCTACTTCTACACTGCACAGTAAATCCAGGACCATTACTACTACTGTCAATTTTGCTGAAGTCAGCTTGAACGTTGACAACCTTGCAAGTTTTACTACTATTATTAAAAGAACTATTGAGACCTCTTTTCTAATGCTGCTATGAACCTAACTTGAAATAGTTCAACTTCCCCATAAGCCTCAAGCCCTCGAAGTTTCAAACACACAGCAAATTTTAACATAGGCATTATGGCCTTTCTTGATAAATGGATGCTTACCAATGTAAATGCATGTTATCTAGAACTCTTTCACATACAAAAGGAACTAACTTGTATAAGATTACAGGGAATAATTGAAACTACAAAAGCAAAAAAGGAAAAAAAGGACATTGCTTTCTATGCTTTATGACAGAATCGAGGACAAAAGTAACTTGGTTCACTCACACCAATTATGAAGTGAGAGATTATGAAAGAAGTAATAAAGGCTGCCTGTATGGTTCCATGGTTAATAACCTAGAAGGTAGCCTGAACAAGCTCCAGAAGCAATGAAAATCCCTATCAGGTTGCTTGTAGCAATTCCTTGATATCATAACCTTGAAGCTGCAAACAACCACAGTTTACAGTTAGTTTTAACTTTTACCACTTGATACAAAATTATACATGTAAAGTTACACAATAATGACATATATACCTACTTGGTTGTCTTTGAGATCCAGTGCAATATAATAACAGTAGAAAAAGTTGTTGTCAAGGGCAAATCAAGCAGACTTATGCGCACACATAATAAAACTTCTACCAGAAGAAAGGTGAGAAGAAATATTACTCTGGAGTTCCAAAAGGGCATGTATTGTGATTGGCATTAGAATATTGCAGGTTTAGGCATATGAAAACCTCAAAGCAGTCCCTGCAGGGATCACAATTTACAGTTATTTTATAACAACTTTAACAATACACCCTACATCTCATTCTCATTAAAATAATACTATATTTTATACGCATAAAAAAAATAAAAAACCATGTTATTGTACTTTTTGGTGGCAGTAGAGAGAAAATATATATATATATTTTACATGTTCATTGCAGCATGATGCAAAAAATTTAGCAATATGCTTTGCCAGATGTGAGATTCTATTTGTGGATTTGGTGTTACAATAATAGCTAAAATGGATTAAAGGCATTTTGCATTACCGGATGCTAATGATCTTAGGGGCTTCATATGCATAGCTTCTAAGTTTGTCCCTTTATCTGGAAAGCACGGACGCGGCTGGGAGGGTGCCGCACCCGAGTCCGACGCGGCCTGACGCGGGACGCGGCGTCCGACGCGGTTGACCGCGCGTTGGTGCCGCGTCTGAGTTTTTTTTTTTTTTTTTTTTTTTTCTCCGGATTCGCGCCGACTTGGCTCAATTCGCGCCGACGCGGCTTGATTCGAGCCGAATCGGCTTCGATTCGGCCAGAATAGGTCCGTATCGGCAAGAATCGGGCCGTATCGGCCATATCGGGTCGTATCGGCCGGCGACCGATATCGGCCTTGAAACTCGCCGGAAAATCCGAAATTCTGACCTTAGAGGCATAGTAATGTGTTTATTGCCTTCTTCTTTCTTTGTTTTGTGAATCAAAGCATAGCAATGTGTTTTTTAAGAAGATTTTAATAGTAAAAATATATAGAAAATATAAATAAAAATATTTTTAATAATTTTTTAATTGCCGAGTCCCGCCGCACCCGCACCTTACTTTTTCAAAAATTACCGAGTCCCGCACCCGTACCCGCACCCGCACCCGAGTCCCGAAACGCACCCGTGCTTCTTAGCCCTTTATCACCTCTCAACCAGATGTGGGAATCCATTTGTGGATTTGTTGTTACAATAAAAGCTAGAATGGATTAAACGCATTTTGCATCACCAGATGGTGATGATTTTAGGGGCTTCATATGCATAGCTTCTGAGTTTTGTCACTTTACCAATTCTCAACAATAAAGTGACATTAATTCAACTATGGAATTTATTTTGTTTGTATGTAGGTAGGATAGCATTCAAACACAAGTTCCTTAGTGAAGGATCAAAGACTTTACCAGTTGAGCTAACTGAAACATATTTGATTAAGGATTACTATCTCTTATTGCTTGAAACCCCATACATTGGTTTATAAACATATAGAGAAGCTACTATGATCACATCTTGACAGACTAATTGTCGTATTCTAATAGTTTTTCCAATTATATTCAAACACGACTGTATTAAATCTAGTTGTTATTAAAAAAGAAAACATTGTTTGTCAGTTTTTTAAAATACAATTTCGATTAATTGAACTAGTAAGTTACCCATACGATGCACAAATAATGTTGTGATGTTTTATATGAAACGGTTTTGGATAATGTTGTACATATATTAGAGCATCCACATCGGTGGAGCTAAAAGTTCTAGCATTTAACAACTCAAAAAGCTACTTTATCTATTTTAACACACAATTTCACAACACACCCGGCATCAAATGGTCTAATTTTTATCATCAATCAAACACTATTCATTTTATATACCACTTTGCTACAACAAATTGCTAATCTTGGCAATTCACTATAGCAAGAAGGCAAAATATTTTTTTTTTGACTACACCAATGTTGGCACTTAAATTGGAGTGTGAGGTGGTAAAATAACTAACTACCACTAATGGTGATGCTCTAAAGAAAAAGTAAACTAATTTAATAATTAGAGTAAAGAAGCATATAAATTTTGAGATATTAAAAATTAAATTAGTAGCAAGTAGCGATGTATCACAAAGATCAACCTACTCAAACTATATAATGAGTCAATGACAAAGTTTTCTTTATCACAACAATGAGTTAAAAATTAAAAATAGAGAGACAAACCACATAGAAAGGGCAACAAAGTGACAACAAATATTAATTTTTCTCCAATATTCCTCCATCAGCATTTTTTTTTTTTTTTTCACTTTTGTTTTTAATACTAAGATGGTGGGTATGCTAAAAGTCATGAAGAAAAGAGAAATGTATGGGGTAAGTTCAAGCAATTATTGAGAGATTAATGAGATAACAATAAAAATAAGTAAATGTAATATTTTGGGTAACAGCAAAAAAAACTTAACAAAAAGAGGTAAAAAAAAAAAAAAAAAAAACTAAATTCAAAATTAGAGCGCCACATGGCAGGACATCATGCATTCTCGCATTATATATATATATATTGATATTGATTGGATACCCAATATTCCTAACTTTTGCCCCCAAAAAAAGGCACGAAAAAGGAGTAAAGCGTCAAATTGTAGATGTATGGAGTTCAAAAAAATGATGAAGTGCAAGAGCATTTTCCATGGAGTTCAAAAAAATGAGCACCATTCACATGAGTTAGCATTTAGGTAAGGAATTATCCATTCATCAAGAAAAGAAGGAAAAAGCTTTTGAGAAATGGACCTATTGACAATTTGACATAATGCAAAAAAGTAAAAAGCACATTGAATACCTTCATGGTGAACCCTATAATCTATCAGACCATGGCAAAGCCACAGTAAGAGAGGATGTACCAGTGGACCACTGCCAGATCTTAGAAACAGAAAAACTACACCTTTACTTCCAATGTAATCTTCATCCCCTCACCATCCCCGTCCCCATCAATTGTAGAAGTCCCATTTTGTCCCTCTCCCTTTCACAATTCTCATACTACCACCCACTCTATTGGGACATAGAGCAACTTGCAGCTCTGAATCAGCAACCACATATTGATATGATCCCAATGAGTAACATCTTGCATCCAAACTACTACTGCTGGTCTCTCCCACTCGTCTCTCTACTACAGCTCCTACTCCATCATTTGAGCTTCTAAATTTGCCAAGTCCCACAGAAAATACACTCTTTTCACTAATAATGGCATTTTCTGCAGGCTTTTTGACCAGAAAGAAACCCAGTTGCCCCATTGCTTGAAAACCCATCTTCTTCCCTTGGGTCCTCAAAACAAAAAACTGGGTTTTCAATGGAAAGCCCAACAACCCCAGGTGTGTAAAGGTTCCCTCTACAAAGAGGGCAAGTTGAATTAGATAGTAACCATGTGCCTACACGGCTACACTACACAATCAATATGAAAAGCATGGCTAAACATTGGAAGCAACTTCAACTTTGTCTTGTTCTGAAAACTCACAAAGACAAACTTCACAATCAAATGGCTCTTTCAGACCCATTATCTCTTTATAGAGGAAAATTGGGACAGCATCTATGAAAGCTTGATCTAGGTCAGAATCAAGAAAGTTGAAAGGGTTGTTGCAATTGTCTCTTGAAAGCATCAGACTCAGAAATCTCTGGGTGTCTATTTGATTCACTGATTGACGATGAAGATCTATGTTTTGTGAGAAATCTAATAAGCAAGTGAAGTAGATCAGATATAAAAAAGATGACAGCTAGAATAACTATGATAAAAAGAATTGCTGGGCTTATTTTACTTCCAGATGATGATGATGGGCTCGGTTGTTTCTGGTAATCAGTATTATATGGCAATGAAGGAGAAGAAGGTGGTGAGAGTAGTGAGAGAGAGGAGGACTGGTGAGAAAACCATTTCTCAGTCTGACTTGAGATTGAACCAAAGACATTTTAGGATATTGGCATACTAAATTCACCACCACTTTTCTCAGCTGAATTGCAACAAACACTCAGTTATCAATGTGTTAAGTGTAACCTCAAGACACAATTTTTCCTTGCTACATTTGACAACAAAGAATCAAACCCCAACTCATGTAATGTGGCAAACAAGCAAATTGTCACTTGTATTTCTTGCACTCACAAGAAACCCAAGTACAGTTTAATCAAATAATATGCAGAAAGAATCTAATTTTATTGACTCAGATTTGTAAACCAAACTGGTTAAAAGGATAATATTTTATTGTTACCAGAAACTCCAGTTCTTATCTTTTGCATTGACAAGAAAGAATATCGAAAAAGGAACAGCTTTTCATAGACAGTAGCCATGTTTTGTAAAGGTTTCCTCTATAAAGGGGGCAAGTTAAATTAGACAGTATCATGTGTCTATTGACTGTTTTATACAAAGAACTATAAAGGAAAACATTTTAACAATCAATTGTTTCAAAACAGAGTCCAAACTAACTTGTCTGAATTCCACACACAAAACAAGTAATTCATGTACAGAGTCACTTTTCCTTACTTTTTCTCTGCAAATCCCCAAAAATATGAGTTGTCAAAGCCTCTGCCTATCCCACCATGGGACTCTTCAATTTCTTATTTTTGGTCCCCCTTCTCGTCCATATCTTCTGCCATCCTTAACAATGGAACCTCATAGCTACAAATAGAAAAAGAAAAACAAAGGGAAAATTTAAAAACAGTAATTTTTTACCGTTAACAACTTATTTACTACTAAAAAAAATTAAAAGCTACTTACAATAGGAATTAGGCTATATTCTCCAAAATCTATCCTTTTCATCTTCAAGACCCTTTCCGGGCCTAAGACATTAAATTTTCTGTGAGTTGTTAGTTCATCAAACAAATACTTCTTGCGCTGCATAAAAAATAATGAACAAAAAAAAAAAATCACAGGGTAAACAAATTAATTGGGAAAAGGAGAAAAGACACAAAATAACAACAAATAGCAATATAGAGGAAAACAACAAATAACCTACCTCAGCAGATGGATAAGTCACATCATACTTTGTTAGTAAGACAAGCTTGACCTAAATTAATAAATAAATATATATATATATATATATATATATATAAAACAAAATCATAATAAAAACACATAGTTTTAAAATTAACAAAAAAAAAACCCACATCCACGCAGTCAATGGTGTGTTCGGATGCTTGGCAAAGAGCTTTCATTCTTTCTACCTTCTCCTCCTCTAGGTATTTGAATAGACGTGTACCTGATTTCTGTAGAAGAAATTAAATATATACATACTACTACCAACTTGTAAACAAACTACTAATGCAACTCAAATAATAAGAAATTAATTATATACGTACTTCTATCTCATCGTTCACCCATTTGGCCCAATGTTATTAATTCCATTTCGGAATCTGTTTCGGTTTATTTAGTGGAATGAAATATTTCGGTACCGGATTATTTCGGCGTATCATTTCAAGCTGTTTCAAAATTCCACACACACATACACACACGCACACATATACATACATATCAAATCAATTCCATCTCGAATAATGCTTGTGCCACAACTCGCCGCACACATATATATACATATCAAATCAATTCCATCTCGAATAATGCTTGTGCCACAACTCGCCCACACGGCGAGTTGTGAGTGGAAGAGAGGTGACCCCACATCACCTGTCTACCGCTCACAACTCGCCACGTGAGTGAGTGGCACAAATTGTGCCACTTTATGTGGCACTAGCATAGCTCATTCAATCTTAGCAATGAAAAAAAAAAGATATCAATTCAAAAATGGGTAATATAGATATAAAATAATGGAGTTAATTTAATTATATAAAATAATGATTTTAATTTTCAGTTTTCCCTATGCATTCATTTTTTCTAAACCGATCCCACCACTGCCATATCTTCATATCTTTTGATTCATTTTTTAACTTCTTTTTCTTCTATGTCACACGTGTCTTTGGTCTGCTCTTCCCCCATATTCATCTTTCTCTTGAAGTCCCATCTATCACCGATCCCAATATTCCCACGTTCCAAACCTCATTACAACCGTATATTCAAAATGTCTTTTAAGTTCTCTCTATACTCTTCTATTCAAAAATTCTGAATCTCACTTAACCTTCTGTCTCTCTTAAGTCTTATCTCCTCCCTTTCTTAGCATTTTCATCTCCAAGGATTTCTCTTCGGGTCTACTGCTTTGTAAATTTGTTGACACTACTCTCATCTTTTAATTTTTATTCTCATCTTCATCGTCTTTTTCTTTTCTTTTTTTCACTGAGGCAGTGAGGCTCATCTTGAGCTAATGAATATGTACCAGCCGAATCTTGAATATCGGCTGGATTTCACCAAAACGAACTAGAATGCTTGAAACACACCAGAATAGGTCGAAATTTTATCCAAGGTGGAACAGGGGGGCGTGTCAGCCAGAATAACGAAACTAATAACATTGGTTTGGACTGACTTCTTAAATCAACCTAGATGACATGCAAAAAAAAAAAAAAATTAATATTATGGTTAAGAACATTATGCAAATACCACAAGTTCTTAACATTACACAAGTAAAAACAAAAAGACCACAGTATTATGAGGAAGAAAACTTACCATAGAATAAAACCCTGAAAACATCTGGAACAGTTCAATAAGCTTAATCAGCTAAAAACTGAGACATTTATAATTAAAAAATAATAGTATCAATATACAGTTATTTATTATGTATTAATTTATTATGTTGAGAATGACTCACAACTTTTTTGATGTTGAATACACTGGTTTTTTTCTATTATATGGTATCAACACTGTCAAAATGAAAATATGTTAAAAACAAGAAATATTAAATTTTCATTTAACATAACACTATTGTAAAAATGTGGCACACCTTCCAATTCATACCACAAGCCTAATAATTCATCATCCCAAAATTGTAGTGCAAACGAACCAATTACTTTGTTAATTATGGCCAGACTTATATCAGCAAAAAAAAAAAATATATTCATCAATAAATAATTTTTTTTAAATAGCAAACATATAAACTTACGGTTCATCCAACTATTAACGGTTCTTGCATTGGAGCAGAGGCCATCAAATAACATTGGCCAACTTATAGTGTCAACGATGTTGTTACATCCAAATTTGACTTTAACCATTCTCCTCCCATAGTCCTCTAATATAGTGGCAATCAAACCCGCTGGAAAACCGTTTTCATAATCCCACACTTCTTCCCATTTTGTTGTTTTCAATGCAGTCCCCGTGCTATGATTAAGACTCTTCAGCCTTTGACACTCACATGCATATTGTGCAAGGCTATGTGTAATTCCGTTGAGTTCCTCATTTATCCATATAACCTTTAAATTGTAAGGGACAAATTTTCTCTTGAACTCTATTAGATTAACATCATTACAACCAACTTCACCAGTTAAAAATTTAACAACAATTTCAGCATCACTCTCAATTCTCAAGTTCATATTAGGTGGGTTATTCCTAAATAAACGTTCAACCCAGGCAACAATTGCCTCATCTTCCAACAAAGAAGTTTTCTGAGCAAAATTATTTCATTTTCTTGGCAAAACCCAGCACAAACAAGAAACTGTTTCTGTTCCCTAAGGAAAAAACCTGTTCCAAGAAAAGACGTAGGTTGTGCACCTTCTCATTGCCACATCAACAAACAAGTTAAAATTTATTGTAAAGTAAGTTCCCTAACTACCTCCTCCAAATATGGTGCCAGTTTATTTGAAAGAGGTAGTTAGGAAACCTAACTTTACAATAGATTTTAACTTGTCTGTTGATGCGGCAATGAGAAGGAGCACACCTACGTCTTTTCTCGATACAGGTTTTATCTTTAGGGACTAGAACCAGTTTCCTGTTAGTGCTGAGTTTTGCCAAGAAAATGCAATAAATTTTGCCCAGAAAACTTCTTTGTTAGAAGGTGAGGCCATTGTTGCTTGGGCTAAACGTCTATTTAGGAATAACCCACCTAATATGAACCTCAGAATTAAGAGTGATGCCAAAACTGTTGTTAAATTTTTAACTGGTAAAGCCGGTTACAATGATATTAATCTAATAGAGTTCAAGAGAAAATTTGTTGTTTCTTACAATTTAAAGGTTTTATGGATAAATGGAGAACTCAACGGAATTGCACATAGCCTTGCACAATATGCATGTGAGCGTCAAAGGCTGGAGAGTCTTAATCATAGCACGGGGACTACATTTAAAACAAGAAGAAGGGAAGAAGTGTGGGATTATGATAACGGTTTTCCAGCGGGTTTGATTGCCACTATATTAGAGGACTATGGGAGGAGAATGGTTAAAGTCAAATTTGGATGTAACATCATTGTTGACACTAGAAGTTGGCCAATGTTACTTGATGGCCCCTACTCCAATGCAAGAACCATTAACAGTTGAAGGAATCGTAAGTTTATATGTTTGCTATTTAAAAACAAAAAATTATTTATTGATGGATATAATTTTTTTTTTTTTGGCAAATAGATGTCGGGCCATAATTGACAAAGTAATTAGTTCATTTGCACTACAATTTTGGGATGAGTAATTATCAGGCTTGTGGTATGAATTGGAAGGTGTGCCACATTTTTACAATAGTGTTATGTTAAATGAAAATTTAAAATTACTTGTTTTTAACATATTTTCATTTTGATAGTATTGATACCATATAATAGAAAAAAAATCAGTGTATTCAACGTCAAAAGAGCTGTGAGTCATTCTCAACATAATAAATTAATACATAATAAATAACTGTATATTGATATTATTATTTTTTTATTATAAATGTTTCAGTTTTCAGCTGATTAAAGCTTATTGAGCTGTTCCAGATATTTCCAGGGTTCTATTCTATGGTAAGTTTTCTTCCTCATAATACTGTGGTCTTTATGTACGTTGATTCTCAAAGAAAGTTCCCATTTCTCTCATTGTAGAGAAAAATTGTTTTCTTTTCTTTTCATCATACGTACATTCTAACTACCTTGGTAGTTACTTTATTTAATAACTCTTATTAAATAAAAACCGATTATCTAATTGGGTTAGCCTTTTAGGCCTGCCCAATTGGGCTTTAGTTTGTGGCTTGAGATGGGATCAAAGGAAACAAATAAGACTCTAGCTCCAATGAGCCTTGAGCTTATCTGTCAACTCTTGACAAGTCCAAAGTTACTATTAATTATATTTAATATCACTATATAAATATAATTTCACTCTAGGCCTTATTAATAAATTACATCCTAAGACTCTAATGATATCATTTGACCCCTCCATAAAATATCCATAGTGAACAAAGTCATAATAAATTGTCACTTTGTAGACAACTATTTTATCCTTGAGTATCCAGTTTAATATTTTAGTTATTCACATTTATTGAAATCCAATTTCAATAAAACATAAGCTTTAGTAACTCCTTACTAAAGTGAAAGCTCTGAATAACAAATTATCATTAAACTTATCTCAAGGGGATATTTCGTGTCTCTATAAAAAGAGATTATGGATTCCATCTTGAGAATATGTGTTCCCTCAACACTATGTATAGTTACCCAACATATTGAAGTTTTGACCGTGAATATTAGATCTCACTCCTAATATATCAAAGTAATCTACATTTCATGATCGGGTTCACCATCCTCTCAGGATTGAGAGTCTATGAAATTAAAAGTCGTGAGATTAATTATTCAGGTGACAGTTATTGATTGAATAATTAATCTCACAGTGGTCCAGTTCAATATGTCTTAACACTTAAGACACATCAATACATCAACTAGAAGTCTCCACTTCCATGATCAAGACAAACCATCTTAGTTGATGTGTTATAGTTTTTGTAGATGAAACGTCCAATTTCATCACCAACTACGAACTACATTTTGAGTTTACAAGGAACTTATTATTTATATCTTCTATGACTAAATCACATACAATGTATCTCAAAGACTATAATAATGTCCCATTAGTTCATTTACAAATAATCTCATATAATTAAACAATTTAATTATTTATGACATGCCATTAAATTGGATTTTAGGACATAAACCCCAACAACGTCAAAGGTAAAAATTTTATGCACTGTATGACGATGTTGGCAATTATTCAATGCTAATACCAAAAATTGGAGTAAGAAAACTTTTATACGGTCTTAATATGTCATAAAGAGAAATATTATAAAGAAGAAGGCATGGTAATTTAACAATGTCCAATGGCATAAAATATTGAAGGATAGTGTTTCACACCTGCTCACGATGAATTTACTGAAAGCCATTGGTTATACTCATCCATCGTTATGATGAAGGAAGTAGAACTTGGGGAACCTCCCCCACCATATGCTTCGTTGCATGTATATAACAGCTCCTATAAGCCTGACCACCAATAGAGAAAGACAACAACAAATGTATAATCAAATACCAATAACATTTTTTTTTTTGGGCTGACAACAAGTTGGGAAGGGGAGATTTGAACTCAGGTTCCCGCGGCGGGGGGTGGGGGGGTTGGGGTGGGGGGGTTTGTAAATGAACTGACCAGAAACATCTCTTTTTTTTTTTTAATATTGGTATAAGTTACCATGATCTCACCCTCTACCTTATTTTACAAGGGGAGCATGTGTCATCTCAACTAAAGCTCATTGACAACCATAAAAATCAATAGACGACACGTTTTTAATGGCATTCACCCAAGCATTAAAGTGTGATTCTTTACCAGTTTCTCCAAGTGTCATAGTTTATACATACCTGATTAAACTTCCTAACCAAAGCATTGGCAAGGGAAAAGCTAGGCGTATATAAATTCTTTCACTTGTTATCAAAAAAGATATGCTTAAACTATAAATTATAATCAAATACCACAATGGATAAAACATCGTAGTTTAAAAGAGATGATTTAATTGATAGTAAATTAAAGGAAACAACTAGAGCATCATTATTTTACTAGCAGATCAAACATGGATCCAGTAGGTCTTGTCACTCTGCTTTTACAGCTCATTGGCAACCAAAAAATCAAAAGAGGAAGCTTTTTTAATGGCATTCCACCAAGCATCAAAGTGGTATTATATGCTTAAACTATGCATGTTACTAGTCTACATATGAAAAAGTGTCCAGATAATAATTTTTACAGTGCTTGCCCTTCGTCACAAACTATTGCACACAATAAAAGGAAAACCTGAAAAATACCTAGTTTTGAAATCCCTAAATAAATAGTTTTTAAACAAGCATAAGGCAAGGCTTCACCTCAGGCAACCACTACCAATCAAGGCAGCAGAGAGTACGATTATCCACTTCAGTTGACACCCAGGCAACTCAAACTACCCTTCCAAATAGATCTAAAGCCATAGGAAATTGAATTTATTGCACATCTTTGATAGTTCTGAATAATTCCAGAATATAACGAATAAATGCTGAAACAAATAAATATGGACTGTTAGCATATATTTCTCATGCAAATCTTACCCACTTCACATATCCTTACATAATTATTATTACTATTATATAAATATATATATGCCTCCATGTGCACTTCAATCGTATTACCTTAGACCTGCTGCAGCACTCTTTACACCAAGTTGCTTGCCAATTTCATTACCTATATTGGAATTCCCATCCACTTAACTCCCTAAAAATAACAATGAGGGAATAAAAATTTGCTTAAAATACATTGTACAAAAGGTGTCACATTTTAAGTGTTTTATGTAAATCATAATAATTCAAAGGCATCGAATAGTTCCATGTTAGGCAGACCGATATGGATGGCAATAAGGTCTTGAAAAGCCATATCAGAAACAAAGCCATCCATATTGGAAATGCAGCTGATCAAATAAAGTAGGATTTATATTATACCATAAAAAATCCAAAATGTGGTGAGTTATTATAACCAGACACTCCCCATAAAATCCTCTACCCAACCAAACTTTGAAAACCTTATTCAGAAAGTTATCTGCAGCATTCCGGCGAAAGGAGATACAAGCATTTCCCTTAGAAATTAAATCCACAGAACTCAAATCCAGTAACTGCAACAGAAATGATCCATTCAGGTTAAGAAACTTCATCATAGGGAGTTTAGGGGCCAACTTTGGAGAAAGTCACCTTAAACTAAACAAATTTTTATTATAAATCAATACATGTTTTTGCTTGTTTGTCTCAAAAACATCTGGTCAAGATCAACATCTCACATAACCAACATATATTCTGCAAAGAGAAGATGAGTTACCTGTAAGTGATCACCTGTGGAGGTACCCACACTAAATCCAGACAAAAGACCTCCCTCACCGCCTTATTCATCATTTTGCTGCCTCCATAACAACAACAAACAACGAGGACAAAGGTTCACCCTATTGTAAACCTCTATAATTCTCAAAGAAACCACAAGGAGCTTCATTAATCAAAACTGAGAATTTAACCGTGGATATACAGTAAAGAATCCATTTTCCCCATTTTTTTTTTTGGGAAACGAAACCACTCAAGCATATAAATCTGGAAAGCTCAGTTCACATGATCATAAGCCTTCACCACATCCAACTTGCACCACACCCCCAGAACTCCTAATCTCAGCCTACTGTCCAGGCACTCATTTGCAATGAGACACGAGTCCAAAATCTGCCTATTCTTAACAAAGGCATTCTAAGACTCCGAACTAACATCCCCAATCACATCTTTCAACCTATTAACCGACTTTAGCAATAATCACACCAATAGGCTGAAAATCTTTCATCTCTACTACATCTAATTTTTTGGGAATCAAGGAGATAAAGGTTGCATTTAAGCTTTCCTTGAACTGACCTCTCTTAAAAAAGACCTAAAAAATCTCCAAAATATCTGATTTGATAACAATGCAACAAGTTTTTTTTTTTTTTTTTTTTTTTTTAAAAAAAAAAAAAAACCATAGGGAAACCATCTAGGCCAGGAGCTTTATCCCCTTCAAAATCTTTAACAACCCCAAAAATTTCTACTTCATCAAAAGGCTTAATCAGCCAGCCAGCCTTGTCTTCAGAAATTTTAGGAAAGTTCAACACATCTGGTTGTGGGCGATAAACTCTATGTTCCGTAAATAAATTCTTATAAAACTGCATAATACAACCCTACTTTCTAGATCTGAAGTCAAGACCCCATCAACCTTGAGATTAGTAATTGCATTGTTCCTTCTATGTGAGTTAGCCATATAATGAAAGAACTTTGTGTTGTTGTCCCCCTCCTTCAATTAGAGCATTCTTGATTTTTGCCTCCAATTAATCTCTTCCAAAATGGTGATCTTTTTAAATTCTATTTAAAGCCTTTCCTTCTCTATCTTCTTATCTTTTGATAAAACTACCATTTCCTCTTTTGCATCCAAAGCGCTCAAATCACTCCACACACTCCACAGTTGTATTTTTTTTACAGCCACGTTTCCAAACTCCAATTCGTTCCACTTCTTCAAGTCTGCCTTTAGGCCTTTTAATTTCATGGCCATTCTATAGCTAGGTGTACCTTGAATTGATATGAATCCCACCAGTCTTTCACCTTCTCTACAAAACCTTCCACCTGGAGCCACATATTCTCAAAACAAAAAGGTATTCGTCCTTTCTAAATTGCACTACCCTCTAGGATAATTGGAAAGTGATCAGATAAGATTCTAACCAACCTCCTTTGTGACATATTGGGATAATGACCTTCCCAATCAGGAGAAAAAAGAAAACAATCTATTCTGGATCCAAAGATGGAATTGGACCATGTATTCCTACCACCTGCCATAGGAATATCCACCAAACCATGCACAGAAATGAAATTATGAGAAGTCATGCATTGCTTGAGTACAGTTATCAGCCCTGATCACTCGGTTGGGAAATGAAAAGAATTGAAATCCCCTTCTATACACCAAGGCACGTTCCACCATCCATGAAGACCCGACAATTCCTCTCACAACAAGCTATGCTCCATATCCACATTAGGACCATAAACACCAGTACTAGCCAATACACCAACTAAGAATCATTTTAGGAAACTAGTAGCCAATACTCCAAGAGAGGCCCCACATAATTTAGGGCCTTTAATATTAATCTCAATAATTAAACAATATTATTTAATATTAATCAAATCAAGGTTAATTTGATGTATATTACCAACTAAAATAATGCTAATTTCATATAGAGAATTAAATATCACAATTGAACCATAAATTTTAATGAAAAAGAAATAAAAATAAATTTTAATTAATAAAGATACTTTATTTTAGATATATGACGATGCATAATTAAGTAAAGTTGTAATCTAATTTTTTATCTTTTTTAGAGAGAGAGAGATATTATTTAGTGTGTGGCTTTGTAAGATATCCGTTTACGAAAATTAAAGTCTCAAACTATTAGGGGAGATTAATCTATAATTGATGATTTTACACATTTGCAACATTTTTTAGAAACAGTTTAAAGTTTCAATTGGGTTAGGAAACTAGTAAGGGAGATTAATCTATAATTGATGATTTTACACATTTGCAACATTTTTTGGAAACAATTTAAGGTTTCAATTGGGTTAGGTTTCCATTGGTCTCATACTTTGGGAGTCTTGAGAGAAATAAAAAGGAAAAATGCGCTAAAAACACAACAAAATGTTCAAAATATGATGTAACAATGACTATGATTGATGAACTTCATCTATCTAATTCATGAATGTTTGAATTAATTTTTTTGTAATCGTTGACAGGCCAATTTGTAAGCCTATAGTAAGATTTATGGTATTCTTAGCATCACTAATAAATAAATAAAGTGCACAGCCATTATATATATATATAATTTTATAAAATTTTGGGTCTTTCACAATAGGTGAGGGGGCCTTTTTCCCTAGGGGTAAATTCTTTTCCTGGAGGGGCCTTAGGCCTAGGGCCAGCCCTGCAATACTCCAACCAAGAAACATATTAGGAAACTATTATCTCAATCAATCTCTCAAAAAAATAACTCAACTTTCTTTTCAATTGACATCTCATTTTCCTTTGTACTCTTTATCTCAAACATCAACAAATTACTAGAAAATAAGGTGGAAAAATAATAATAAATTGAAGAAAAATATTTAACTACTCAAGAAAATTTAATCAGAAAATTTTATTTAGCCACAAGCCTTATATTGGATTTGAAAAATTATTTAGCCACAAGCCAACATAGTCACTACTTAGCTCTGGACAACATCAGAGTTCACATTTCAGGTAATAAATTAGTGAGTAAAACTATTAATTATGGTTTTAATTTTGATTTTGGTGCATTGAGATAGAAATGTTCTGCTCACATTCTGTATTTGGAAGACTAAAATTCTTTGTTCTTATTTGTTAACACTAAATTGGAGTGCACTATGCACAGCCTTCCCATGGAAAGGATAGTTTCCTATATTTTTATTGGCTGATAAAAGGGAGTATGGGACCATCTTAAAATGATAATGCATGCATGTACATTAAGTATGTGCATGGTGGTATACATGCATATGATATAAAAAATAATGCATTTATCTGAATAATACTTATGTGGTACATATTATGAATGTCTATATGAGTGTTTATGAGAGAGTCAGAAAGAGAGAATCAAATAAAAATACCATTTAAAAGAAGGGACCAGGGGCCAAATCGGTAACATCCATCACCATGATGCATTTATGTCAGTAATACATACATACATATGCATTTATGAATCATTAGAAGCAAATGAAAAGAAATTTAAACCAAACCAATGTATGCAGTGGGATACCTACAGATGTATCAAATGAAAAAAGAAGGCAAATAGAAACCTTGATCCTTTGAATGTGGCCAGATGGTGAGTTCCAATGACACTGTAGCAGCTATAGTACTCAGTCCCATTTAAGTTGATGTTTCCAACATTCGCTTTCCACATCACCTGACAAGACATCCGTTATAGATAATAAATTGATAAAGATATTTCATCTGATTTGGTACCTCTATTATCCATTTACACCTATGGAAATTTTTCTCATGACAACTACAAAACCATCACACATACAAGCGACTCTGTGTATTACATCTTTAAGCAATAGTTTGCAACCAGCCTTTTTTTTTAGCTTTTAGCTTCTTTTTTTTAATGAACAATTTTTTTTTTTTTTTTGATAAGTAATGGAAAATATATATTAAAGAAGAGCACAGTCCCGTACATAGGAAATGTACTAGATAGGCAAAAACATCAAGAAACCAAATTACAATGATCAAACAAAACAGGAAGAGAAAAACAAGAAAAAGATGGAATACTTTAAAAATCACTTTTTCAAAGTACAAGCATACTTTAGCCTATTTTAAGCAAAAAGAAAAATAAGTTCATGCAAAAAGTACTTAGCAGTTGGAAGGATCATATAAAGTGTCCCTGTGATGCATGTTTTTATAAATAGAACAGGTTGATCATTTAATGATTAACCTGCCCTGGGTTCAAATGGTCCGAGTGGGTGGGCATGAAAGTCAAGCATTTGTTATATTAAGCTTATAAACATTGACTAAATTGGTACACGATAATAACCACGATCACGAAAAAGGATAACAAAGTATAGCCTCAATGGTAGGCAGGCAGCTCACCATATTGTCATGTCTCCTGGTCTTCACAACAGCTGGAGCAGGTTGGTAATCCCTCATAGATTTCCCTAGGCTAGGAAAAACCTGCACCCTACAATCCAAAATATCAATAGGAGATTGCATTTTTCCATTACCACAAGCTTTCCAATGCGGATCAATTTGAAATAATTTTATTGGACTTTTCTCAGATGCTCCACTGTAAAGTAAATGGAATTTCATAATCTATAAGTCATGAAAAGATTGTGCAAAAACAATGATTAGACTATTTCATCATCTGATATATTGTGATATTACAACAACACTCTGGCTCAAATTGGTTAGAAGTGTGTTTGGAATTCCCATCCCATTTTATCTTTCATAACTTTTTAAGGTAAAATATCCATTTTTTTCTGAATGTAGCATTCACCAATTGTTATTTTCTCATATCCTATATAGGATGGTTGATAAGTACTGATAAAAGGCCCATTTGCTAACATATAGCGGATTAAATAGTCCTTTCATTACTAGGTGAAGTAAATGTAATATTTCATTGTCATGTAAATGCCCCACATCCAAATGCATCCATATCAGAATCATCCAAATTTTACAAAGAAAGTGAAGTAAAAATGTGGAGAGATGGAGCATCTTAAATATTTTCTCAGACTAAATGAAAAGAAGAGCAGATGAACCAAGAAAAGGACAAGTAAAAACTAACATGGAGATGGAATGTTATGATTGATTTTAAAATCAAAGGCAAAATTGTAATTTTTGCAATCCCCACAAATTAAGGGTATTTTGGTAGTTTAGTTGGTTCTAGAATTTTCAAGGTGATCCTAAGTATCTTAGAGTTTATTTTCTTAGTTATTTCATTTTTTTTCATTAGTCATTACATTTTTTTAAATGACAAGTTATACACACATCCAGATGATCTTGAACGCAAGACCTCACTCTAAAAAGTGCCAGATAAATTATATTGAGGAATGAAGTTGCTGAATAAGATACTTTTAAGTATCGAGGCATGATGGTTGTTCGTGATGTTTTCCTTCCCCATTTTCTTCTTTACTTTCATCTGGTATTGTTCATACAGTCATTAAACAACATAAAATTCTCTCTTTTCCTTCTTCCTCAAGAGTTTAAGCCTTGGTGCAATAGCAAGTTTCATCCACCAAAAGCAACAAACTGCAAGATCAAGTTCAAATATCAGCCTCCAATAAATTGGAGGAAAGGTAGTTTACCACGACCACTCTCAAACCTGCAAAAAGTGAGAGCTTTGTGCTGGATACAACCTTTTTTTCCTTCTTTCTCAAACACAAAAAATCATGCCCTTAAGTTTAACCTAACAAAACCCTAAAACCCCCCATAATTTCATATACCAAATATCCATAAAATAACTCATCAAGCCACCTTCTAATTCTTACCACACCCCATGACTCTTTCTTCAACAATTCTTAACCCTAGATACACAAAATTCTCTAAATCATAAACACACCATAGACACATTCTCCACTTTGTCCTATGCCACCACTTTTGAGGTGGAATAGTTTCTAGACCTCAAGGGAATTTAAAAGATTTCACATTGAGAGGAGCTAGTTGAAATTAGGAGTGTAGCTTGAGGAAATGTGGAGCAAGACTAAGGAAAGAATCTGGATAACCAACCATAATAAAATCTTTGATGAGATACCTCAATATTGTTGTGGAACCATTCAAAGAAAGGATTGCATATGGATGTTGAGTTGAATAACCAACTAGTGTTTGATGGTATTCTACAAAGAAAATTTTCAATGAAAATGGATATTGTCACTTGGAAAGATGTGATTTTTAATAATTCTTCTATAGGAATAATGTTGAATCATTGAAAATTTTTATTTTTAAGAAAATAGATATAATATCTTGTAGCTCAACTAGTTGAAATCTCCTAGTATGTCCATGACATCCAAGATTCAAATCCCCTATGTTCAATTGTAACTATTAAATTATCAAAAATATCTGTTGTGATTGGGAAGAATTTATGGATCAAGACTCAATTTGACAAGATTCAAGAGATGCAAAGGTTAGGTTGAGCCAATATATATATATATATATATATATATTAAAAAAACCAAAATTGCATGGGTCAAATGCTGTTATTTATTCTATGTTAATTGTTCATGTTACAAATTGAAGAAAGATTCTCAAGCTTGCTGTGTTACAAATCAAAGAAAGGTTCTAGAACTTTCTGTGTTATAAATTCTTATTAGCATATAAAGGCTAGAAAGCTGTTTTCTTGATGCAGTTAAGATGACAAAGAAAGAAAGGATGGAAAATGTGATTCAAACTCCCAAAAACCGTGGAAAATTGAAGAGGACAAAGTCAAGGAAGAGATTTCTCCAAGCCCACAAGAATCAATATAGAAGCATTTAAGCTTGGGGGGGAAATTAAGCATTTAAGAATCAATCAATCAATATAGAAGCATTCAAGCTCTAATCATAGTGTATTGGTGGAAATTTCTTCATAAACCCTTCTTCTATACCAAATTGAAGTTCCCTTCACACCACACCTCTCCAAGGAGACTTAAACCAAAAAAGAGAGACATATAAGTGCAATCAAGACCAAACTAGCAATGAAATAGATAGATAGCTTCCCATTGTTGCATGCAATTAATCTTGGCGAACTCTTTCAATTTTAGACCTAAAATGCAAAACTTAGTTGCACCACATTTCAGCAGCTTAAAAAGTAAATTGCTCTTTTTCAACTAAAAGAAAGTTTGATGTCCTCACAACCCATAGAAACCCATCCCTAAACTCTTACCACAATTGGACATGTTGGCAAAGCATGAAAGAAAACTTGACAAACTCTTCTTTTTCATACTCAACCACTAACAAAAGTACCATTGAGATAGAAATATGCATCTAGAAGGGACATGTAACATTATGGTTTAAATAATTGGTACAGAGGAAGAAATTTAATTTTGGGGGGCTAATCTCTTGGACCAAAAAGTAAATTCTATGAAACTTTAAATCACATAAACACCCGTACGCATGCTTTTTTGCTTTAAAATGTGTGCAGAATTTTCTATATTTTGTTAGACATAACTAAACGAATTTTATAGACAGACATAAATTTAACTAATTTTTTTAGATTCTTAATGTCATAATTTTTTTATAATACTTTTTATAATAAAAAAAATAGATTCCACATGTTATTGAATAATTGAAGATTTAGGAAACACGGACGCAGATACAAGTACCAGTACAACACTACAACACAATCAATTTGTGAAAAATTATAACATAATATGACTTTAATACGACACCAGCAAAACATCGATACGACACGGGTATGACACCCCAAATGAAGAATCTTTGCTTCCTAGTTGATGATTTACAAGGTTTATAGAAAAATAAATTTTAATTAGGCATTTAAACACTATCTAAAATATATTTTTATCTTATCCATGTGATATGAAATAATTTTTACATTTTTTAAACTTTTTACTTCTTAAACGTTTCAATGTACATTTTAAAAGAACAGTTTTACCACTCACAATACTAACAAATTTGTGGATTAATACACTAATGGTTACCATATATAACAATTAATTGCCTGAAAAATAACAAAGTACTATCCAATACACCAACTAAAAATCATCGTAGGAAACTAGTAGCCAATACCCCAACCAAGAAACATTTTAGGAAATTATTATTTCAATCAATCTCTCAAAAAAGTAACTCAGACTTTCTTTTTAATTGACATCTCATGTGACTTTGTACTCTTTATCTCAAACATCAACAAAGTACTAGGAAAAAAAAAAGTGGAAAAAGAATAATAAATTGAAGAAAAATATTTGAGTACTCAAGAAAATTATGAAATATAGGCATATTGAAAATATAATCCAAAAAGTGCATTGCTAAAACTAAGTTGACAAAATTTAAAACTCTTGACAATAGTTTACTACCCATACTGAAAATTTTATTTAGCCACAAGCCTTATATTGGATTTGAAAAAATTATTTAGCTACAAGCCTTAAATAATTGTATTAAAAGAATTGTCATGTAAATAAAATCCGATTAGTGTTACCACAATCAAATGTTCAAATTCAAATTTTTGTAGTCTAAAATTATGCATAAAAAATAAGTTTATAGATCGAATAGTAAATAAAATCCGATTAGCACGAAATTTTACATGTGTCAAGAAAATAAAAAACATGCAATCCAACAGTTAGATTTCAAAATATATAATCATGTTAATTTTTTAAGTGGGAGTTGTAGCCTTAAGCTACAACCAAGTTTGCCTTTTTATTGGATATGAATTTTGAAAAATCCATCGTTGGATTACATTTTCTTCTTATATCTTTCATGTTTGCAAAATTTTCAAAGGATCAAAGATCAATAGTTATGTCATCGATGATTAAAATTTTTAAATTTCAAGTTTTTGTAATCTAAAACTATGCATAAAAAATAAGTTCATTGATCAATGTCATATATGAAGATCTATAAGTTAACCAATTGCATGCAAAAACACTCCCAAAGCAAATGTGTGTTTAATTACCATTAGCTATTATATTGTCAAGTTTACTAATACTCACCATGAAATGGCAATTATGAGACAAACCCTTCATTAAGTAGATCATAATTGATAAGAGAAGCCCTCACAAGTGGCAAGATTCTCATTATTGAGAATGAGTGTAATATCCGGTGATCTTATCAATTTTTTTTACTAGGAATTGTTTTTTTAACTTTTAGTAAGTTTTTGTGAGGAATTAGGAAGTTCGGAGAGATTTTAGGATTGGGAAAGGCATTTAAACATTAGATAAGAATATTAAGCTAAAATTGATCATCATTTAATTTTTTTATATCTAAACGTTGGTTTAGATTGTAATATGTATAACTTATATTTATCCCTATCTTAATTATATATACAAAATGCATTGGATAATGGAAACATATCAATTTGTCACTTATAACTTAGTTTAAAATTTGGACTCTCACTGCCATGACTAATAATCTGCTGTGACAAGAAAAACTTTGAAAGAGTAAATTTCCCCTTTCTGCAACGTGGTCCAGAACTAAAAGGTGAGATTTGGGTATATTTGCAATGAAATGAACAAGGTAAATGCAAGGATGAAACTTTTTTTTTTGGCCTTTTGTGTTTTATTTCCTTTTAGGCTTTCATTTGAATATTTTCATTCATGTGAAAATAATAAAAATAAAGATTTTTGTTTCCTTTGATTTATGTCAAGTTTACACTAAACTCTCTGTATGGATGTTGTCTCTATCTCTATACTCACTTTCTCATTTTGTCATTATTCTTAACTTGATTAGAAAACCTCCCCACTCTCAAGGACAACAAATCGATTTTCATGTAAGTTTCTCTCTACTTGACTTCTATATTTTAAAATTTTTTCTTTGGCAAAAATTTCTATATATTCATTAACCATATATGATTTGGTTTGTATTTCTTGTACTAATACTGCTTTAGTTTTGTATAGTATCACCTCCACAAGTTCAAAAAATTCAATTTAATTATATTATTGAAATTTTATATTTGATTTACATATAATTCTTGATTAAGTAATACTAGTAAATAAAATTAAAAATGTAGCAGCCTTTATCACACCAATAAAACAGAAACAGAGACAATTTTTACTTATATGCAGTATGCACACTAACCGGAATTTATTTGTTGCTGCATCAAAGACTTTCAATCATTCGGCTTTTTATGCTTTCCTTTCAATCATCAAAGATTCTTAATCTCCTCTGGGTTCTTGTCTGGAAAGATGATAACAAAAGTAAATTAATAAGAAAAAACTAAACAAAAAACTCCTACAACTCTTTTTATTATAAGGAATTGGAAAATAGTCAATATAAATAAAAAAAATAAAATAGCAACTATGCAACAATAGAGAATGGCCATGGGCAGGGTATGGATCAGGTAAACCCATACCTACCCGAAATGTTTGCCCATGGATACCCGGATACCAATACCCATTATTATCCATATCCAATTCTTACACGGATTTATTATCGGATATCCATACCCTACCCGAAACCCATTTAATTTTTTCTTTTTAAAATCCAAAACATTTTAACTTAAAAACTAACCAATAAATTTATCTTAAAAAAGAAAAAACTAATCAATAACTTTGAAACTAGATGTATCTGCTTCTTTATTCTTTTTTTCTTTTTAGATAGAGATGGAAATTTTAATAGACAAAATTTTATTATACACTCTCTGATACATGCTCACAAAGCCTCACAAACAGAGCACATGAGCACAAAAATCCCAGTAGCTTACCCTCTGTCATACCTGTGTTGTTCACGCGCTCACACGCCACCACAGCCACTGTTCTTGGCAGATCCGTGAAGCCTTTAACCTCCGCATCACCGATTCGTGTTCCACGCACCGTTTGGGGCTCTGCTAGGTAGTAGATCGAGAAGTTAAGTTCTAGATTTCACAGAGAGAGAGAGAGATCGGAATAATATGAAGTGTTTGGCTCGGGTTTAGAGAGAGAAAGGGTGAGAGGTTGGGAACCACCATCTTGGTGGTGGCGGTTGGGCTTCACGATGGAGCTAGGAGGCTGTGCCTCGTTTAGATCGAAGAGAGGGTGAGACCGATCAAGATCGAGAGAGGTTCTATGTTTCGGTTTTAGAGAGAAGTTGAGGCTGAGTTGTGAAACCACCGCCCATGGTGGCGGTGATGAGCAGCCATGGTCGTCTGAGATAGAGAGAGAGTTCAGATCCGACGATTAGAGAGAGATTTCGAGGTTGAGAGAATGGTTCGGAGATGGAGAAGACCACCGTGGTGGTGTTGCTGGTGATCGAAGTGATGAGTTCAAGGTACTGGGCCATGGAGGCTCGGGTGAGAGAGAGAGAGAGAGTGTGACCTTGAAGATGGAAGCTCTGGTGTGTGAGAGAGAGAGAGATAAACGGAGAGAGTTAGGGTTTTTTATATACGGGTCGGGTATGGATAATATCCCTATCCTACCCGAACTATTTGGGTAATATCTATACTTACCCGATTAGGTTCTACCCATAAAGAACCGGTATTACCCAAAACATTTGAATTGGGTATGATATCTAATTATCTCTCGCTTTAGGGTTGGTTTTTTTTTTTTTTAAATAATGGTTTTTTAATAAATTAATTAGTAAATAATATATTAAATTAAGGGCAAAATGTCGTCATTTTGGGGATTTCAAATGATAATGAAATTGTGGAGCTTTGAAATTTAGGAAACTGAAATAAAAGAAAGCAAATATTTAGATAAATGAAATGAAAAATAGTAAAACTTAAATGATGAATTTTGAAATTTGAGTTTTTTTTTTGTGGTTAAAATATTATTTTAATTTCTAAACTTACCAAAATTTTTATTTTTCATCTTTAAAATTTTTTTTTTATCTCACATTTTGTAAAGAGTTTTTTTATAAATAATTCAAAGATAAAAAAGATTAAAAATAAATTTTTTTAATAGTTTAGGAACGAAAAATAAACTTTTGATAAAATTTAAGGATGAAAAATAAAATATTTTTAATAGTTTAGGGAAAAAAATAAACTTTTTAATTGTTTAGAAACCAGCAACTAATTTTTTAAAGTTTAGAAATAAAAAAACAAATTTTTGGTAAAGTTTAGAGGATAAACAAAAATAATAATAATAATAATATTATTATTATTATTATTATTTTTCGGTTATACAAGACAATGGCAAGGGTTTATGCTTAAACCCTAAACTAAAATCACATATCCCTTCCTCTGCTACAATTACACATCTCAATTCTCAAAACCCCATTCCAATCCCACAAAATAAGAGAAAACCCAGATGGCTTCTCAATCGCTCAGCTTCACTACTTTACCTCGACAAACTCTCACCTCCTCCTACTAAATTCTTTTCTCATTTCAAACACTCATACTCTCTTCTTCTCTCTAACCCTTCACCTTCAGCACCACCGCCATTACTTCCTTCATGCCCTTCATTTTCTTTGCCCAGGGTCAGCTTCTCTTGCCTAAACCCACCTTACCAAAGACAAGCTAAACATTTTGCTACCGCCACCACTGCTACTGCAGAAAGCAAGGAAACTGACACGTTTTTCACCGATGAAGACGTGTCGTGGGCTTCCCTCGGGGTGTCTGATAAGCTTTCTCGGGCTCTCTATAGTGCCGGCATCAATAGGCCCTCTCTGGTTCAGGTACCCACACACACTCACCTTGGCTTTGTTCACTCATTTGTTGAATTATAGCAGGAATGTCAATGTTTTGTTTTTGATTGTTTTCGGAGAAATGAAAGGTAAAGAGGGAAAAGCAACATATTTAGAATTGTCGGTTTTGTTTTTTGAGGGGAAAAGATGAAAACTTTGACCAATACGGTGTTTAATAAACAAAAATTTCTATACTAGACTTGTTAAAGGCTTTGTTTTGGATCTCTCTTTGTAATTCTTAGGTTCCATTTGGTTTTCAGTAGTATAAATTGATTGATATAAATTTAACAACACATGATGATGTAAGGTTTTGAGATTTTGCTAAAGAAAAACACATGATATTATGAATATGAAATGACATTTTACACTGAGGCTGTGTTTGGTTCTCGTAAAATATTTTCCGGAAAATATTTATTTTCCGGAAATGCTATTTTCGGGAAAGGAAAATATTTTCAAGTGTTTAGTTGCATTATGAAAAATATTTTGGAAAATATTTTCTGGTGTTTGGTTATATTCTTGAAAATAATAGAGAAAACACATTTTCTACTTGATGCTCACATTTTCTCAGCTTCCAAACAAAACCCAACAAAAAAAACTCATTAATGACGCGATCTGAGTGAAAGAAACAAAACCCAACCAAAACAAATTCATCAATGGCGCGATTTGAGTAGTGAAAGAAACAAAACCCAACCAAAAAAAATTCATCAATGGCGCGATTTGAGTGAAAGAAAACCCATTCGTCGGGGTGGTGGGTTTGACGAATGGGTTCGCTGGAGTGGTGGGTTCGTCGGCGTGGAGTGATCTAGTGCGATCAGTGCGGTGCAAGTGGGTTCGTCGGTGATCTGGCGCGAATGGGTTCGAGCGCGATCTAGCCGGTGGCGCGACGATCTCTCTACTCTCTCTTCTTTCTCTCTCTGTCTCTCTCTTTGCGCGTGGTCCAAAAATGGCGAGACGATCTCGATGATCGGTGACTGGGTTCGGCGATCTGGTGCCAGTGGGTTCGTCAACGAGGGTGGGTTTAAACAATCGGAGCGGTGCGATCGTCTTGCTCCGACGAGGCGATCTTCTTGTTCTTTCTCTCTCTCTCTCTTCTATTTTCCAAGGCTGGAAATCATTTGAAGTGAAAATGAAAACGAAAACGGAAATCATTTTCCATCGTTTTGGCATCATTTTCAGTCAACCTGGAAATGCTTTTCAGTTTGACCCAATTTGAAGTAACAACTAAACACCCACTTTTCCGAAAAATCATTTTCGAAATCAGTTTGAAGCCAAAACAAACGGAGCCTTAGTCATTTCAAATCCACACATTGATAATGCTCAAATTCCTTCATAAATTTCATTAATAAAGAAAAACCTATCATTTCATACTTTATTCAAAGTCATTTAAAACTAAAGATTGAAATCCAAATCCTTGTGCATTTATTTTTTAGTGAGGTTTGATATTTTGCAATCAGAAATAATAACCATCATCACCATCTCTAATTCCACGAAATACCACAACCACCATTCCATTGACAAACAACAACAACAACAACAACAAAGCCCTCATCCAAAACTATGGGATCAGCTATAGATCCTTAATCATTCACTTGTATTCTTTTTCCGCTATTCTATCCTATATAAAATAAACTCTTCGTCACCTCCTTTATTAACATCTCTTTTTATACTACTTTTCTAGTGTTCGTTTTTTCTTTTCTTTTTTAATTGATAAACTACACCCACCCACCCATTAGGTCATGAACCCATGACCTCACTGGCTCACTCAGTCACCCTCCAACCCATTATTATGGCTACTAGTGTTATTTTAGTCCTCCTCCTAACTACTTTAGTTCCCTTTCCTTATTAAAAGATGCAATTGAACTCTTTTGCTTACAATTAGTCTTAAATCCTTACTAACTATTTATAATGGCTATATAGTGACTATAAACTGCAGCTGATGATAATCGATAGACTACTCAATAAGTCCTGGACCATTACTACTACTGTCAATTTTGTTACGGTCAGCTCGAAAGTTGACAACCTAGCAAGGCTTACAACTCTTACTACTATTATTAATGAACTATTGAGGCTTCTTTTCTAATGCTGCTATGAAATGCCACACTACTGATTGCTTTGTAATGGTAGAATCAAAGTTATAGGAAAACTTACACTTTCTGAAAATTTGGGGCTGGGAATTCCAGCTGCCAATGATCTGAATTCTGAACAGTAGTGTTACCTAAAGAAGGGAACTGAATTATGTACTTGATGAGACAAAAAAAACTCCATCATCGTTTGGTTGTTCATCACAACACATGAAAATCCCTACAATAAGATTATTTATCAGTAATTCTAACTTAGTCAGGTGATGTCATCAATAAAAAGAAAAGAAATCTGGTAGGGTGAGACTGAGGGAAGAGTAGAATGAGAGAGGGGAAAAAAAACCCTAAATAGGCTAAGAAAGAGAGAGAGAGTAGCTGACTGTGTGAGCCGTGGCAGAGGAGTGTCAGTGAGAGAGACGGAAAGGATGTGAGACGGAAAGGATGCTTACCCATGTAACTGCATGTTATATAAAACTCTTTCACATACAAAAGGAACTAACTTGTATAAGATTACAGGGAATAATCGAAACTACAAAAGCAAAAAAAGAAAAAAAGGACATTGCTTTCTATCCTTTTTGACAGAAATGAGGACAAAGAATCACTTGGTTCACTCACACCAATTATGAAGTGATTGATTATGAAAGAAGTAATAAAGGCAACCTGAATAGTTCTGTGGTTAATAAACCTAGAAGGTAGCCTGAACAAGCTCCAGATGCAATGAAAATCCCTATCAGGTTGCTTGTAGCAATTCCTTGATATCATAACCTTGAAGCTGCAAACAACCACAGTTTATAGTTAGTTTTAACTTTTAACACTTGAAACAAAATTATACATGTAAAGTTATATAGTATTGACATATATACCTGCTTGGTTGTCCATGAGATCCAGTGCAATATAATAACCGTAGAAAAGGTCGTTGTCAAGGGCGAATCAAGCAGACTAATGCACCCACATAATAAAACTTCCACCTGAAGAAAGTTGAGAAGCAATATTACTCCAGAGTTCCAAAAGGGCATGTATTGTGATTGGCTTTAGAATATTGCAGGTTTAGGCATATGAAAACCTCAAAGCAATCCCTGCAGGGATCACAATGTACTGTCATTTTATAACAACTTTAACAATACACCCTACATCTCATTCTCATTAAAATAATACTATATTTTATACAAAAAAAATAAATAAATAAATAAAACCATGTTATTGTACTTTTTGGTGGTAGTAGAGAGAGAAACAAAAAAATTATTTTACATGTTCATTGCAACATGATGCAAAAAATTTTGCAATATGCTTCACCAGATGTGGGAATCTATTTGTGGATTTGGTGTTATGATAATAGCTAAAATGGATTAAAGGCATTTTGCATTACCGGATGCTAGTGATCTTAGGGGCTACATATTCATAGCTTCTGAGTTTGTCACTTTATCACTTCTCAACCAGATGTGGGAATCTATTTGTGGATTTGGTGTTACAGTAAAAGCTAAAATGGATTAAAAGCATTTTGCATCACCAGATGCTGATGATCTTAGGGGCTTCATATGCATAGCTTCTGAGTTTTGTCACTTTACCACTTCTCAACAATAAATTGACATTAATTCAACTATGGAATTTATTTTATTTGTAAGAAGGTAGGGTAGTATTCAAACAGAAGTTCCTTAGTGAAGGATCAAAGACTTTATCAGCTGAGGTAACTGAAACCTACTTGATTAAGGATTACTATCTCTTATTGCTTGAAACCCCATACATTGGTTTATCAACAAATAGAGAAGCTACTATGATCGCATCTTGATAGAATAACCTAAATGCTATTTTTTTTTTTTTTACTTGAAAATGTCGTATTCCAATAATTTTTCCAATTATATTCAAACACATGGCTGTATTATATCTAATTGTTATTAAAAAGGGAAACATTGTTAGTCGATCGTTAATGCAACAATGTCTATGAATAGAATTGGATACCCAATATTCCTAAGTTTTGCCCAAAAAAAAAAAGTAATAAGGAAGAGGAAAGCATCAAATTGTAGATTTACGGAGTAAGGAATTTTACTGAAAAGATAAAGTGCAAGAGCCATTTGCCATAAAGTTCAAAAAAATGAGCACCATTCACGTAAGTTAGCATTTAGGTAAGGAATTAACCTCCTATCAAAAAAAATGAATAAATAAATAGGTAAGGAATTAGCCATTCATTACGAAAAGAAGAAAAGGAAAAAGCTGAGAGAAATGAATCCATTGGCAATTTGACATTATGCAAAAAAAAGTACAAAGCACATTGAATACCTTCATGGTGAACCCTGTAATCTATCAGATCATGGCAAACCCACAGTAAGAGAAGATGTACCAGTACCACCCATATGGGATTCTGCAGAACTTGTGAATTTACTCTACTTGGACCATTGCCAGATCATAGAAACAGAAAGACTACACCTTTACTTCCAATGTTAATCTTCTTCCCCTCACCATCCCCATCAATTATGGAAGTCCCATTTTGTCCACCTCTCCCTTTCACAATTCTCATACTACCACCAACTCTATTGGCACATAGAGCAACTTGCAGCTCTTATTGCATCCAAACTACTACTCTCTCCCACTCCCACTCCCACTTCTTTCTCCGCTACAACTCCTACTCCACTTCTAAATTTGCCAAGTCTCACAGAAAATACCCTCTTTTCACTAACAGTGGCATTTTCTGCAGGTTTTTGACCAAAAAGAAACCCACTTTGCCCCATTGCTTGCAAACCCATCTTCTTCCCTTGGGTCCTTAAAACAAAAACTGGGTTTTCAATGTAAAGTCCAGTCCAGGCCAGGTGTGTAAGGGTAGACAGTAACCATGTGCAGGGCCGGTCCAACCACTTGGGCGTTTGGCAACAATTTTAAGCGGCCTTTCTTTTATATTTAAATATTAATTAAATAATATTTATTGATTTTTTTAATTTTTTATTTAAAATCTATTTTTTCTTTCTTTTTGAGATTCAAAATTATTAGTTAAGTTCTTGTTTATAAGTTCCTCTAACATTTTTTTTTTCAATTGATAAGATGGCTAATCTATTTAATCTTTCTTGTGACATAGTAAATCTTAAATAAAATTTTATTAATTTTAGTTTTGAAAAACTTTTTTGTGCAAATGCAAATGTAGTGATATTTTATAAGCAATATATGCATTTGGAATAAAATCTTGCATTTTTAAATAATTAAGTACATTAATCGGAGTATTTACACCTATTTGCATAACTAAGTTCAATAAATTACTTCCACAAAAAAAAAGTACAATAAATTAGTATCATTATAATACAAATGAGTTGATATGATATATATCAAATTATTAATTAGTGTGATAACTTATAATAATTAATAAAATAAAAGTCTAAAAGATACATGTACAGTGCAATGGGTGTGTGCCTATGCTACGAGTATACATTGAGATTAAGTGTGGGTCGTGGGTTAGTGTGTGTTGGCCAGCCGGCCAGCTATGAGATGTGGTGTGGCCATGGCAGTGCCTGTGTCAATGTGCTTTCCTATCATTGCTGTCAATTGTATGTGTATTGGTAGTGTGCAGATTAAAAAATAAATTTTGAAATAGTGATACAATGGGGCCTTTTTAATCTTCTATATTTTAGAATACAATAGGGCATTTTTAATGCATTCTATTGATCAATAATGATTAAAAAAAATTATAATTAAAATATATAGATAAATATATTATATTTCTTTTCTTTTCTTTTTTCTTTTTTTATAAGGGGGCCTTTTTTTATTTGGGGGCCTTAGATAATTGCATCAGTTGCATCTATAGTTGAGCCGGCCCTGACTATGTGTTTATTTAGTGTTTTATACAAAGAACTATAGGAAAACTTTTGACAACTAGTTGTTTTAAAACAGAGTCCAAACTAACTTGTCTGAAATTCCACACACAAAACAAAAAGAAAAAAGAGGTAATACAAGTTAATTCAGAACTTCAATCACTTTTCCTTTTTCTTTGCAACTCCCCAGTAGTAAGAATCTTCAAAGCCTCTGCCTATCCCATTATGGGGCTCTTCAATTTCTTCTTTTTGGTCCCCCTTCTTGTTCATATCTTTTGTCATCTACACAACAAATGAAAGATATTTTTCGAGGAAAGGTGCATCCTCAACAATGGAACCTCGTAGCTACAAATACAAAAACAAAAGGGAAATTTAAAAATAGTAATTTGTTGATAGTGAAAAACTTATATTAAAAGCTACTTTAAGACATTAAGGTTGTGTTTAGTATTGGCTGAAAATGCAGCATTTTTTTACTATTTTTTCTTATTTTTTACTACTATTTAGCTTATTTTTGTTACTATTCATAGGTCTTATTGCACTTTTTGGTACTATTCATGGGTTCCATTTTACAGTTCATGGGTTCCATTGTACAATTCAACTGGCTTTTAGCTTTACCTATAATACTTTCAACAAAAAGTTTTTTGTTTTATCTAAATAAATTGTTCCTAAGTGGACCCTAAATCTTCTTTGATTCAGTAGGCCTTGAAACAAATACTTCCCATACTGCATCAAAAACAAAAACAGTTTCACAAGGTAAAAAAATTAATTGAACAAAAATAGAAGAGAAAATACATAAAATAACAACAAATAGAAATAGAAATAGAGGAAAACAACAAATAACCTACCTCGTCAAATTTATAACCTAGGAAGCACGATGTGGATTCGAGTTCAGGTTCGGTACGGTGATACGACAATTTTTTTAAAAGTAGAACATGGATGTGGCAGGATATGTTTACTAATTAATTATTAAATATATTTTTATTTTATTTTCTATATGTTGCTAAGCTTCTTCTTTTTTTTTTTCATATAATGGTAAACATGATAACTAAATAAGCAATCAACATATTTTTTAGTTATCAAAGAAAGAAAGAAACTCAACATATTTTTTTCAATCAAGAAATCAACTAAAATTATTATATTGATATATATAAATGTTATGTTATTATTATTGGCGTTATTATTATTGGCATCATTATTGTGAGAGATACATGTGAGCATTATTATTATTGGCACCACTACTGTGAGACAAATACATGTGAAGGGTAATTAAGTTTCAAAGTAATTTATTCAAATTAAATTAATATCCTAAAGTGAAGTTTTTTTTTTTTTTTTTTTGAAAAATGCCTAAAATGAAGTGCTGAATAAAAAACAAATGAATTGAAGAGTTATACTAAAAGGAAGTGTAGCAATTGTGTTATTTATAACCAGGAACTTCCTGGAAGTTTCTTAATTTCCTTTCAACTCACTTTCCAATGGTTAATAAAACTTTTCACATGTGAATTGTTGTTGTTTTAATTTTTAAAGTTTGTTTTATCACATTTCTCTCTCGCTCTCTCTCTCAAGCAAGGAAGCACGAGTGCGCCATTTTCGTTGGCGCACTCTCGTCGAACTTTGTGGGACGCGTCATGCGGCTTGGACGTGGTTGCACTCGCATCTCATAACGAATTTTTTTTTTACCTACGTGGCCCAATACGGTTCAAAATAGGACCCAATATGGGCCAAAATGCTTATTTAAAAAAACATCAATTTCAAACTTATCTTTTATTTAGTTTTAGTTTCAAACTTTCAATATTGTATTCTAATTTATGAACATCATGTAATGGTTATGTATTCACTTTGTTATCTACTATTGCTCTTAAATAGATATATATTTACCATTATATGAAAAAAAAATGTTTACCAATATATAGAAAATAAAAATAAAAATATATCTAATAATTAATTAATGAATGTATCTTGCCGCACCTGTGAGGAATGGATTTCATTTGAGGATGTAGCCAGACAAGACGAAGGTGGAATCATGATCCGATTTAAGCTTATATATGTGCTAACTTCTGAGCTATTAGTCATAGATGAAATTGATTGTGTAGGGTCATGAACCAGCAAGTATCTATAGCTCAAAAATAAGGCAAAAATAAGGCCCTTGACATGGTTTAATTGTTTGATGTTATTGACATTATTTTTTTTCTTATTTGCAGGTACAAAAGGCCAAACAATCTGCTGCTAGTAAAGTCACCTGGGTTGTTGACAATATTTTTGACTTAGTTAAATTGAGGGGATTCTGAATATAGTATCTTTATGGTATATGTGGATTGATATTATGCTTTTCAAACTATTGTTAAAATTGTGCAAGGACATGTTCACTCATATGCAAGGTTTCACGGGTGTGCCATTTTTGTCAACGTAACCACAACAGATTTGGTCAAACGCGTTGTGCGGCTGTACGCGCATCCCCTGACAATTTTTTTTACTAACGCAGTCCGATACGATATGATTTAATAATTAATAAAAATATATAGAAAATAATTAATTAAAAAAATGCTGAGCAATATATAGAAAATAAAAATAAAAATATATTTAATAATTAATTAATAAACGTGTCCTGCCGCACTTGTGTCCTACGTTTTCAAAAATTGTCGTGTAGCCGCATTGCACCCGAACCCAAATCCACACCCGTACTTCCCAGCTCTCAAGTCAAAAGTCTTCTTTTTCATATAATTAACTTTTTTTCATAAGTATATCGACACATATCAAGTCGTATCGGGTACTATTTCGGACTGTATTAGGCTGCATCGGAAAAAAAAAATGGTCAAAGGGCACATGTGCAGTTGCGTCTATGCCGCACAGCGCATCCCTCCGAGTTCAACGCGGGTGCGCCGACCAAAATAGTGCACCTGTGCTTCCCAGTTTATAAAGCACATCATACTTAATTAGTAAGACAAGCTTGCCCCAAATTTAAAAATAAAAACAATAATAACAAAATCATAATAAAAAACATGTGTATAATTAAAAAAAAAAATTTAAAACCCACATTCTTGTAGTCAATGATGTGTTAACATGCTTGGTCAAGAGCTTTCATTCTTTCTTCCTTCTCCTGCTCTAGATAGTTGTGTAGATGTATTCCTAATTCTTGTAGAAGAAATTAATTATATACATGCCTCTTCCACCGTGTAAACAAAATACTGATGAAATTCAAATAAGAAGAAATTAATTATATACATACTTCAATCACCTTTATAAACTTCTTCAACTGATTTCTTAAATCAACCTAGATGACATGCAAAAAAAAATAATAACAATATTATGGTTAAGAACATTATATTCTTAAATCAAACTAGATAACATGCAACAAAAAATTAATATTATGGTTAAGAACATTATGTAGGTGCACAAGTTCCTAACATTACATTTCATCAAAAGAACATTATGGACTCAAGTAAAAACAGAAAGAACATAGTATTATGAGGAAGAAAACTTACCATAGGATAGAACCTTGGAAGTGTCTAGACAACTCAATAAGCTTAAACAGTTGAAAACTAAAACATTTATAATAATAAAAAATAATAATATCAATATACATAGTTATTTATTATGTATTAATTTATTTTGTTGAGTATGACTCATAACTCTTCTAACATTGAATATGTTGTTGTATTATATGACAACACTATCAATATGAAAATATTTTAAAAACAGGTAATTTTCACTATAACACTATTGTAAAAGGTGGCACACCTTTCATTTCATACCACGGGCCAGATAATTCAACATTCCAAAATCGTAGTACAAATGAACTGATTACTTTGTCAATTATGGCCTAACTTAAATTTGAAAAAAAATTTAAAAAAATTAAGAAACTATATCCATCAATAAATAATTTTTAAAAAATAGCAAACATATAAACTTTCGGTTCATTTAATTGTTAATAGTTCTTACATTGGAGCTGAAGCCATCAAGTAACATTGGCCAAGTTACTGTGTCAAAATTGTTGTTACCGCTACTTCCACATTTGACCTTAAGCAGTCTCCTCCTAAAATCCTCTAATATAGTACCGATCAAACAAGTGGAAAAACCACTTTCATAATACCACACTTCTTCCCTCCTCGTTGTTTCAAAGGCAATCTCCATGTTATGATTAAGACTTTCCAGCCTTTCACGTGCAAAAGCATATTGTGCAAGGCTATGTGCAATTCCATTGAGTTCCCCATTTATCCATATAACCTTTAAATTGTGAGGAACAACAAAATTTCTTTTGAAATCTATTAGATTAATATCATTGCAACCATCTTCATCAATTAAAAAAATTAACAATACTTTTAGCATCACTCTAAATTTTGAAGTATTTAATAGGTGGGTCATAACTAAATAAACATTTGGCCCAAGCAATAATGACCTCTCCTTCCAACAAAGAACTTTTTTGAACAAACTCTATTGCATTTTTCTAGGAGAAATCGAAATAAACAGGTAACTGGTTTTGTTCCCTAAGGACAACACCAGTTCCGAAATAAGATGTAAGTGTGCACCACCTCAGAGTCCATCAACAAATAGGTTAAAAGAACTTGTAAAGTCGGGTTTTCTAATGCCTCCTCCAAATAAATTGGAGTACCTACAAAATGAGAAATTCTGAAAATCGGGTAGGCTGTTAGAAGTTTAGCCCGATTTTTTTGGTGTCATAGGGGAGGAATTGAACTTTTTAACACATATTCAGATATGCCAACATCATGATAATGTCCCCTTTACTTGATATTATATTAATAAAACGCTAACTGCCCTATAAACTAATATAATATAGTATACTATACTATACTATACTATACTATATTATAGTATAGTGTACTATACTATACTATACTATATAACATGCGTACCACAAGTTTTTCCTATCTTTGTGAGATGTGATAGTCTTACAAATAACATGGAACCATTTTCCTATTAGACTCTCTTCAAGTATAAAATGTAGTAGAAAATTTTTAACTAAAGCAGCACACTTGAATCTAGATCCCAAGTATATATACATGTGTGTGCATGTGCGAGAGTAAGTCCGCTAGAAACAAAAAACATAAATTAGATTAAATCATCACTGGGCCAATTACGCTCAATAAAGAAAGAACAGACTCACAAATAAACACCATTGTGAAGAATAAACACTCTACTTCAAATTAGACAGACTATATGTCATCATGAGTTTCATCTAAAATATAGGGAATACAATCAGGCAGTCAGCTTGACATTGATGACACGTCAACTTTAAAGAAATTGCTAGAGACACCAAAAAATTGCCAAATATTTCACACTTAGTGCCTTTTGTATTGTGGTGTTGCCCAGGAGAGGGGAATACTTGTGAGTGGGTGTGAAATACTCGGTGCATTTTCTAGGTGTTTATGGCAATACTCCAATTTTAAAGTTCTTGAATCTAAGAAAAACTTCCCAACATCTCAAAAGGAAGGCAATTCACTAAAAGAAGCTGGACATATTATAAGAGAAATTACTAATGAAAGAATTAGTAAAGAATATGCAATCCAATCTATTACATTTTCAAAATATGTAAAAATAATAAAAGAAAAGTTACCTTTTAACATGTAAGCTTTTGTTGGTGTTGCTGTTTCTGTGACTGAGTTTGGTTTAGGAATTACAACTGCTGTGTTGTTTCTGCATTCGGTATAAGCTTTGCAATGTGAGAACCTAAAGTTTTGGGATTATGTACGAAACTGGAACCTAATCTCAATAGAATGTCCAGAACCTAAAAAGAAATGAACAAGAAGCAAAAATTAATACAGCAAAAGCAAAGAATAATTAACAGAAAAGAAAAGAACAAAAAAATTAAGCATATAGTCAAATTTGAATTCCTCATCGAGTTGCTCTTTCAATTTCCTTTTTTTGCTCTTCAATTTCTTTTGGGGATTTCTTTGTCAAATTCTTTAGGGCAAAAAATGGGACTTGAATATATTTGTATATAATAAGACTTGCATTTGGGTTGGGCTTTCCGTGGATTAGGTTATCAGATTTTCGACTGAAACTTTTAAAGGTGAGGTATCAGCTTAAGTTTTAGGGCCTGTTGGTAGCATTTAAGTATTGTTATTCAAAATTATTTGAAAAATGTGGTTTAAAAAGTGTTGTCAAAAATTGTGTTTAAAGTATTCATAATGCAAAAAAATTATTTGGTACCATATTTCAAATAACATATTTTAAAATGTGAAAAAACATAATTGTGTGTTTAGTATGTATATGTGTTTTTTTATTTGAAGAAAGAGAGAGTTCCCTCATTTTATTTGATGAGTCCTACAATTTTTAACATATTTATAAAAGTGTCATTAATTAATGTTATTTGAAAACTAAAATAAATTGGAGTACCTACAAAATGAGAATTCTGAGAAGTGAGCAGACTGTAAGAAGTTCGGCCCGGTTTTTTGGTGTCGTAGGGGAGGGACTGAACTTTTTAATGCATATTCAGACATACTAAGATCATGATAAAGTCCCCTTTACTTGATATTATAATAGTAAAATGCTAACTGCCCTACAAACTAATATAATATAGTATAGTATAGTATAGTATAGTATAACATGGGTTCTCTGACCACCTCCTCCAAATAAAGTGGAGTACCTATAAAATGAGAAATTCTAAGAAGCAGGCAAGCCGTTAGAAGTTCAGCCCGATTTTTTTGGTGTCGTAGGGGAGGAATTGACATTTTTAACGCATATTCAGTTGTACTAAGCTCATGATAGTGCTTTCTTTACTTGATATTATATTAGTAAAACGCTAGCCGCCCTACAACTAGTATAGTATAGTATAGTATAATATAACATGCAAAAAAAAATTTTAATATTATGGTTAAGAACATTATGTAGGTACCACAAGTTCTTAACGTTACATTTCATCAAAAGAATATTATGTACTCAAGTAAAAACAGAAAGACCATAGTATTATAAGGAATAAAACCTACCATAGAATAGAAACTTGAAAGGTGTAGAACAGCTTAATAAGCTTAAACAGTTGAAAACTGAATCATTTATAAAAAAAAAAAAAATAGTAATATCAATAAACATAGTTATTTATTATGTATCAATTTATTTTGTTGAGAATGACTCACAACTCTTCTAATGTTGAATATGTTGTTGTATTATATGATATCAACACTGTCAATATGAAAATATGTTATCAATAGGTAACTTTAAATTTTCACTTAAGATAACATTATTGTAAAAGGTGGTACACCTTCCATTTCATACCACGGGCCAGATAATTTGTCATCCCTAAATTGTAGTACAAATGAACTTATTACTTTGTCAGTTATGGTCAGACTTAAATTTACAAAAAAAAAAAAAAAAAAAAACATATAAACTTACGATTCATCTGATTGTTAATTGTTCTTGCATTAGAGCTAAGTCTGTTACGTAACATTGGCCAAGTTACTGTGTCAAAATTGTTGTTACTGCTACTTCTACATTTGACCTTAAGCATTCTCCACCTAAAGTCCTCTAATATAGTGATGATCAAACTAGCTGAAAAACCATTTTCATAATACCGCACTTCTTCCCTTCTCATTGTTTCAAAGGCAGTCTCCATGTTATGATTAAAACTATCTAGCCTTTGACGTTCATAAGCATATTGTGCAAGGCTACATGCAATTCCACTGAGTTCCCCATTTATCCATATAACCTTTAATTATGAGTAACAACAATGATAGGCCAAGAATGTATTGACCCCTTGTGATGAATTAACCAAGTTAATTAATTAATTCAATTAGCATGCAATAAGCATGGTAGTACAAGCAAATCACCAACTAAGTAAAGAATGCAACGAAAAATAAATTGACACGATGATTTGTTTACGAATGGGAAAAACTTACATGACAAAAACCACATCGGTTGATTTTAAGGTCACCACTCTTGAGAATTCACTATTATCACAATAAGCAGTTGCAAGTAAAGGAATTCCAATGCTTTATACCAACCTACAGTTGAACTCTTACCCCAATACCCAATTGAACTTGTTCTGCAGTGACAATCTCTCCTTTCAATGCATGACTTCTAGTACATGACTAACCAATTCGATGCGCGGATCTCAGTACGCGAGTTACTCACCAACTTGAGAAAGATGTTGGCTGCAAAGTTTTTCAGTTACACAAACCTCCTTGGTTACAAAACCTTACGTTGTACAAATACAACAGCTTCTTGAATAGAAAAATGAACTAGGACATATGTCTCCGGTTCACAATATGCTTGTGAAAAACTTTTGCATTGAATTGCATCAGCTGTAAAGGCCTTTAAAATAATCCTTATATATGTTTAGGGTTGTGAAAAAAAAAAGCCTAAACATCTATTCACGAATTGGAGTGAAATCGGATCTGAAAAACTGATTTTCATAAACCTTGACAGATACCCTATCTATTGAGCAGTTGTCGAGCATTGAGCTTAAACAGTTTTTCAAATCTCGATAGATACTAATTGTCGAGCTTTAAAATCTAGCACTTCTTCACTTGATTCTTGAACAGACTTGCATGGTTTTAACACTTGAAGTATTAAACACATCCTAGATCTACCCAATTACAAATAAAATGTGTTTTGTCAAAAGATTAGTCAATTCTATATTGACATATTTTCCTAACGTGATTCACATATGTCCTAACAAACAAAATTTCTTTTGAAATCTATTGGATTAACACCATTGCAACTAGCTTAATCAATTAAAAAATTAACAATACTTTTTGATTCTAAAGTCTTTAATAGGTGGGTCATTACTAAATAAACGTTTGGCTTATACAATAATGGCTTCACCTTCCAAAAAAGAACTTTTCTGAACAAACTCTATTGCATTTTACTAGGATAACCCAGCACAAACAGGTAACTGGTTCTAGTCCCTAAGGACAAAACCAGTTGCGAGTAAGACGTAGGTGTGCATCTCCTGAGAGCCCCATCAATAGCTAGGACACAAATTTAGTAAATAAATACATTTATGCATTATCAAGCGACTTTATTGCAACAAAACTCTATTGCAACGAAATTTTTGTTGTAATAGTGCCACAGACTTTATTGCAACAATTGGCAACAAAATTTTTTAATTGCAATAGATTGCAACATTTTAAATTTATTGCAACAAAAAAATTCGTTGCAATAAGACTTTTTTCTTGTAGTGATTTGTAATTTGGTAATTTATTAGTAATTCCACTAATTTGTGTCAAAAATTACATTTTTTCAATGTTTCTTTAATATATATTATGAATTATAATTATGAGTATTTTTTTAGTATTTTTCTTATTCAGAAAGTAGGATCTTATGATCCTCATGCCGATCTTACGACCCGATCCTTGAACCCTCTCACCAATTTTGTGTAGGATCTCGATCCTAATAACCTTGACTAAACATAATGACAGGTGCTTCATTCATATATTTCAAAGATAAATATAATTCAGTTTAAAAAGAAAAACCCACTTCCAACAAAAAGAAAGAACAGTATGGGATTTTTAAGAATGATTTCTTCTTTTTGGAGAGAGCTAAATCCACAAGGTGACCACAAAACGACCCATTTGTCAACAGCTTCAAAATCGTCAAACCCAAAAGCACTAAGTACGAACAAAAATATTGCTAGACTTATAAAAAAAATCCAATTACTTGAATAATGAACAATATTGCATTGTAACAATGAGTTTTCCCAAAGTTATTTTTCTAAAGGTAAATCTACATACAAAACAAATTACAACCCATTTGTCAAAAGCTTTAAAATAATCAAATCCAAAATATACAAAGCAATCAGAACACCATTCTCACAAAGCAGTGGAAACAAGGACAAACCAAAATTTTGCATAAAATAACATTTGTTTATTGAAATAAATATTTGACATGAATGAAAAGAATAGGTTGTCTCTCATTGTTTGATGTAGTGCATTTGAGGGGAGAGAAACAACCAGTGTTTTGAAAATTTCTTAAAGGATTATGGACGACTTAAAACTTTTCTTTTTAAAAACATTATCAGATTGCATGTCTATCATAGGAAGTCATTCTATTTTTTCGGTCCATGTTTTGATGAATGTTTGTAATTTGTGTATTTAATTGTTTTGGTCACTCACTATATATTTCCAATATACTTGGGTAACTCCTTTTTTTTTTTTTTGAATAAAATTTTCTTTACTTATAAAAAAAAAATATCTAACAAAATATAGACGTACACGTGTGTGATATATAAAAGTTTCAGTCCAAATCCAAGGGTGTGCATCAATGTGAGATTTAAGAGTTTCAGCCCAAATCCGATGACCCAATCCATGGACAACCCAACTCAAATGCAAGTTATGTTATAATTTATAATATATATTGAATGCTAAACAAGTATTTCAAGATAAGGTATGAATGTAACTATTGGATTGAAGTGTTCGTCCTTCTCAATAATTAGAGGAAGGAAATTATCATTTCACTATACAATTAGTACTTAATAGTATGATTTTCTTTGTTGTGTCAAAAATGATTACCATGAGTCAATCTTTTTGAGGTTTCTTCTATCTAATCTTTTTACCACCGCACACCCTTAGTGTGATGGTCACTCCACAAGTATAAGTGTTTGTGGGGTGTGGGGTGTGGGGAGCAAGGGCCGGGGTTCAAGTCTCCAGGAAGGAGCTCCACACACATATACACTTAAATTATGTTAGAGTTAGATTACGTTATAGTAGAATTTCTATCTTGTATCAAAAAAAGGAAAAAAAGAAGAAGTTATGATCTTAGAGCCCATGTTTGTTGATCAAGGACTATTAGCCCAATCCAATTCATTTTGGCAAAGGGTTTGGTGAATTTATTGTCGGATTGGGTCCATCCTAGTTTTGGGCTTGATTGCAATTTGCAGTTTCCATAAGTTGCTGGACAATGTGATCTTCCATAACTTCGCGTCATTCATGGACCAAGGGTTGGATAAGGTCCATTTGTGTTTTAATTGCTATGATACTAATTGAAAAAGTTTCTATTTAGATCTAAAGTAATTTATACCACGGAATAAACAATTAATTAACAAGTTTAAGTATGAATTCCAAATACAAGCAGATATATTAACCACAATTATCATATACCAAATCTAAAGCAATAATAGTTTCTTAAAAATAAAAAATAAAAAATAAAAAACTAAAGCAATATTAATAATAGAGCAGTAAAAACACAATACAAGATTTCGTAACAAATTTAGAAAACCTACGAAGAATCCTTTCTATGGGAAAACCACTATAACGATAAGGCAATTCACTACAAAAGAGCTATTTTATTGGCTACTCACAAAACCTTTATCATTAGTTTCTATTGACCCAACAACCAATTCATTGATGTTATAACAACAACTTTAGAACCCCTGGACTTCTTCTATATGAATCCTTTCATGAAACCTTTTTAAATATTTGTTGTGCTAAACTTAGTGGAAAAGATTTTTGCAATTTTAAGAAAAGTTTAGGTCTTAAGGATACGTTTTTTATTTTTTATTTTATTTATTTATTATTATTATAAAAAAGTATCATTTCTCTGTTTAGGCTTAAGAAAATGAACAAAATTAGACAGGTTTAGCTCTTGTACAATCTTTTATCATACTTCTAAAAGTCTTTAAACAAGTTTATATCAGTTCATAAAGTAGGGTTAAAATATGGAATACGTCCCCCCCTCCCTCAAGCAAAATTCAAAATTCTGGACATGATAATTTTGCTTGAGCAAGCAATGAATAAGCTCTCAGATAGAAGACTGTTAAATGCTATTAGAAGGGGGGTTGTGTCTAGCTTCATAAACAACACACCACTTAGGGTGCTTGTGTACCATCGCACCATGGTGCGATGGTCACTTCATAGGTATAAGTGCTTGTAAAGTGTGGGGGCAAGAGCTGAGGTTTAAGTCTCCAGGAGGGAGTTTCACACACATATACACTTAGATTAGGCTAGAATAAAATTTCTATCTTGAATCAAAAAAGAAAAGAAAAGAATAAGAAGGGGGGTTATGTATTACGGGTGTAACTAAATAGAACCATTATCATCAATACATTCAAACATAATAAATCAACTATGATAATTGAAATAGAAACAAGACTGCTTAGTTACATCAACACCTAAAAGGATTACAAAATACCCTAAAGTAGAGATAATAACGGTAAAGAAAGTAAGAGTAATTAGATTGAGAAAGTGTCATTTGTTTTGAATGTACTCACTACTTATACGTGAGACTTGGACAATTACTTGTCCCATATGGCGTACCATTTTTATTAACTATCCATGACTTTCACTATGTTATCACCTTCTCTATTTCAAAATTTAACGCTTTTTTAATTTTGAAATTATTGTAAGTATGGCTTCCCATTACCATCGCTTTTAACAAGGGATTGTCACGTAATTGGTAACATTAAATCTGGAGGCGGTTGACAAATTCGATAAGCTTTCATCATTAAATCTAGTGGCAATTTATAGTTTAAAAAATAGTGTAACTCTTGTGATGAGTGTTTGCAAAGAATAAAAGGAAGAAAGAAGAAGAAAGAAAGAAAAAGAGATTAATTTTGTAAGTGCCTAATAAATGTAGGCTCACTTGATGAAAGAAGGCATAAGCTGGGCCCCACACATGTGATTAAATTTACAAAATGACATGGTAACTTATAAATTGAAAACAATAAAAATTTGTTCTTAGTTTCCACAACTCAAACTCAATTTTTTGAGTATTGAGTTAGGAAACTAACCCAAACAAACTGAAATGAGGTGGGGCCTACAAAATTTGGGAATTGAGTTATGAAAATTGAGAATTAGGTAATGAAAACATGGCAAAACTTGGAGGGTGTTTGGTTTGCTTTTAACTCAAAACCCATCGCTCATTTCTCATCACTCAAACCCATATCCCATATCTCATATCTCTATCTCTACTATGACTCAAAACTCTCTCTACTTTTTATTTGGTTCCAGATCTCAGCTGCATGTCTCACTCCTTAACTCAAAATTATGACAAATTGGTGGAGCCCCACACACTCATTACTCATAGCTCAAATTTTGGGAACATCTTAAATGCTGAACTCATATTCCATGACTCTAACTCAAAAACTAAATCAAACAACTTTAGACTTCAGTGGGGCCCACTTTTTTGAGTTTTGGCTAGTAACTTTTTTTTTTGATGATTTTTTTTTTATTTTTTATTTTTATGAAATAAAGTTAGTAACTTTAAACCATTGTGTATAAAATTATAATTTAACGATTCCTTTTTTTTTTTGGGGCTAAGAACTATTCCCTTTCAAATACAACAATATCAAACAAAGGGGAACGATTGTTCTGGAACTAGATAGTCTCACACTCTCTCGGACTTAACAATAATAATAATAATAATTAGGAGTAACTACACTCCCCTCCCTTGAGATTTGGGAAAATGACATTTCACCCCAAACCTTAAGGGCAAAAACACTTCCCTCTCTTAAGGTTTGAAGAAATTAACACTCCCCCGTCCCTCTTTTGTTTATATTAATAAAGAAATATTCTAAATTTTTATAAGAATTCTGTAGGGACCCATTATGCAGCCCAAGCCCAAGACGTGTGGGATCTTGGCCCAATGAGCCCAGCACAATGAATTTGTAGAGAGTGGATCAAAGAACTTGACCCTAATGAACTTAACAACGGCTAAAATGGATTTAAATGATAATCAAGTAAGAACAAAACAACGTAGGATTAAATAAAATTCCTGTCAGAGAAGACAAGTCTTGGTATCAATTAATCAAACTGTCTACCAGTGCAAATGTGTTTGCTATCTTTTTCCTCATTTTTTTCGTCCCTTTTCCTCTAGGGGTCTCCTCCATTATATACCTCCTTCCCAGTGAATCTTAGCCCTCCATTTGTCACTCGTCCTATCTACCACTCGAGTGCCTGTCCCATCAGACACCCCTTCTGGCTCTCTGTGAGTTGCGGTAGTCAAGGAAACACTATTCAGAGGTCTTCTCCACATAAATGCAGCCAGGAAAGTAGCTGCAGTGCATTGAATGCGAAGGTAGCAGCTTTTCCCTAGATATTCTTGGGTTCTTTTCCCTCTCGTGTGGTCGTAAGGCACGCTTCTAATACTGGAGTTTCTGTGGAGGTCATTTTCATGGTTGGAATGCGTATCCGAGCTATATTTGCCATGGCCGAGGAGGAATTCCTCCTCGGACCGCCTTTTATTCCTTTCTTGTTCATGAGATTCTAAACTGAAATCTCTCATAACTAATTTTCCTTCCTCGGACATGCCAACGTTCTCGGACAGGGCCTAAGGCCCAATACATAATTTTTGGGCCCTTAACCCTACAAATTCCTTTACAAATATTTAACCATGGTTAGTAAAAATACTAACTGTAGGGTCAATTTTTGTAGCCCAAGCCCACGAGGTGTGGAATATGAGCCCAACAAACTCAAAACAATAAATTTGTAGAGCGTGGGTGAAAGAACTGGGCCGGATATGAATTAAACAAGAGTTGGTTATGGTATTTGTGAACAATCTAACATGCAATCACGTAAAAACAATAGTAGACCTAGTGTCCGAAGAGGAATTTTATTGAATGAAATTAGGTGACAAGTTCCAGAGCTACAGTAAAGTGGTTCTTTCTTCTTTTCTTTCTTTTTCTTCGATCCCCTTTCTATCAGGGGCTCTCCTTCTTTATATAGCCTCTTTCCTAATCATCCCAACCATCCACTTGTCCTCCATCTGCTTACATATTTGAGTGTAGGTCACATTAAGCATCTTCTCTAGCTTCTTGGGAGTGGCGGTAGGTGAGGTTGCATTGTTCAGGGGTCTTCTCCACATAAATGCGGCCAGAAAAGTTGCTGCAGGGCATTAAATGCGGTGGTGGCAGCTTTTCCTTGAGATATTTCTTCATCCTTATCATCCCCAAGAATGCCCAGAACTTATCTTTGTCACCAAGATTGCCAGGAAGGGCATTCGGGCTTTCTGTACGTTTATTTAATCAGAACTATTCGTATCCGAGGAGAAAAACCTCTTCGGACAAAGGATGACCTCTTCGAATTGTGCTCTTCCGCCCTTTCTGGGTTTGTTGGCCTCAGGTGAACCCTACCCCAACTCGTTACTACTCTTCGGACACAAAATAATCTCAAAAACAGGGCCCCAGACCCAATTGGTAAATCTGGGCTTTTACCCCCCACAATAGCCCCTCAAAATCTCAATTTTTCCCTCTCATCCGAAGAGAAAAAGTGTGATTTTGACCTGCCACGGAGTAAAGAGTTTGAGAATAGCCACGTGTCTGAACTGGCACGTGCGTGGGCATAGATATAAGCGCTTCATCATTGCCGCTGCGGTTTCCATATTCCCGAGGCGCTGCATTAATTGCACCAGGTGGCGCCTTGTCCTTTGTATCCAATGGTGGATGATTGATCTGATGGATGTGGTTCTTCCCCGGGGTTTGGGCGAAATAACTTCCGCCTCTTCACGTGACCCAGTATAAATCCTCAGAAGAAGTCATTTCTTCCTCACTTTGCAAATTTTCAGACACTCCAGCAAGAACAAGCACGTGACTCCGTCCAAATCTCTCAGTCACCGATTCCAGTCTTCCCAGAGTCTTCACGAATCTTTCTATGAGCCTGAAAATCTTTCTCCGACCTAGTTCTCGTAAGTCGTCGTCTATCAAATCCTTTAGTTTTCTCTTCGGCCAGTCATTTTTTGTTCAAGTGCCATAGGGAAACTCCAGTATCTGTTAGATAGCCCTGATCAGATGGAGGCGTTTAGGGCCGCATATCGCATGCCCCCAAACGTGGGTGTGAGGTATTGTTCCCTAGAAAAGATACTAACGGATCGGAAGATGGGCGAAGTGGTTATCCCCCTCATTGCCTTTCTAGAAGGAAGGATGACCATCCCTATAGGTCCCATCACCACTAGTTATCTTAGGAACCATAGGATTAGCCCGGATCAATGCGCGCCCAACATGTTTAGGATCCTAGGAGCGGTTGAGGACCTAAACCACCATTTAGGATTGGGCCTCACCTGGCTTGATGTGGTGCACATGTATGAGTGCCACAGCCAACAAGGGGTGGGATACTATCTCAAATCCTGGTCCGACGAGGTTAGACTCATATCCTGCCTCCCCAAATCAAACAAAGGGATGAAAGACGATTACGTGATCGTCTCGGGCGCATGGCACGACGGTCTCCACTATCCAACCAAGCCAAGAGAGCCAGGTGGGACATGCTAGATTTAGGTTCACTAACAGTAGGTTTAGGATCCCTGCCTTTTAACAATTTTTACTTCTCTGTGTTGTTATTTTTGAGTCTCTAATGAAGTTTTGCTGTGATTTTTAACAGATAGGAACTGCGTTTCTCCTCGGCTTAGCCTTACCAATACTGCCGCCCTCAACTATCTCTTAAGATCAGAGATCTTTGTAAGCGAGGACGAGCAGCTGCAGTTGGCTCCTCTCATTCTCGGGTATACCGCGAAAAAGAAAGACTGTCAACCGATCGGCAACGCTATAACCCAAGGAGATCATCGTCTGAATCGCATTGACGTTGCTCGGAAGGGGTTTTTAGCACCACACGACCTTGCCCCAGTGCCACACCCCAACCCACGGGGTGCACCGCTGCTCGTCCAACCAGTTGCCCAAGTCCCTCTTGAACCAGTGGTTGCAGGTGAAAGGGTTGGCTCCTCAACTTCCTCACTAGAAGAGCAAATAGACAAATTCCAATTCAGAGGAGAGGCTTCAGGCGGGGTACAAATTATACCGTCCTCGGACTCCGAAGAAGAGTTTGATAGGCATTCGAGCGTCCATCCACCCCTTCTGACAACTGCCCTTCCAAAAGCTTCTTTGGACGAGGAAGACATGGCAGATTTAAGAGCCTTAATGAAGAACAGGGGGAAAAAGTACGATCCGAAAGATGCTGGGACTTCTCAACCAGTGGCGAATCTGCCTCCGCCGCCACCTTAAGTTCCTGACCCCGGCCTAAAGCCCGTACCGGACTTGAGGAAGAAGAGGCCCCTCGAAACTGAGGAGAGGGAGGTGGTGGTGGTGCCACCCAAGACAAACAAACAGCAGAAGGTGGCAAGGGACCATCGGAGCAGAAGGGGCTCATCTGTTGAGAGTCGGGACGAGGCCGTAGTGGCAGACGTCCGCCGAGGAGGGCCTCGCACCTGGTCTCCAAGGTTGGAACTGGATGGTGCTCCAATCCCCTAGGACACCTCCCTTAGGAACTACGACGAGGGAAGGGCAGGTTTCGTTCCTGAGGCCCTGGAGCAGCCACTCCTCCTCCCCCACGATATAGAGTCCTACAAGCGCTTCAACCAGTAAGAGCTCTTCTGATCCCTTAAGAGGGACATAGCCATGGTAAGTGGACTTAGTCTGCTCAATGGAACCGCTGAGTGTTTTCAAAAAAAAATTTTATGTCTTATACTCGGAATTTCCATGGTGCAGGTTACTCAGCAAATCTATGTGGCCGAGGAGTGGAACAAGAAGTCCTACCTCGAAGCCCAAGCGGAGGCCCACTCTCGGTTTGAGGTTGAAAAATCCCTGGGCAATCTGAAGGAAGAATATACTCTTTTATCCGAGCAATTCAAAGATATGACCAACCAGAGGAACAGCCTCGACGCCGGCCTGAAAATTGCCGAAAGGCAGGCCGAGGAGTAGCGCAAGCAGCTAAACATGGCCGAGATCAACTTGGCTACTGAGAGGGAGCTGGTAAAAGGGCTCAAAGATGAGCTTAAAAAAGCCAAGGAGAGTGCCCGACTAGCCGAGCAGAATGCTCAATTGGCCAAGGAGGCAGTTGAAGCTGAGAGGAAAGCAGCATACCAGCTGGGTGTGGATGAGACCGGGTCCCAGCTTACGGAACAATTTGCCTCGGTTAGCCGAGATTATTGTGACATAACCTGGAACAAGGCAATGGATGCTGCTGGAGTCCCTGCTGACTCGGAGCTGAGACTGCCTGGGAGCATCTACTACGATCCTGAGATCCGAGAGCTCCCTGTGGCCGATCCTTCTCTTTCACAGCTCCCAGAAGCCTCAGCTCAACTCCTGGCCAGTCAAGTTCCTCCTACTAACCCTGAAGTCTCTAAAAATTTGGAAGAAGGGAAGACCTCCGATCCCAAGGACTAGGCCCCAGAAGCTGCTGCTACTCGGACAGGCCAGGCTGCTGACCCTGTGGTGCCTCAACCGAAGACATAGATATAGGGATTTTTGTTTTGTACTTGCATTAATTTTGTTTGTTTGTTTGTTTTTTTTTTTTTTTTTTTTAGTTAAGGAATTGTAAACCCTTTTCTTTTGATCAATGAAATAGTTTCCTTTTTTTTTTTTTTTTTTAAAATGTCTTATGATTTATTATTGTTGCATATAGCTATACTTCGTAATTAGGTCAGCGCGAATAAACTTGACCACTATATCATGCCAATGGTGTGAATAATCGAAATTGGTACCGAAAAGAACAATTCGTATAAGAGTAATAAGCAATGATTGCGGTGAGTAATTATGGAAGTTTTACATGCCTTTTTTAAATATACAAAGAGAGTGTGATTACCCCTTGGCTTTGAATTAAACATAACTAAGGAAGCCAATCATAAGTTAGAATCAATTTAAACTCAATCAAGAATTTTAGCGTTAAGCCATAGTGACAATAGCTGTGTGGGGGTGTTGACTAACCTATGCCATTTGATTCAAGGATCATAGGGAACAAACATATTTTAGTGTTAACTAACCCAAGTCATCTGGTCCGAGGACTACAGGCATGATTGGATTTAAGTTTAAACACTTGGGAGACTGCAACGGAGTGTTAACTAACCCAAATCATCTGGTCTGAGAACTACAGGCATGATTGGATTTAAGTTAAAACACTTAGGAGACTGCAACGGAGTGTTAATTAACCCAAATCATCTGGTCCGAGGACTACATGCATGATTGGATTTAAGTTTAAACACTTAAAGAACAGTAACAGAGTGCTAACTAACCCAAATCATTTGGTCCGAGGACTACAGGCATGATTGGATTTAAGTTTAAACACTTAAAGAACAGTAACAGAGTGCTAACTAACCCAAATCATCTGGTCCGAGGACTATAGGCATGATTGGATTTAAGTTTAAACACTTAAAGAACAGTAACAGAGTGCTAACTAACCCAAATCATCTGGTCCGAGGACTACAGGCATGATTAGATTTAAGTTTAAACATTTAAAGAACAGTAACAGAGTGCTAACTAACCTAAATCATCTGGTCCGAGGACTACAGGCATGATTGGATTTAAGTTTAAATATTTAAAGAACAGTAAGATATACAAAACCAGCATATTAATTGAAGCGAACGATCGACTAGTAATAATACCTTTTGAGGTTATTTACATTCCAAGGTCGTGGTATTACATGACCATCCAGGTCTTCTAGGAAATACGCTCCAATGCCAGCCCCTGAAGTAACGCGATATGGCCCTTCCCAATTGGGTCCTAACTTTCCCCAAACTGGGTTCTTTGCACTACCCACAACTTTTCTCAGCACCAGGTCACCAGGTTCTAAAGGCCTTACCCTTACATTAGCATCGTAGCCCTACCTAAGTTTTTGTTGGTAATGTGCCAGTTGAACCATGGCACTTTCCCTCCTTTCATCAATCAGGTCTAAACTCCTTTCTAGCTGCTCGTTGTTGCTGGTCGGATTGAAGGAGCTAGTCCTCAATGTTGGGAACCCCGTTTCCAGAGGTATGACAGCTTCAGCCCCATAGGTCATTGAAAAGGGGGTCTCTCCAGTAGATCTGCGAGGCGTAGTTCTGTAGGCCTAAAGTATGTGTGGCAGTTCTTCCACCCATTTACCCTTCGCGTCATCAAGTCTTCTCTTTAGGCCATTTACTATGACTTTGTTGACAGCCTCTGCTTGCCCATTACCCTGGGGATAAGCAGGGGTGGAGTATCTGTTTACAATTCCTAGTTCACCACAATAGTTCCTGAATGCCTTACTATCGAACTGCAGGCCATTGTCCGAGATTAGAGCATGAGGAATCCCAAACCGAATGACAATATTTTTCCATACAAACTTTTGCACATCCACGTCTCTGATATTGGCCAGAGGTTCAGCCTTAACCCACTTGGTGAAATAGTCTATTTCGACAATGAGGTATTTTTTGTTTCTTGCAGCTTTGGGGAATGGTCCCACGATATCTAAGCCCCATTGGGCGAAAGGCCATAGGCTGGACAGTGGATTAAGAGTTCCACCCGGTTGATGAATGTTTGGGGCGAATCTCTGACACTGATCGCACTTTTTAACATACTCGAGGGCTTCCTTTTGCATGTTCGGCCACCAATAGCCTTGAGTAATAGCCCGATGAGCCAAAGACCTTCCTCCCGTATGGCTTCCACATATTCCTTCATGTAATTCTTCTAGCAATAGCTCGGCCGATTCAGGATGCATGCATAGTAAATATGGTCCTGAATATGAGCGTTTATACAATCTCTGGTCTTCGGATAGCCAGAACCTGGTCGCCTTCCTCCGAATTTTGTCAGCTTCCTCTCTTTCTTCAGGCAAGATGTCTTCTTTCAAGAATTTAGCTATGGGGCCTATCCAGCAGGGTCCAGTCCTAACTTGATGAACTTGAATTACATCCTTTTTTGTCTCTGTAGGTTCATGCAAGTCCTCAACGAGAATAACTCTGGGCAAATTTTGTGCCGAGGAGGTAGCAAGCGTAGCCAAAGAGTCGGCATGTTCCCAACGGCGGTTTCGAGGAATCATCTCTTGGGGGCTTCGAACTGATCTGCCCTTCTTGGCCACTAGAACGGTGCAAGAAGTGTCTTAATTTACCCTCGCTGACCAGCTGGTCCAAATGATCCCACAGGCTCCTACAATCGTCTGTGCTATGCCCGTGGTCCTGATGATACTGGCAATAAAGATTATGATTACGCCTCTCAAGGTTTCCTACTATCTTATTTGGCCACCTGAAAAATGGCTCGTTTTTAATCTTTTCCAAAACTTGGTGCACCGGCTCTTTAAATACAGTATTAACCGCTTGAGCATTGGTTGATCCTGACTGTCCAGCGAAATCTCTACGCGGTTTATTGCTATTATAACGATCCGACCGGAAATCCCTCCTCTCCTGGGGGATCGCTTTATCTTTTCCCTTCCCTTGCTGCTGATCTTCCTCAACTCTTTTAAATTTTTCTATACGGTCCATAAGCTGACGCATGTTAGTGACTGGTTTGCCAGATAAGGAGGTCCTTAGACCGTGGTCAGTAGGGAGGCCTAGCTTGAACGTGCTGAGGGCCATTGCATCGGAGTTGCCCTCCATATCATTAAACATTTCCCAGTATCTATTCGAATACGCCTTTAGAGTCTCGCCCTCGTGCATGCTTAGGGACAATAGTGAAGACAAGGGCCTGGCTACTCTTCGACAAGTGACAAAGTGTGAACCAAATGCTTGAATGAGTTCTTTGAAGGAGTTAATAGAGTCTGCCTTCAAGCTGTAAACCACCTCATTGCCACCGGCCCCAGACTGGAGGGGAAAACCTTACACATCAGGGTTTCGTCTTTGGAGTAGACAGCCATCCTCTGGTTAAAGTGACTCACGTGTTCCACCAGGTTTGTCTTACCGTTGTATATAGTACGTTGGCTGATTAAAACGCCGAGGGAGTCTTGCCTCCTCAATTCTTTGGGTAAAAGGTGACCGAGAGATCTGATTCAAGGCCCTGCTTATAGCATCATTCCCTACGCCTCCGCATGATGGACTTCTAGATCGCTTTTTGCGAGGAGGCTCTTCTTCGTAGGAAAAGAATTCACTGACCGGCATCCGAGATTTTTGCTGATAAGTGACGTCCTGCTCGCCGTCGGAATCATCATCAGAATACGAGGAAATCTGTTTCCTCTTTGCATGGCGCAACTCCCTCTTCAGTTTTTCAACTTCTAGTTGCAAGCCCCGATTCTCCTCTGCATGGAACACGTGACTTCCGCCGTGTGATTGGCTTTAGCCAGTATGCACAGTGTGCACACTACCCTCACAATCCTGCCCTCTTTCTGAGTTAAGAAAAGGGTCTGCATGTTGGGATGCCCTAGATTCTGCTTCTTGTTGACTTCGTTCTGCCATCACCAACGGTTGTTTTCACCCCTGCACAAGCTCTTCCCACAGACGGCGCCAATTGTAGGGTCAATTTTTGTAGCCTAAGCCCACGAGGTGTGGAATATGAGCCCAACAAACCCAAAACAATAAATTTGTAGAGCGTGGGTGAAAGAACTGGGCCGGATATGAATTAAACAAGAGTTGGTTATGGTATTTGTGAACAATCTAACATGCAATCACATAAAAACAATAGTAGACCTAGTGTCCGAAGAGGAATTTTATTGAATGAAATTAGGTTACAATTTCCAGAGCTACAGTAAAGTGGTTCTTTCTTCTTTTCTTTCTTTTTCTTCGATCCCCTTTCTATCAGGGGCTCTCCTTCTTTATATAGCCTCTTTCCTAATCATCCCAACCATCCACTTGTCCTCCATCTGCTTACATACTTGAGTGTAGGTCACATCAAGCATCTTCTCTAGCTTCTTGGAAGTGGCGGTAGGTGAGGTTGCACTGTTCAGGGGTCTTCTCCACATAAATGAGCCAGAAAAGTTGCTGCAGGGCATTAAATGCAGTGGTGGCAGCTTTTCCTTGAGATATTTCTTCATCCTTATCATCCCCAGGAATGCCCAGAGCTTATCTTTGTCACCAAGATTGCCAGGAAGGGCATTCGGGCTTTCTATACGTTTATTTAATCAGAACTATTCGTATCCGAGGAGTAAAACCTCTTCGGACAAAGGATGACCTCTTCGGATTGTGCTCTTCCGCCCTTTCTGGGTTTGTTGGCCTCAGGTGAACCCTACCCCAACCCGTTACTACTCTTTGGACACAAAATAATCTCAAAAACAGGGTCCCAGGCCCAATTAGTAAATCTGGGCTTTTACCCCTCACACTAACATATAAACTTAGAATAAAAATGCAAAATTTATTAAGCACCAAAACACATGCAACAACAAATCTTTCCATAACCCAAGAAAAAATTAATAAGCAAAATTCACACTTAATATTTTAAAATACACTTTAATTAAAAAATTTAAAATTTTAATTTTAATTATGAAATAAGATAATTTTGGAAACTTGCCCTTAAGCAAAGGATAGGTGTGGGGACTGGGTTTTTCGGCCGCCCAGGCCCAATGGACCCGGGTCAAAAGCCCAACGAACCCCGCAATGAATTTGTAGAGAGTGGGTTGAAGGTCTAGGCACCCGCCGGCGCTCGAGTGGCGTGAACTTCGGCCTCTTTTATTTAAAGAACAAAGGACTTAGATAAAATTACATCTGGGATGGGCTCCTCGGCCATGGGCCGAGGAGGCTCTTACCCCCTTTTCTCTCTCTTCTTCTTTCTCGTTCCTTTTCTTTTCCCCTCAAGATCCCCCACTCAGGAGGGATTCCTTTACATTATATATCCCCCATACAATTGATCCTAGCCCTACATGTGTTGAGCGATTAGGCCCTTTGATTAGATGCTTGTCCCATCAGCCGCCTTCCCAGTCTCTTTGGGAGTCACAGCCTCCAAGGTGATACTGGTGGAGGTCCCTTCCTCATTAATGCGGCAAGGATGATTGTCAGGTGTATTTAATGCTGAGGTGACCGTTTGGTTCGAGCCTATCCTTTAAACCCTCGGACGTCCGATGATGAGGTCGTCCTCGGACTTGGATTGCCTCCTCGGCTCGGGCCTTCGGCCCAGGAACGTAATGGGTTGGGCTGCCAGATTATTGGGCCCCATAATAGCCCCTCAAAATTTTGCTGTCCGCCTCCTCGGGCGGAGAGGAGGATTTTGATGTCCTCGGGTGTGCATTATGTGCCGCTGGGGTTCGGCCCTTTGGGGGTATTGGAGTCTTTTCGCCTGCTTCAGAAGCGTTATTAATGCCTTGAAGGGCGCGACGTGCCCCTCATTAAATCCTGACGGCTTTTTGCTCCCTACGTTCAACGGGAGGATGTCAATCCAACGGTGGGGATTCGCATAGCAGTTAGAAGTGGGAAAAACCGCACTGTTCCTTAATTTGAGGGTATAAATACCCATTTGAAAACTCGGTTCTTCTGCATCTTTGCACCCAAGAGTCCACATCTCCAGCATAAAAAGCTTGTCCGAGGAGCTTCTACACATTTCTGTAAGTCACTCTGTCTCCCTTGGAACTTTTTCCCCTTTTTTCCTCTCTGCCTCTTTTTCGTTTACACCTTCTTAGCTCGTCTAGGCTTCGTTTGGAATGGGTATTTTTAAGAAGTATGTCTTCACTGAGGAGGCGATGGAGAAATTCATTGCTGATTACAAGATACCGGCCAACGTGGGCTTGAGGTATTGTGAGCAGGGTGAGTGGCGCTTCCTGAGGCAGGAGGGTGAGGTGGTGATTCCCATTGTTGCCTTCGTCGAAGGTGGCATGAGGATACCCATGGGTCCGGTGATGAGGGACTATCTGATACACTTTCGACTAGCCCCCACTCAGTGCGCCATTAACGTCTTTAGGGTTCTGGGCTGTGTGGATGCCCTAAATGAGAAGATGGGCCTGAGACTGACCCACCATGACGTCAACTGGTGTTACAATCTCCAGTGCTTGAAGGGCGAAACCTACTATCTGAAGACCAGGGATGACAGAGTCCGGCTCATTCAGTGTCTCCCTGAGTCCAGCAAGGGGTTGAACAAAGATTTTCTCATCGTGTCCGGAGACTGGCATGATGGCCTTCACTGCCCGACGACGGAGGGGACCCCAGGTGGGCAGTGGAAAAATGGAAAGAGAGAGAGAGAGTTCTAGGACCCTAATCAGTTCCATCCTTTCTCTCCCCCCTTTCTCTTGCCATATTTGGTTTCTAATATGGATGTGTTTCCTTTTGCAGATCCGCACGCCTTCACGCGCCACTTCGGCCTAATCAACCGGGAAGACCTGCAGAAGGCGCTGAGGGCGGAGGTTTTTGTGAACGCAGTAGATAATCAGGTTAGGGCCGCTCACGAAATTTTGAAATACGACCCGGCTCACAAGGTATTTGCGGCGCCGAAGCACGTGATTAGAGCAAAGGATCCTCGTCTTCAGCAGATAACGGTGACCGAGGACGGGTTTTGGTTCCCTGAGGTGCCCTCCACATCAGGAGGCGCAACACTTGCGGGTCCCTCCTCCTCCCCTAGGATCTCGGAGCCCGCCGAAGCAGGCCCTGAGAGGGAAGTGGAGGTTGCTGATTTTGGTCCCGCCGAGGACGAATTTGACGTGTTTGATCAAGCTCACCAGTCCGAGGATCCTCCAGGAGATTTGGGTGACCCTCAGCTGACCGAAGCGGACTTCTCAGCGTCCAGGTCCTCTTCTCGGCGAAAAATGGGCTATAAGAAGAAGCCGCAAGTTAGCTTGGCTGAACTGCTTGAAGGCCAGCCAGGGAAATCTAAGTCAGAGGTCCCTCCTCCTCCTCCGAGAACTCGCTCTGCCCAGGGCAAGTTGGCCTCCGCACAATCAGGGCTTCCTCCCCCTCCGCCCGAGACGAGTCTCCCTTCCAGGCGTGAGCCCTCTGATCCCAAGCAGAAGAGGGATAAGGGCAAAAGGCTAGCTGAGGAGAGGTCTGAGCCCCCACGGGAGGAGGGTGATGACCGGCGGCCCTCCAAACAGCTGAAGATAGGCTCCCGAGGCTCGGACAAACAGATTGATGACCAACCCGAGCCTAGGGCCTGGCTCCCGGCCCCAATGCTCCGTGGGGCGCCGCTGAGGGAAGACTCCTCCCTCAAAGATTTCAACGAGGGCGAGGGCACATACGTAGCCGATGCGGTTGAAAGGTGCCTGTTACTCCCCGCCGACATGGCAGAACTGGCGACCATGAGGAGCAGGGAGGTCTTTTTCTGCCTCAAGCGATATTTGGGGATGGTAAGCTACTCAATATTTGGGATTTTTACTAGGGGTAGCTCTCCTCTTTCGCTTTTTCGGTCCAGCTAAAGGTTTATTTGTTTTGTTGGGCAGGCCGTTCAGGCTACTTTTAGGTTGGAGGACATAGCCCAGAGCCAGGGGAAGGCCATGGAGGTAGAGCGCGAGAAACGTCTGGAGGCCACCCAGGTCCTGAAACACTCTGAGGCCGATCTGTCCAAAGCCCGGGAGGAGCTGAGTGCGATGACCAGTGCCCGGGATACTGCACTGTCCGGCCTCGTCGGTTTTCAGAAGCAGGCCGAGGATTACTCAAAGCGCCTGGCTGAGGCGGAGGAGCAGCTGAAGGCTGCCAGGGGGTTGTTAGCTGATCTACCCCAAAAGGTGGCCGCCGCCGAGTCGGACAAAAAGGCGGCTGAGTGGGCGAGAGATGAGGCCCTTAGGGCCAAGTTAGAGGCTGACCAGGGCAAGGAGGAGGCCTTGGCCACTAAGAGGGAGGCCGAGGAGGAGGCTTACACTGCAGGGATGGAAGAGACCGCAGTAACCTTCAGGTCTGAAGTCCCAGCGTTGTGCAGGCGCTACTCTGCCGAGGTTTGGCGCGAGGCTCTTAGGCCGGCTGGGGTCGAGGCCTCATCCGACTTGTGGAAGGAGGAGAACGTGTACTACCCCCCTGCCATCCGCGAGGCGGCTCCAAGTGGCACTGAGGCCGACGAGGCTGTGGAGGAAGCCGGCACTGCTACGGGTGAAGACACATCAACTGCTGAGCCCGTGGCTGAGCCCGCCCAAGGAAGTGACCCTTCCAAGGTGGCAGAATCAAGTGAGGACCCCGTTGGGGAGGCGCCCCAGGAGGCTGTGAAGTCTGGCGCTGGAGCTGAAGCTCCCACTGCCGAGAAGGCCACCATTCTTGCTTCGCCTTCGCGGGCCGTCCCCTCTGGCCAAAGTTCGGAGAGCCTTGATGCTGCTATGGTCCAGCCCCCGGTTGAGGGAGGAGTATAAATGAGTGAGGCAGGCCCTCCGATCCTGTTGTCTTTTTGGTCTTTTGTATTTTCTTCTTTTTTCTTTTGGCATCGTGACTGTAAGGTGGTTCTCATCATGTAACATTTGTGAACTCAATGAAACGCGAGCTTTATTTCTTTTCCTGTTTGTTGTGGTTGTTTGCTTATTCGCACGCTATTCATTCCTGCTTTACTTGCGTAATTTTATCTTTAATTGCACCGCGACTAGTCGCGGCATCAATTGTTGCAGCGAGGGCATGTGTAATCGAGTGGGCCCATCATTCCCTAAGGGCTGGGTAGAAAATTCTTTAGGTTGACACTTAGGTTCTCCTTGATGTGATTGACTTCCCCACAAGCATGAGTCCGAGGACCGTACAGTGCTTTGGGTTCTGGCTAACACTTAGAATTCCCTGAAGTAGTTAGTTTTCCCCATAGGTCTGGGTCCTGGGATCATGCAGCGCTTTTGGTTCTGTCCAACACCTGGAATCCTCTGAAGGAGTTAGTTTCCCCATAGGCCTGAGTCCTGGGACCATGCAGTGCCTTGGTTCTGTCTAACTCTTAGGATCATCTAAGGTGGTTGGTTTCCCCGTGAGCCTGAGTCCGAGGATCGTGCAGAGCCTTGGTTCTGCCTAACACTTAGGTTCATCCCAAGCATTTAGCTTCCCCGTTAGCCTGAGTCCGAGGGCCATGCTGTGTCTTGGTTCGGTTGCTGTCTTCGAGATAAGTGACCAGCTAAGTGGCTAGCTCCCCGTAGGCTTGGGTCCGAGGACCATGCAAGACCTAGGTACAGTTGCTGCCTTCAAGGTAAGTGGCTAGCTCCCCGTAGGCTTGAGTCCGAGGACCATGCAAGGCCTAGGTACAGTTGCTGCCTTCAAGGTAAGTGGCTAGCTCCCCGTAGGCTTGAGTCCGAGGACCATGCAAGGCCTAGGTACAGTTGCTGCCTTCAAGGTAAGTGGCCAGCTCCCCGTAGGCTTGGGTCCGAGGACCATGCAAGGCCTAGGTACAGTTGCTGCCTTCAAGGTAAGTGGCTAGCTCCCCGTAGGCTTGGGTCCGAGGACCATGCAAGGCCTAGGTACAGTTGCTGCCTTCAAGGTAAGTGGCCAGCTCCCCGTAGGCTTGGGTCCGAGGACCATGCAAGGCCTAGGTACAGTTGCTGCCTTCAAGGTAAGTGGCTAGCTCCCCGTAGGCTTGGGTCCGAGGACCATGCAAGGCCTAGGTACAGTTGCTGCCTTCAAGGTAAGTGGCTAGCTCCCCGTAGGCTTGAGTCCGAGGACCATGCAAGGCCTAGGTACAGTTGCTGCCTTCAAGGTAAGTGGCCAGCTCCCCGTAGGCTTGGGTCCGAGGACCATGCAAGGCCTAGGTACAGTTGCTGCCTTCAAGGTAAGTGGCTAGCTCCCCGTAGACTTGAGTCCGAGGACCATGCAAGGCCTAGGTACAGTTGCTGCCTTCAAGGTAAGTGGCCAGCTCCCCGTAGGCTTGGGTCCGAGGACCATGCAAGGCCTAGGTACAGTTGCTGCCTTCAAGGTAAGTGGCCAGCTCCCCGTAGGCTTGAGTCCGAGGACCATGCAAGGCCTAGGTACAGTTGCTGCCTTCAAGGTAAGTGGCTAGCTCCCCGTAGGCTTGGGTCCGAGGACCATGCAAGGCCTAGGTACAGTTGCTGCCTTCAAGGTAAGTGGCTAGCTCCCCGTAGGCTTGGGTCCGAGGACCATGCAAGGCCTAGGTACAGTTGCTGCCTTCAAGGTAAGTGGCCAGCTCCCCGTAGGCTTGGGTCCGAGGACCATGCAAGGCCTAGGTACAGTTGCTGCCTTCAAGGTAAGTGGCCAGCTCCCCGTAGGCTTGGGTCCGAGGACCATGCAAGGCCTAGGTACAGTTGCTGCCTTCAAGGTAAGTGGCCAGCTCCCCGTAGGCTTGGGTCCGAGGACCATGCAAGGCCTAGGTACAGTTGCTGCCTTCAAGGTAAGTGGCCAGCTCCCCGTAGGCTTGGGTCCGAGGACCATGCAAGGCCTAGGTATAGTTGCTGCCTTCAAGGTAAGTGGCTAGCTCCCCGTAGGCTTGGGTCCGAGGACCATGCAAGGCCTAGGTACAGTTGCTGCCTTCAAGGTAAGTGGCTAGCTCCCCGTAGGCTTGGGTCCGAGGACCATGCAAGGCCTAGGTACAGTTGCTGCCTTCAAGGTAAGTGGCTAGCTCCCCGTAGGCTTGGGTCCGAGGACCATGCAAGGCCTAGGTACAGTTGCTGCCTTCAAGGTAAGTGGCTAGCTCCCCGTAGGCTTGAGTCCGAGGACCATGCAAGGCCTAGGTACAGTTGCTGCCTTCAAGGTAAGTGGCTAGCTCCCCGTAGGCTTGGGTCCGAGGACCATGCAAGGCCTAGGTACAGTTGCTGCCTAGCGCTTGGCATCTGGAGAGGTTAGTTTCCCCATAGGCCTGAGTCCGAGGACCATGCAGTGCCTTGGTTCTGTCTAACGCTTGGCATCTGGAAGTAGGAGTTTGTCCTTGGTTTGCTTTACTGAGGACGATTCCTCCTTCGGGAGGCTCATGATCTTGCACGTGGCATTGATCTCATCTCCATCTCGAGCCCTCATCTCTGTCATTTGCGAAGCGTCCTTTGGCCGTTCGTATTCCGCGCCTGACGCTTCAGTGCGCGAGACGCGCCTTCATTAATGGCCTCGTGAATTGATGGCTTTATTATTATCCAACGCTTCGGTAACCCTCTTTTTGGGCTCCGCGTGAATTAATTCTCACCAACCCTATACCTCTATATAAGGCCTTCTGAGGGGAATGGTTTCCTCATACTCCATGAGCTTCCCAACACAAACAGAAAAAACACACCTTTCTAGCTTCTCCATCCCCTTTAATAACCCCGCCGGAATTGTGACCGGAGTCAGTTGGTATGAGGCGGTTTTGGGCGGGTGTGAGGACATCCGCGCCAAGAACCGTGGTGGCCGCAGCCCCCACTGGGCTTTCGGTGCGGCAGAATCTAGGCGTAACCCTGATGGCGCCATGCACGGTGGCCCAGAGGGATATTGTTGAAGTACCTAACGTCCCTCCTCAGAGCGCACCCCCGACGGAGGAGACATGCGAACTCTCATTACGGGCAGTGCCCGAGTGTTGCCGTCACCGACGGCCAACGCTCGTGGGGGTTGGAGAGAATCAAGGGAACATCATGGGGAGGGCGTCCCGGAGCCCCTGTATCTGCTCCTCGCTTTGTTCAAGCTCCGCCGCTCCGAGAAAGGAGTCGTTGAGGGCCTTGGAACGAGCTAGCCCCAGCCCCCTCCAGCCCTCTTATTGTCAAGTTCTCCCATTCTCTTTATGCCAATAAGAGCACGGGTTGACATTTCCCTCTAGCTAGTTTTAGGATGGGTCCACCTGGGCCTCTGATTGCAGGACTAGCTGGTAGGAATAATTGTAAAACAAGCTTGCCTGAGCCTCTGATTGTAATCTGTAAATTTTTCTTTATGAAATAATATAAAATCTTTCTCTCTTTTTTTTTTTGCTGATAAATCTCTTGTCTTCCAATTTTTATCTTTCTGCAATGTTCTTCTTTTTGATAGTTCTTTTTTTTTTTTGCACCACCGCCGATCTTCCATAGAATGGTTACTTAGGATGGTCACCCGTTGCGCCCACCGGTGCACTAATCCTCCCCACAGACGGCGCCAATTGTGGGGACTGGGTTTTTCGGCCGCCCAGGCCCAATGGACCCGGGTCAAAAGCCCAACGAACCCCGCAATGAATTTGTAGAGAGTGGGTTGAAGGTCTAGGCACCCGCCGGCGCTCGAGTGGCGTGAACTCCGGCCTCTTTTATTTAAAGAACAAAGGACTTAGATAAAATTACATCTGGGATGGGCTCTTCGGCCCATGGCCGAGGAGGCTCTTACCCCCTTTTCTCTCTCTTCTTCTTTCTCGTTCCTTTTCTTTTCCCCTCAAGATCCCCCACTCAGGAGGGATTCCTTTACATTATATATCCCCCCTACAATTGATCCTAGCCCTACATGTGTTGAGCGATTAGGCCCTTTGATTATATGCTTGTCCCATCAGCCGCCTTCCCAGTCTCTTTGGGAGTCACAGCCTCCAAGGTGATACTGGTGGAGGTCCCTTCCTCATTAATGCGGCAAGGATGATTGTCAGGTGTATTTAATGCTGAGGTGACCGTTTGGTTCGAGCCTATCCTTTAAACCCTCGGACGTCCGATGATGAGGTCGTCCTCGGACTTGGATTGCCTCCTCGGCTCGGGCCTTCGGCCCAGGAACGTAATGGGCTGGGCTGCCAGATTATTGGGCCCCACAATAGGTTAATACACAACATTTTTAATATTAAATTTAACAAAATTTGGTCAATCGAATGTCAAGGGAGAGAAAATATATTTTTCCTTAAATTTTTTTTTTTCCCTCACATGTTATAAAGAGTTTAAAAAAAAAAAATTAGAGACAAAATAGGGATAAAAAAAACTTTTTTAATAGTTTAGAAACGAAAAAAAAAATGGTAAAATTTAAGGATGGAAAGTAAAATATTTTTAATAATTTAGGGGCGAAAAGCAAATTTTTGATAAAATTTAAGGATAAAAAGTAAATTTTTTTTAATAGTTTAGAGGAAAATAAGATCTTTTCAATTGTTTAAAGATGTAAGACAAATTTTTTAAAGTTTAGAGACGATAAACAAATTTTTAGCAAAGATTAAGGACAAAATAGTATTTTAACTTTTATTTTTATCAGTCAAACTTTCAAATTAGAGTAATCGACCAAAGACGATGGCAAGGGTTTACCGTTTATGCTTAAACCCTAAACTAAAACCCCATATCCCTTCCCGACATTCTACAATTCTCAAAACTCCATTCCAATCCCACAAAATAAGAGAAAACCCAGATGCTTCTCAATCGCTCAGCTTCACTGCTTTTCCTCCACAAACTCTCATCTCCTCGTACTAAATTCTTTTCCCATTTCAAACACTCATACTCTCTTCTTCTCTCTAACCCTTCACCTTCACCACCACCACCATTACTTCCTTCATGCCCTTCATTTTCTTTGCCCAGGGTTAGCTTCTTTTGCCTGAACCCACCTCGCCATAGACAAGCTAGACCTTTTGCTACCGCCACCGCTGCTGCCGCGGAAAGGAAGGGAACTGACACGTTTTACGCCGATGAAGACGTGTCGTGGGCATCCCTCGGGGTGTCCGATAAGCTCTCTCGGGCTCTCTATAGTGCCGGCATCGATAGGCCCTCTCTGGTTCAGGTACCCACACACACTCACCCTGGCCTTGTTCACTCATTTGTTGAATTATAGCAGGAATGTCAATGTTTTGTTTTTGATTGTTTTCGGAGAAATGAAAGGTAAAGAGGGAAAAGCAACATATTTAGAATTGCGGGTTTTGTTTTTTGAGGGGAAAAGATGAAAACTTTGACCAATACGGTGTTTAATAGCGAAAATTTCTATACTAGACTTGTTAAAGGCTTTGTTTTGGATCTCTCTTTGTAATTCTTAGGTTCCATTTGGTTTTCACTTTTCAGTAGTATAAATTGATTGATATAAATTTAACAACACATGATGATGTAAGGTTTTGAGAGTTTGCTAAAGAAAAACACTTGATATTATGGATATGAAATGACATTTTACACTTAGTCATTTCAAATCCACATATTGATAATGCTCAAATTCCTTCATAAATTTCATTAATAAAGAAAATCCTATCATTTCGTACTTTATTCAAGTCATTTAAAACTAAAGATTGAAATCCAAATCCTTGTGCATTTATTTTTTATGAGTTTAGTGAGGGTTGTTATTAAGATATTTCTATTTGAAATATAGGCTGCTTGTATACCAGCTATACTTTCGGGAAAGGATGTGGTTGTGGCTGCAGAGACCGGTAGTGGTAAAACACATGGATATTTGATTCCCCTGATCAATAGGCTCTGCTCTGCACATGATGATTCTGTATATACTGTTTCTAATCTAGAATCAATCCAATCCCAAAGGATTTTTCTTGTTCTTTGCCCAAATGTGCTGCTGTGTGAGCAAGTGGTGCGGATGGCAAATGGTCTTTGTGGCGATGATGGTAAACCGCTTCTTAGAGTTGCAGCTGTCTGTGGTGGGCAGGTACTTTATTTGCAAATTATTCTTGTGATGGATATGGGCTACTAAGCCTTTACATAGTGTGTTAATTGAAGGGATTTGGTTCAATTTTCTTTGGGGGTTATGTCCGTAGACATTTTAAGATTTTTGGTTCTCACATATAAGAAACTTTGACTGCAGGGATGGCCAGTTCATAAGCCTGATATTCTTGTGTCGACACCAGCTGCTCTCCTTAATAATATTGACCCAGACAAACGCCGTTGTTTGGAGTTTATGCATGGTGTAAAATATGTGGTATGTTTTTCGTGTAACTAACTATGTGTAAATATGTTGGTTATCTCAATAATTCCAAATCTGATCTGGCTGCCCAGAATTATAACTTAGGAGAGATCACATAATTTATAAGTAACATATCTATTTGCTATAACTTGCAGGTGTTAGATGAAGCAGATATGCTTCTTAGTGGGGGCTTCCAGAATAAAGTTATTCGTCTATTAAACATGCTCCGCTTTGATGAAAAGCTATTGTCTCGATCAAAAGAATCTGTATCTGAGTTGCCATTGGAATTGGAGTCTGAACCTTCATCACACTTTACTTTAGATGATAAGGAGGACCTACAAACTGACATCATATCAGAAGGGGAGGAAAATTATGAGGATGTTCATGGTGATGACTTAGCAGAGGAAGTTGAAGCTGGGTCTAATAAAAGAAAAGACTGGAGGAGAGTGAGAAAAACTTATGAGCGCAGTAAACAGTATGTTTTTGTTGCAGCCACCCTTCCAGTAAATGGAAAGAAAACTGCTGGGCAAGTGTTGAAACAGATGTTTCCAAATGCCAATTGGGTCAGTGGAAACTACCTCCATTGTCACAACCCCAGGTGCCCCATCTATTTCTGGTCGCCTACTATTTTCTCTAGTGATATTCTTTTTCCCTTTGCTAGTCATGCTTTTGAATCATTAGTGTTTGTTTTTAATTTTAAATTAATATATACTAGTAACACATGGTGACCTATAGCAAAAAGATTAGGTTTACTGGTGGCTCAATGGGAAAATATTGGTATCACAATGCAATATATATATATTCACTTTAGTATGTACTACGTAGGACTCTTCTTATAAAGAGTAAGTGTATGGTGATCTAATGACTTATCTTAACAACAATTGCTAAATGCCAGTTTGGTCACTTACATTTAGCCCACTATAAGACTGTTTACAACCATGCAAAAAAGTTATATTATGGTGCCATAGCACATGAAATGATGAAATCATACACATGATTGGAGATGTTTGCTCCATGCACTATGTTCATATATGTATGCATATATGTCTACATCTATATTTCCATGGTGATCCCTTTGATTCACATTGTTGATGCCTAAATGCTATCAGTGGGCATGAGTTTAGATACCATTTCAGGCAGTAAATGACAATTTAATCCCTTGCTTGGTACATTGAAGTATTCTGTAGATGAGCATTATTAATTTTTCTGTGTGTAACTAATAAGGAAATATTGGATAATAGAATTGAGAGGAATAGGCGGGGCATATATATGAAATTTGTGATACATACCCATCTCTCCTGAACTGTGTGGGTCAAAATTATGACTTCTTCCACTTTAAGAGATCCTTAGCCAACTCATTGGCAAATGCTTTAACAATAGCTTGATTGCATTGCCAATCATTAGTGTAGAATAGGTGAGGCCTTGCATGCTTGTTGGGTGGGGCCCCATAGGTGTGTAGCCATTATCTTATGCTTAGCTCATGGAAATTAGTGTTGATTAAGATTGGGAGGAGTCATGAGGAGGGAATTTACCCTCAAATAGTACTTCAGGTGGGAAAAAAAAAAAGAAAAAAGAAAAAAAAAGAGAGATGCAACTCCAGTGATTTATGGTGAAATTTTTCTTTTTATTTTCCAGTTCTAGCCAAACAGCGTGGCCTTGTTTTCTAGTAAAGACTTAATGAACTCAAAAGTATATACATAATTGGTTAAAGATGTAATGCTATATAAAAAACCATTCTTTTATTTAATATGTATTCTTATGGGTGGGGTCTTGTATCTGGGGTTGACTCAGCTAAGGTGGGTGCACAAAGTAGCCCTGCCTTGAAAAGGCTCTTCGTCATTTAAAAAAAAAAAAATTATGCTAAATAACCTCTTTGGTGTTATGATGCATGTGAAAATGCATGAGAGCTGGTGATTATTGATTCAATTCCATTTCAGATTGAAGCAGAGGTGGATTGAAGTTACAACTGAGACTCAGGTGGATGAACTCATAAATGCTGTGAAACAGGGTTTTAAATCTAAAGCTACTGAATGCCGAACTATGGTGTTTGCAAACACTGTTGAGGCTGCAGAAGCAGTGGCAAATATATTGTTGAAAGCTAACATTCACTGTTACCGTTACCATAAGGATGTCTCCTTGGAGGAACGTTCCCAGAGCTTGACTGATCTCAAAGAGAAAGGTGGTATTCTTGTGTGCACTGATGCTGCTGCACGTGGTGTTGACATACCAAATGTCTCACACGTTATTCAGGTGCATCTCTTTTTATGAAATTAACTATTCCTCCATCATGTATCTGGTTCTCCTTTCACAGGACAGAAAGCCCTGCTAATGTTAGTTTTTTTTTTTTTTGATAAGTTCTAATGCTAGGTTTCATAACAGTAAGTAAATGAGAGAATGCAAATGACAGACATCAAAAGAACTTTTTAAATCATGAGAGTAAGCACTAAGCACTTAAGCAGCTACGAGTGTGTTTACTAATTCTGAAACATTAGAGTGGAAATTGATAAACATTAATTTTTTTAATGAGTGGTCACTAAACAACTTGAGTCACTTTACTAACTCCATGCCATTAGAGTAAATCTAAATAGGAAAACAAAATAATATTATTGTAAAATGTTGGAAAAAAAAAATTTGATGGACACAGATTTCCAGAACTAATACAAGAACTTAAAATTAGAAGTTTCTCAATGTCAGAGAATTTTTGAAAAAAAGGAGAAAGGGAAAATATTTTTACAATATATAATAATGGTAAAAGACACTAAACTGTAGACTTCCTATAAATTCAAGCAAGGTCCAATATATATATATATATGTATATATCACAATGAGTGCTTTGTAGTCAGAGCCAGAGGAAAATGAAAAACCTTGTTATTGGTAGTGAGATGATCATAGCCTTAGTATGGGACCCTACAGATGGACACTCTAGATGATCTTTCACTTCTCTCTTACATGCTCTTCTGTCATGTGACCTCTTGTACTATTATAACTGGCATGCTTCCTTCAAATTGTTTTTCTAATTTTGTTCTGTTTGTTCAACATTTTTTGGGGTGTATATGAATTGATAGAGGACTTAACTCTTATAATTATCTATCTATTCCAGGCAGACTTTGCTACTTCTGCGGTAGATTTTTTGCATAGGGTTGGTCGCAGTGGTAGAGCTGGTCAGTTTGGACTTGTCACTAGCCTGTACTCTGAATCCAACCGGGATCTGGTTGCTGCAGTTCGTCAAGCAGAGGAACTTGGTCAGCCTGTGGTAATTCTTGAAACTTGTAATTCGATTCTCAAAGATGCGTTTTCTGTGAATAGGCAGATTTTATGATACTTAGGCCCAGATTTTGAAGAACAAACAATGATTCTGCAATTCTATTTCTTCCCCCTAAAGTAGTGTTGTTTAATGGGATGCTGGATACTTAGGAATGTACAATTTGGTGGAAGTTACAATTCTTATTGATTTTTTATCATACATGAATGCTAGTTTTAGTTTCCTACTGATGTATTGTAAGTTCCATATGTGGTTCCCTATTATTTTGTTGCCAATATTTGCACCTTCATGAATGATGACTGGTTATTTTCTTATGTCTGCAGGAGACAGCATTTAGCAGGAAAAGAAGCTTCCGAAACAAGCTTAAGAAGAAAGGTAAGGTTTTCACTATGATTTGGCAGAAGTATCATATCCACATAAACATGAAGTGCGTATACTTAAACATATTAAAGGATCACCCTCACATCAAAATTTGTAGTAGAATAAAAAGTTGCATCTTATATTTGGGTATAAATAATCTGAAAAAATATAATAACTAGAGAAGCACAGTTTTGTATGATACTAAACTTGAGCTTATACTTATGATTTGGCAGGTTTGACGAAAGTCAGAGACTTGTCAATTGTTGAAGAGAGTGTGTTCTAGCATAAAATGATTAGATTGTGAGGAACTTGGTATGTAAGGAAGCATAACTTGTCTTTATTTATTCAAACGAATCCTATCAATGTAAATGATATTCTACTAATCTTTTTGAATTAGATATGATCTAATTAATACATAGGCCACAAGGTGATATCTCTCTCTCCAAAGTTGAATGTGTTCCTTTCTTTCTTGGGCCAAAAATGTTCACTTTTCAGAGTCCTAGAGTCAGTTATGAGAGTTGCATTCTACATCTTCACGCAACTCCCACTTAAAAATGTTCCTTTCAATGATCTCACTAATTGTACCCATTTTACTGACTCAGTCATTTATCTTAGGTTGCATTCTAATATCTTCAAGCAACCTGCATTAATGGAGGCCTGCTTTGTCTTTCCATAGTTACATGAGTAGATATGCATCTTCGGTTCATAGGCCTAGTAGAATCTTGAAGTTAAGATCTAACTCAAAACCGTGCCCTAGGCCAGTTAAGTGATGATTTCTTACGCACAGGTTGATAATTTAGTGGAAACTAATTCACTGTGTGGTACACTTGATTCTTGGAATACTTTGTAGTTATGCTAAATGATTCTGTTGGACCTAATTGATGTTGACTGATTGAGCAATTAGAGGGATTTGATTCTTATTTCCAATGTTTGGTGTATACTCCAAGCTAGCACAGGTACTGAGGCCTAGGTTCTCTTTCCTTCTTCTTTTTTTTTTTTTTGTAAAACCTACTAACATTGAACTTTGATGTTATCCAAGGAAGACATCCAAGATTCAAATCTCCTCCCCCATTACAACCATCAAATGAATAAAAAAAAATGAAGTTGAGGAGATTATTGTTGGAAAAGGGTCAGTTGTAAAACATCATGAGAATTACATCACAACTTTGAGGCCATCTGGGGTATGAGAAAAGTCTCAGTCTCTCATATCCGTGTTTTTAAAGTTTTTGAAGAACTAAATGTATTCACACAACTGAAAATCTGATGTGTCATTTTGGTATTTTTAATAGATGACATGGCATTATTATTTTAAAGCGTTTATTAGTAAATTAATGATTTGGGAGAATTTGAATCATTTTAGAAAAATAAAAGGTCAAGATTTAAAGAACTCTATATGATGAAGTATCTTAAAAACTCTAAATAATCTTGATGCATTCAAATTTAGATATATAAAAACTAACAAAAATAAAAGGAAATAAGAATTTTTATTTTTATTTTTGGTTAAAACTGACATTAAAATTTCAATAAAAAATGTATAAATATATAAAATTCAAATTCATGTTAGAAATTAAATAATATTTATTTATATCAATTAAATTTATTCATGTCAAAACGAGTCAATTTGTTAATACAATAATGAATTAAGTCATTTTGAGTTAATTGCGATTACTCTTGAGATCTTTTAGACAGTTTTCAAACAATACAAGGGTTACACTAACTTGGTGCTCATTTGGTTCCACTTTAGGGATTCCAAAACACCTTTATCGGCAGCTTGTAAGGGTGATTATCCCCTTTGTTCTTCCTTCTTTTAGTAATGGATTGCAAATTATTAAAATAAAAATTAAAAAAATAAAAAATAAAAAGAAGAAGAGAAAGGATCCTAAAACACACGTTTTCCAACCCAAAACTCAAAAGTCAAAACGCGTGTTTGGTAAATTATTGCAAACGCGCATTATCAAAATGTGCATTTTCCAGTACGAAAGAATCCAACGTTGTCATGTGGCACCACAAGAGCTACAATTGCAAAACGCAACAAATGCAAAATAAATATTATTGTTGGGAAGGTGCATCCATTTTCCAAATTGCCCATAGTTTTTTTCTAGAAAACCTAATTTTAACCCTTCTATTCTAAAAACAAATTATGCATTGTGCAACCTAGAACCAGATCTCAAACTCTAATTTGTAGGAGCTCTACTACTGGATTCCTCTCCTTTGTGCTACTGCAGATTTGATTCTTTCTCTTTTTCTTCTTCTCTCTATTTTTTTCTAAATTTTTTTTTGTCTTATATATCTAATCTAAGAAAAACCTTTTTAAGGTAGAGTTTTTTATCAACAGGACACCAAGCAATAACCACCAGGTACCAAAAACCACTTGTGATTGAGCATACTTTTGGTGTGTGAAAGAATAAATGGAGAATTATTAGAAACATGCCATCTTTTCTATAGCTTTTCATAATTTTGTTAGACTAGATGATAGGATGATAGGGGCTTCAAAGGTATCAATCAAGATTTAATTCCTATTAGACAACATATTAGTGAAGCAGACAACATGAGATCTTTAACAGATCCTGAGATGGTGGTTCTTCGAGATTCCATTGCTAATTCCATTTGAGGATAATAATTAGTAGTTGTCTTTTTTTATTTTTTATAATATCATGTAGTACAATTTAAACTTGGATTATTAGTAGGTATTTTATCATCTTTTTGCATTATCATTTTATGCTCCATGACATTGAAATTTTTTGAGATTTAATTAATATTGATTTTTTGAGATTTAATTAATATTGGTAAGAAGTTATTAATAGTAATAACAAATAATTATGATACAAAAAAAAAAAACTAACACAAACATTATTAAAGCATATGCATGGATACACTTAAAGATATACAATAAGATTAATAATATAATTCTTATATATATAATTTAAATACTATTGATAGTCATTTTTATATTTTATTAACTCTTTGTGGTGTGCCTTTTTGTAATGTTAGGCTGGGCTGCCTCCTGTTGTACTAGGCTCAAGTGTTCTGGATAAAGGAGTTGTGACCGGTCCAATTGTAACCCATCTTGGTCTGGCTTGTGCACAAACTACACCCCGTTTGCCAAAACTTTGGTCACATGCCCATGACAGGCGGAGCTGCTATGGGAGAGTTATGGCAAACAGATGTAATAATAATAACAAAAGAAATACGTTCGCTACTTAGACAGAATAAATAAACAGCAACGACAAGAAGCGCCCTATACATAAAAGGGTAGAAATAAGTGGGAGAGAAATAGTAATGAGTTGTTAAATTAAAGAGGGAAATGTCAGTCTGTCGTGCCGAGTTATGTTACAGGGCCGAAACCAAGAAGGGAACCATTTTCTCAATGTGAATAATCTTCCCATAAAGAAATTAATTGCTTTGAGGGAACGGCGCTAAATGGCCTGTGCCCAGAAGAATCTTTTGCCTTTGGCAGAGAGTAGAACTTTAGAGGGAGAGAGGGGATCAACCTATTGGTGCATGTTTGTCATTCTATGCTCTCTGTTTTTTTGTTCTTTCTAACTCTTTTTTTTTTTTTTTCTTAGTGCTTGTTTATATGTTGTGATTCTCTCCTAGAGGTTACTATTACCGTGATCGTGATCCCCCTGATGTGCAAGGCAAGGGTCCTTTATATAATGCCCGCTGTGACTGGCTTTTATTATTTTACCCTTTAACTACTTTTGTCTGATCTTGGTGTCCTTATCGACCACCACTGGTTTGTCAGTCGCCCAGCCACCACCACTTATGTGTTGGCTGTGCCACTTCCCATCACTGGACAAAGAAGACTATTTTGTTTGTTTGTTTGCTGTGACATTCTTACCTACTACGGTGTGTGTGCTCTCTTTCTCCCTATCCCTCATATCATGCACCTAGTGCTTCCAACTCATCTTTACTTATTTTGGGTGGTATATTATTCCAGTAGGAATTTCCCCCAAAAGAGCCTGAGCAAGAACCCCAGATTAGGTTTTCCCAACTTTCCACCGCCAGACCATGCCCTCTTACCTTTGAACCATGACCCACCACTTCCTGTATTAGCTGGGTACAGGCTGGTGACGTCTGGACTTTGCGCATTCTCCACTTCTGTGTATGTCCAAAACTTGCCCGCTGCTCATGCGTTTGCCGTGGTCTAGAGGCTCGTCTGCACATTTTGCCGCCCATCCTTGACTTCTTGTAGCGATAGCTATTTTTTTGATTTCCCATTCTTTATGGCCTACTCCCTATAGGGGCTGGACTTTGCTTGATTGTGGGCTCTTCTTCTTTCAGCCTACTTTTTTGCTCCTTTTTGCAGTCTTGCTATCATTTTCTGCCATACCACTCTGTCATTCCTGTTGTGATGTTATTTGACCCAACCCTGCTGAGTTTCTTTGGGCCTGCTATTTATTCTTCTCTCAATGACTCAATATGATCACTGGGTTTTTTATTACATTTCTTGCGGGCTCTTATGTCCCATTTATTTCCTCTTGGGCATCCTTGGCCCATTTGCTTTCCTTGGACATCCTCGGTCCTTTTTCTAATTCTGCATTCCCATGGGGTTTTACTAACTCCTTTGGGTTTTCTTGGCCCAATTACCTTATCCTTCATTCTTGGGGCTCATGGACTTTCCATCAGCCCTTTACTTTCTTTACTTGTATTACTTCAGGCTTGTTGTGGCCCATTCTCACTTTTCTACATCACATACTGCTCATGAGTTTGCTATTTCTCTCTCTCTCCAGGCTCATTTAGGTCCGTTTGCTTCCTTAAGGCCAATTTGTTTATTTTATGAACCTATGATCCATTATTCCTTCCACTTGCGCTTAATGGTTTTTCTATCCACTTACTAACTCTTTTCTGCCCATGTTGCTGGGCTTCTTCCTTTTACTGGGCTTCCAAAATGAGTATCAACACTCTTTAAAAAATTTTGTAAGGATATTATTAGGTATAAAATGTAAATTGTCCATATTATTATTATTATTATTGTGAAGCACCTTTTTTTATATTTTTATAATCTATTTATTCTAGACTCTTTAGTTTATTTATTTATTAAATAGCTCACTTGAATGAATATTTATGATGTAGTCCCACATTTAATTCTAAAATTAAGAAATAAAACTCTTTAAAAATAAATAATTTAGAACACATAGCGCAAAATTGAAACTCTAATTTGAAATTTTAATTTGAGTTTCTTTTAGTTTCACCTATTATTATATACTAGTGAAAGAAGAAGGAAAAAAAAAAAGAACAGCACAGCCAACCCAGGAGAAGAAAAGGGGGAAAAAAAAAAAAAAGTCAAAAGTGGTCAAAAGGTACGGCTGAGCACTGTTTGTGAGTCCCTTATGTGTGTTTAATTACAATATTACCATTGAGTTATGAGTTATGGAAACTGAAAATAGCCAAAATGTGTTTTCAGTTTCCATAACTCATAACTCAAAAATCAGAGAATTGAGTGATGGAAACAGAGTTATGGAAATAGAGTTATGGACTTCCCAAACAACCTTTTTGCTATGGGTCCCACCATTTTTTAGTTATGAGTTATGGAAACAGAGTTATGCGTTACGGAAATCATAAATCCAAACACCCCCTTAGTTATTTTGTAAGTGAGAATTTGAATTTATATAAAAATAAATAAAAAGTCTTGGCTATGCATTTGAATGTGTCTATCAATTATTTGAGTAACATTAAGTGCAATTTTGTTATGATTTTTTATTATCATAATAATCTTCTTTAAGATAATGAGGAATTTGAATGATTTATTCAAAACTTAAAAATTTTAATTGCACAAAAAAAAAAAAAAAAATAGAAAAACATAATGCGCTATAACATAATTTTGAATAATATAGACCACCTCATAAAGGAATAATATCAATCAAACGCAACCCAGAAAAATAGAATGATATATTGGTAGAGTTAGAAAGATGAAATAATTTTAGAAATTGTTTAATTTTTAAGGAGAACAAAATTATCTTTAACAAAATTTAGAAAAAAAGTTATTTTTTATACCACAATTATAAAATAATTAGTTTGTAACCCATGCATATGCATGGAAATACTTAAAGATATATAATAAAATGCATAATATAATTTAAATGCTATTGATACTCATTTTATATGTTGTTAACTCTTTAAAAAATTTTGTAAGGATATCATTAGGAATAAAATGTAAATTGTCCATATTTTTTTGAAAAAAAAATAATTGTGAAGCACTTTTTTTTAAAGATTCATTTATTCTTGATTTTTTGGTTTTTGTACTTAATAACTTACTTGGATGAATATTTATAATGTGCTCCCACATTTGATTCCAAAATTAAGAAATAAAACTCTTTAAGAATAAATAATTTAGGACACATGGCTCAAAATTAGAACTTTAATTTAAAATTCTAATTTGAGTTTCTCTTATCTTCACCTATTATTATATATATTTATAGATATAGATAATACCAATAATATATTTATTATTATTATTATTATTATTAAGAAGTTGATATAAAATAAACTCTTTTATATATACATTAGTAGTTTTTACTAGGAGCCCAGCTTAAAAAAAAAAAAAAAAAAGCCTACTTTCATAACCATGCTTTTCGAAATTGCCACTATATATATATATATATATATATAATATATCAAAATTAAAAAAAAAAAAAAAAGGCTGAACCAAACTTACGCTCAGTACTCAACAAAATCCAGAGTTGTAAGTAAAATCATGCAGAGTAGCCGTAGGCACAGTTGGGTGAGAGGGCAAGTCATATTGAGTGGGCCACAACGACAATCAAGCAATATTGTCTCTAGTCCAGAAAAAAGCCCAAACTCAAGCTATATTAGTTTTCGCTTTTCACATTACATTAAGGAAGCCATGAACAGTGTTGCAAGGCAATTACCATCATCACCTAACAGGTGACACATATAACCTTGTTATGGGGTATGTTTCCTTCCTCTCACCGTTGATGGAAACCTACAAGGGTCGATAAATCCACACTAGAGACCCATTTTTTTTATTTAGTAAAAGAAAATAATCTTTTGCAATTAAACATTATATCTCAATCTTATTTCAATGCATTTATTTGTTAAAACTTTCCTTTCTTTTCTTACTTTCAGTTTTTTTTTTTTTTAATAAATGTTTTGCATGCATGGTTAAAAAATAGAGTAATGCTACAGCCAAGCCACAAACTATTTTACCACATTTTTTACAAACTACTATTGTGACTAATCTTTACTGGTTTTCATTTAAGCCCATCATTAACATCACTTTTATACTTACTAATAACTATTAACTATATTAGCAATTTGTAAAAAAAAAAAAAAAGTAGATCTAGCATTTTCCTAAAAAATAATCTCTTTTCTTCTTCTTTAATATGAAAATATTGAAAGTCATATGTAGTTTACTTGAAATCCCATGCCCAAGGTCTAGAAATTTCTGAAGCTAATCTCTTTTCTTTTATTATATATATATAGAAACATTTCATCATGATATTAATTGACTGGTAAATTAGTCTGAACAAAATTTATTAATAGGAGGAAGAGACTCCATCCAGACTAAGAAAGGAAAAGAAAATCTTACTCTCCTAGCTAAAGAATGTACAATAACATTGTCTTACTTGTAAGTATGGGAGAAGGAAAAACACTAAAAAATAGTTAATGAGTCTCCTTGAAAATTGAATGTCTAATTTCAATTTCTTGAGTGAAGAGAACAACTCTTCTAATTACTAACATTTCAAGGATAATCACTGGAATTTTCTTTGATGGGGAAGCCATAAGTTCACAAAGAAAATTTCAAATCACCACCCTTATACCTACTTCACCTGAGACTCCAAAACTCGCCCCGTTAAAATTTGTTTTAAACATATCTGAAGTAGGCGATCTCCACACGATTTTGCAAGCCGAGGAATATTCAGTGGGGATTTGTGATATTTCTTGAACTTTAAGAAATTTTTTTTTTTGCCATCTCAAGCAACTTATTCAAAGGAATTGTGGCTTCATTTAAGCAACTTTATTCTGATGATTCCACACATACCTAGTTGTAATTGCAAAGAGCTCTGGTGCAAGAGGTCGATTACGAACTAAAGCAAATAAATTGACAAAAGAAAATAGATTATATTAAATATAGGTGGATTGGGTTGGGTAAGGTTAGGTGGAATTGTGAATCTTCTGACCTACACTTGAGCCAACCTATAGCCAAAAAAATGGCAACTGAACCCATTGAAACCAATCCCTAATTGCACGGATCATTAATACTAACTAGTATGTAACCCCGTGCTACTGCACGGGATTGGTTAATTGTAATGATGCTATTGGTCAATTTTTTTGTTTTTTTTTTTTTTTGGGTTTATCACACGGATGATAGAATTAAATCAAACAATGAAAAATATATATTGGATTTTATTATTTAAGTAATGCTATTGGTCTTTTTTTTTTTTTGGTTTATCATACATAGGATAGCATTAGATAAAACAATGAATAAAAAAAAAAGAATATTACATTTTATTATTTAAGTGATGCTACAGTGAAGAAAAAAAAGAATATTACATTTTATTATTTAAAATATATAAAGGGACATTAAAAAATAAAAACTGATCATTGAGCTTGAAATCTTCTTGGAGGCGCCAATGAAGCGCTAATGTATGAGAATGTGAAGTAAGGAAGAGTGGGATTGAACATTGTGTTTGAACTTGTCATTGCTCTGAGAAATCCATAAGGAGGAGGAGAGGGTAGTGTGTGGATCTAGTTGGTAGAGGTTGAGAGAGAAGGAGACATGGGATGACGATATGGAATTAGGAGGAGATGATGTTTTGCTTTTATAGTCTTTCTCATTGGACTCCTTGGTTTTGGTTGTGGGATTAGAAGAGCTCCAGACTCTATTGAGATGACCCATAAAAGTGTGCAGGTGAGATGTTCTTACTTAGGCCAATGAGTATTATCATTATGGTTTTCTTGGTTTCCGTGTTAAATGTTAATACATCATTTATTTGGGCACAAAAATTAGAAAATATAGATAAGATACATGATACAAAATTGGAGTCCAACTTATAATCTCCATAAAAGTGTGTAGGTAAGATGTTCTTACTTAGGCTAATGAGCATTATCATTGTGGTTTTCTTGGCTTCCGTGTTAAATGTTAATGCATCATTTATTTGGGCACAAAAATTAGAAAATTTAGATAAGATACATGACACAAAATTGGAGTCAAATTTATAATATAATTAGATTTTTTTTTGAGTTTTGGTTAGAACAAGTGGCGCAAAATTGAGAATTCAATTGAAATCTAATTGGATTTTCTCTTTGCTTCACCTATTATTATATATATATAAACTAGTAATTAAAAAAAAAAAAAAAGAGAAAAAAAAGAAGAAGGAAACTAACTATCTTTTTTTATAAGAAAACCTCATTTATTTAATTAAAAAATTATAAGAAAATAAATTTAAATGTTACAAAAGGCATAATGTTTCGAATTTTTAAAAATATAAACGTGGCAGTAATTTATGTGGTCACATGGTGTAATAATGAGTGGTCAACAAAAAGTCAAACGTTTTGCTTTTATATATACATATATATATATATATATATATACACTAGTAATTAAAAAAGAGAGAAAGGAAACTAATTAGCATTTTTATAAGAAAACCTCATTTATTTAATTAAATAATTATAAGAAAATAAATTTAATTAAAAACCTCATTTATTTATTTATTTTGTTAGGACTTGCCGAGTAGGAATAGGAATAAAAAAAAACTAGTCGCTAACCCGTGCGATGCACGGGATAATTTTTATAATTTGGCTCAAAGCATATTATGGCTCAAAGCATATTATAGTTTTTTTTAACCCATAATAGTACAGAATGTTAAACCAAGAGCAAAATGGGGGAAAATATAAAGAAAATACAAATTGACTAAAAAAGGGATGAGAATCTTAACAAATTTAAGTTAAGGAAAAACAGTTGCCAATGTAAATCCTTCAATTCAAGAACTTTCATGGCCTTGCAATTAATGCCCAAAAGCCAAGTCTTATCTAGTTGAAAATAGCCACGGAATAAAATAAAAAAAAAAAAAAAATTAAAAAGGGGGCCTCTCCTTTTCTTCCAACCTCAAAAGTGTCAAGCAACTATCATAGAATGGATTATGGGCAATAATAAAAGTCCACAACACAAATCTAGGTAAAGGAAACCACCTACAACATTTAACATTCTGTGAGGCAAAAGATATGACAATCCAACTACAAATTTTAGTTAAAAAATTAATTGCAAGTAATATAGAAAAGCACGATTCCAAGCCAAAATTTGGATTCTAAAACAGTAATAGGTTCAAGAACAAAATATGATCCAGCTCAGATTTTCAACAAAGATGAAAAAATTGATGTGTAACCCCAAAATCTTAGAGCATAGAATTCAACTTAAGCAATCTATATGTTAAACTCTAGGAGTTTATACTTTCTTTTTCAGTTTTAGATGTCTTTGTGATTCTCATTAAAAAAAAAGCTTTAAATGTAAATAAGCACCCTTTCATCAACATGTTTAATATAAACACAGGCTAGGGAGAAAAACCATAACAAAAAAGAAAAAAAAGAAAAAGGAAAAAAGGGGAGAGAATCCTATAGAGTTGAGAACAATTACATCTCAGTGAAGAAGCAATTAACAATAAAATTTCTAAATTTCTAAACTTTGTTTTATCAACATAGTACAACTTTTTCACTAAAATATATATATATATATATATATATATAAAATACAATTTAAAACGATGAACCATAGAACAATGGAGAACTTTGTTCCCATTTTATTTTTAATAGTAGAAAAAGGAACAAAACAGAATGGTAGAAGAATTAAAACCTTCTAGGTTGTGTTCCTTGCAATCCTCCAAAACCAAAGGAAACCCATCAAAAAAAGAAAAAGAAAAATAATCAAGCAATAGGGAACCAAACGAAATAAAAGAAAAATAAGAAAAATCCATATGGAAAAAAGAGAGGAAAAAATAGGGATGTACAGAGATTCAAAGGTGAGAATTGAGGCAACGTGGTAATGGCGGAGTTTACAAACAAATAGAGAGACAAATGGATATAATTTGGGAAAACAAATTTGAAAAGAATTGGGAGAATTACCTGACATGATAGACCAATCAAAATCTCATCCTGATTATATGGGTTAGTTGACAATTGAAGATTTAGGTGATTTTCTAAGGAGGTCATATGGTGAGAATTGGAGATTATGGCGTGTTGGAAAGGGTGGATTTACAGTGTTTGTTGGCTGAGTTTGCGTTTGAAGGAGAGACAGAGACTGAGATATAGGTTTTATCGGTTTTGTTTTGGGGAGAAATAGTTATTGGGTTAGAAATAGACACGGTGTTTAGGGTTTTATTTTTTTTAAAAGTTTTATTTTTTTAAATATTGCTGACGTAGAAAAATAAGGAAGTTTCAAAAGTTTCGGTTTTATATATATATATATATATATATATATATATATAGAATAGATGATAATGATAAAAAAAATAAAAATATTAGGGGTGTTTTGATAAAAGTAAAAGTTAGATAAATTTGATTTAGATAACCGACTATAAAATCATACCGACTCAAATGGTTCTATATATTATTACACATGGCTTAAATACTAATATTTACAATAATGCTGAAAATATAAAAAGTTTATAATCTTTTAATTTTCTCCAATATTTCACTTGAAATTAATATAAAAAATATATTGGTATTTTTGTTAATAACTCAATAGCGAGTGGAAAGAACTCAATAGTGTTAATTGAACTACAAAACGATATTTTATATGCTTTGATCAGGTCCAAAGTAGGTTTTTTTTTTTTTTTAAATAATTTTTTTATGAGTGATGGAATTCATTACTAATATATGCGGGCATGCAACATGCATCTATACTTTATGGGTGAGTTATTTAAAAAAAAAAAGAATAGTTATGTGTTTGAACGAACTGACATAGATAGGTTTAGTGCATGTAGCACTGCATATGTTGGGATATAGTCACGTGGCAAATATTTGCCATATGTCAGCATCTCAATGGGTCTAATGCTCTTGTGCACTAGACCCAATCCTTAATTATGTCTAAAAAGGAACTTAAAAAAATAATAATAACGGTACAAATGCATGATTTTAAATTGAAATAAATGAAATTTTTTGACAATAAGCCTAAACCAAAAACTCTGAGTAAGGCTAGTTTTAAATATACAAATAGATTAAAGTAACCAAATAGTAACAGTACAAAGAGACTTCTCTTAGCATATTGTTGCTAAGATTATTTCAAGCACTTAATCAATAATTGGAGTAGTTAACATTATATCTCAATGCATTTATTTGTTAAAATTTGGAAAGCATTTCTTTACTTGTGTATTTTCAAGTTTTCTTTTTAACTCTCCTACATGTATGGTTAAAAAATAGAGTAATGCTATAGCTAAACAAAAAAATATTTTACTACATTTTTATTGGTTTTTATTTGGGCCCACCAATAACAAAAATTTTAAACTAATCAATAACCACTTATCACATTAGCCATTTGTAAAAAAAAGTTTTTAAAATAGTTAGTAGATCTAGCATTTTCCCAAGAATTAATCTTCTTGCTTCTTCATTAATATGAAAATATTGAAATAATTGTACGCAGTTTACTTGAAATCCCATGCCCTAGGTTTAGAAGTTTTGAAAGCACCAAAAAAAAAAAAAAGAAGAAGAAGAAAAGAGAAAAGATAATAGATCTCCCAATTTTCCTAACAAATTGCAACTTGGGATGAAGTGTATGTATTAATGGGCTCGGCTAAAAGGGCCAACTGTGGACTTTGCCGAATTAGTATAATGAGAGGAGATATGAGATTTTTTTGGGCTTTATTAGAACGATAGTTTTTCTTATGACCCAATTATAATATTTAGTAACTGTTACGAAAGAGCATAGGAGGAATTGTATTAGGGTATGTATGGTTAACTCTCCTACATGTATGGTTAAAAAATAGAGTAATGCTATAGCTAAACAAAAAAATATTTTACTACATTTTTATTGGTTTTTATTTGGGCCCACCAATAACAAAATTTTTAAACTTATCAATAACCACTTATCACATTAGCCATTTGTAAAAAAAAGTTTTTAAAATAGTTAGTAGATCTAGCATTTTTCCAAGAATTAATCTTCTTGCTTCTTCATTAATATGAAAATATTGAAATAATTGTATGCAGTTTACTTGAAATCCCATGCCCTAGGTTTAGAAGTTTTGAAAGCACCAACCCAAAAAAAAAAAAATGAAAAAGAAGAAGAAGAAAAGAAAAAAGATAATAGATCTCCCAATTTTCCTAACAAATTGCAACTTGGGATGAAGTGTATGTATTAATGGGCTCGGCTAAAAGGGCCAACTGTGGACTTTGCCGAAATAGTATAATGAGAGGAGATACAAGATTTTTTTGGGCTTTATTAGAACGATGGTTTTTCTTATGACCCAATTATAATATTTAGTAACTGTTATGAAAGAGCATAGGAGGAAGTGTATTAGGGTATGTTTGGTATTTATAATTGAAAACTTTTTTTTTTAACTTTATCGTAAAAATTAATTAAAATAGTATAATAGAATTCATAAATAATATTAAAAAATACAATAAAATCTAATAATAAAAATAAATTGAATAGTAAAATGAATAAAACTCACACTTAATTGGCGTTTCACGTCTGCACATATTTTTTTTACCAGCGCCTGTACTGTTTATGGGTATGAACAATACATTAACCAAATAAACAGTATTTGGTGACTATGAACAATAATATAATTTTTTTTTAATTATTTTCGATTTTCAGTAAAATAAACTAACCGACTATAAAGTAACCGACTTTCCGACTTTCCCTTTTATAAATTAATAGCTTTAGATTTTGTTCTATTGTTGTATTCAGCGTTTGTAAGATGGAGTTGATAGAGAAGTTCGCCCAATGGATCGACGACTACGACGACGATTACTCCTTTGGAGTATCCAAAAGGTGTCGCTTAGATGGAGATATTTACAAGAAAGCCAAACTGGTGAACTTCATCTCCACCGGAGCCCAGAAAATCGATAACAATGGCGGTTCTGCTGGTCTTGGGTTTACTGAGGAGGAGGAGGAGGATTTTTTGCCAACGGCGTTTGGGAAGATGATTAAGGAGGGAGCCTTGAAGAGGATGAGAGAGAAGGAAAAGTCCAAGGGTAAGAGAACTAGAGACGACGAAGGTGGTTTTGGCTTTGCAAGTGTTGGCGGTGAGTTTGAGAAGCACACCAAAGGGATCGGTATGAAACTGTTGCAAAAAATGGGGTACAAAGGCGGTGGCCTTGGGAAGAATGCACAGGGGATTGTCACTCCGATCGAGCCCAAACTGCGCCCCAAGAACATGGGTATGGGCTTTAACGATTTCAACGAGACAGAAGAGAAGAAGAAGAAGAAGAAGAAGAAGAAGGGTTTGTTGGGCAGTGACTGTGTGGGTGTACAGAGAGTGAAGGAGAAGCGGTTGTGGTCGACGAAGAAGAAGAAGAATAAGAAGGTGGAGGATGAAGAGGAGAAGTTTGTTACCGAGGCCGAGCAAGGGTCGGTGGTGGTTCAGATGGTGTATGATATGAGGAATGAGGAGGCCACTGCCGAGCGCTTGAAAGAGGAGAAGGATAGTTTGTTAGTCGTCTCTGAGAGGCAGAAGCAGCAGTTGTATAGTATGATAGAGATATTGAGTGTGTTGGATCAATTGGAGGAAGACAATTCCACAGGTGAGTTGACATTGGATTCGCTTGCCGAGATATTCATTCAGTTGAAGAGTAGATTTGCCGAGGATTATAAGCTCTGTAACTTGTCTGTCATTGCCTGCTCATATGCTCTGCCTTTGTTTATTAGAGGTTTCCAGGGATGGGACCCTCTTCAAAATCCCTCTCACGGCTTTGAGATTGTGTCTCTGTGGAAGAGTCTTCTTCTGAGTGATCAAGAGTGTCTACTTCTGAGCGAACAAGAGTTTACTGCTTCACCTTATTCCCAGTTGATATCCCAAGTTCTTTTACCAGCTGTTAGACTTTCTGTCATCAATACTTGGCAGGCTAGGGAACCTGAACCAATGCTACGGTTCCTGGATTCTTGGCAAAAGTTGTTACCCCCTTCCGTCCTCCACTACATACTGGATTACATTGTCATGCCAAAGTTAAATAGTGCAGTGGGCTGTTGGGAACCGTTACGCGAAACTGTTCCAAGCCACCTTTGGGTGCACCCGTGGTTACAGTATTTGGGACACAAATTGGAAGGTATATTCGAGACTATACGTTTCAAGTTGAGTCAAGTTCTTGTTGCTTGGCACCCAAGTGACGCGTCTGCCTATACTATTTTGTCTCCTTGGAAGGCCGTGTTTGATTCAGCGAGTTGGGAACACCTTATGAGCAGATTTATCGTTCCAAAGTTGCAGCTTATTCTGCAGGAGTTCCAACTAAACCCTGCAAATCAGAAGCTCGATGAGTTTCATTGGGTTATGAAGTGGGCCTCTGATATTCCAAGTCATCTTATGGTTGATATGATGGTGAGGTTCTTTTTTTCCAAGTGGCAACAGGTTTTGTATCATTGGTTAACAGCAAGCCCAAACTTTGAGGAGATAACAAATTGGTATTTGGGATGGAAGGAACTTCTTCCGAAGGAGCTTCTTGCAAACGAAAGTATCCGGTATCAGCTTAATCGTGGTCTTGAGATGATGAACCAGGCTGTTGAAGGTTTGGAGGTGGTCCAACCTGGTTTGGAAGAGAACATTGGCTATTTTAGGGTACCTGAGCAAAGGCAATTTGAGGCTCAGCAGAAAGCAGTAACACAACAATCTGCCGTGAGTTTTAGCATGGATGATATGAGTGTTAAGGAAGTTATTAAGCCCATGCCCAACAACACGGCTTACTATTCAAGCCTAAACCAGGCCGGAGGCATGATGGTCACCGGATCTATGCCTTTGGTAATTTGAGTGTGATAATTGATGCTCTAAATCAAAAGGTGTATGCTCAAACTGAGGAAGGGTGGTCCCTTGTATCCCTTCAAGACGTAGCGGACAAGCACCATAGTTCTGTTTCCTAGGGACGTTGAGCTCTGTGCTGAGATGGAGGAGTGTTATGATTTTTAGACCATATTCATTAGGCATAGATTTACAGGTTAGCTCGACCTAATTGTTTCAGCTTGTCATGGCTGGGATTTTTGTTGGAAGAATGGATATTGAGAATTTTAATTGTCATTGACATTAACATAGTTTTCCAATTTGATTTTCTCTTGTATCAACATTTTCTCAATATTTGAGCCACATATGAGTAACATTTTGTCTGCTTCTGCTTTATAAAAAAAATTAAAATGATATTTACAATAATCTTGGTTGAAACTAGTGGTTCCATATATGGTATATGATGTTTAGAATAAGTTGGATAAACACAACGAGTTTTATTTTCCCCTACGGTTCTGCCTTCTTGAAGTAGTACATTGTGTAATATGATAGATATGAAAGGTATTGATATGCTGTTTCTCTTCTGGCCACTATTGTTGTTGAATTGCATATTGGCACTTATATTGCCTCAAATAATTTGGTTGTCATTGGTCATTTCCCATTAGTTTGTTGTATTTCTTTGCTATTGATTCAAACGGCAAGCAGCCTTCTATATATTGTCATTTGTCAACATTATGTAGAGGGAAACCCCTGGATTATGCATTAAAGCAGACAAAAAACACAAGTTTTTTATGTGCATTTGAAGTGTCTAGAATGTAGAGAAGGGTGAAGTTTCAACAGATGGTTGAAGTGCTACCCAGCATTAACAGAAGAATATGAAGCGGGAAGAATTTATATTATAGTTATCTAGCTAGGTAAGAGTAAAATTAAAATATAAGTGAAAATAATATCAAATTAATGAAAAATTTGTGATAATACTAATACTAATAATAATAATAACAAACTACCCGTACAGGAAAAACTTGCCTAAGGAAGATGTTATTAAAGGTTGTCTTCTGTTATTCTGTCTGAAGTAGCAGACACCAATATTTTCAGTAAATGTTCCTACCATCTCTAGATGATGTCCCTAATGGCTGTCTTAATCATGAACTTGTAACAAAAAGTCAAATACGACCAGCTTTGATTGATTTCTTGATGGGCTTGTTGAGTTTGCTTTAACTGTCTCAATTTTGTCATCTCTTATATAAAGTTCAAGCAGTGAAATTAGAATAATGAGTTTACCCCTGAGACCCCTCTTGTGTGGTAAGTTGATCTCTTTATGAACTTTGTACATTGGTTCATGAAACTGTAACCTGAGTGTATATGATTGTAAAATGAATGTAAACAGCTATTTTCAGTGCTCTACCACTCATGGCAAGTACTTTTCTAGACTCTAGTCTCAGATTTTTTATGTGATTTCTCTTGATAACCTTCTGCACGTTCTTTTTGAATTAGTAATCCTTTTAAACTTTGCACAATATTACCTTTGTTGAGTTTTGGTATATTTTGTTCTGTTATTTTAATAATAAAAACTATAAAAGCAATGGTGAATTTGATGTTTGGTCTTACCATGAAGCATTAAGAGGTTTGGTGCCTTTGGCCGGAAAGAAATGCTAGAAAATTTGAGTGGTGTGAATGGACTATTTTAGACATGAAATTACAGTTTTTCAGAACCTTGTTTGAATGGATGACAGCGTCAGGATTCTTTTATTTTTAAACTTATTAGCTTTTATTGGTCAATGTAATGTTAGAGCTTAGTTGTGATGTGCCTCTAGTATTTGTTCTCTGTACTTGGTACATTCCATTATTTTCTAATAAAATTGCTTATTTGTCAAAAAATGAGGCATTAAGAGGTTCAATGGGGTGGTTTTTCCATGGAAAAGTGTATGGCGTACTAAGGCTCTAAAAAACATGGCTTTCTTTGTGTGGACTGCAGCATGAGGAAAAATTCCTACATTACAATTCTTTAAGGAAATGAATAATATTGGTTTAAGTGGAGCTGCATCTACAAATGCAGTGGTGAAACAGTGGACCCCTTTATTAGTGCACTATGCTATTGCCCCAGTATCTTTGATGTTTGGGGAACATTAGGTGATCTCAAGGGAAGTAATGGATATAGTTTTTGGGTGGAAGAACTGGTTTGGAAAACATGGCAGCCCCCTTGCTTAGAATATAGCTAATCTATGTTTTATGTGGGCAATATGGAGAGCGAGAGGAGCAACCACACTTTAAATGGTGCAGAGAATTTATGGCCTGTTTGGATGTTTAAAAAAGGAGGGGGAGTAGAGTAGAGGGAGGGAGAGTAATCCAATTACCTTATTTGGAAGTTTTTTAAGGAAGGAGGGGGAGGGGTTTGGAAGGGTTTCAACTCCCTCTAACCCCTCATTTTTAATTCCCCCAAATTGGAGAGATTTGGAGGGAGAGTAGAGTAGATAAATTATTGTCCAAGTAAATTCCCTAATTTATCATTTCTAAATTAATCATAGACCAATGTTGCAAGTCTATTTTCAACTAGGGGTAAATTTTTCTATTTTAATCATTTCACCTCCTCTCCATCCTAATTTTTAAAACATCCAAACAAGGAGAAGGACTAATTACTCCATTCTCCCTTACTAATTTTAAAAACATCCAAACAAGGTGGAGGGAAACCATTCCCCTCTACTCTCCTCCCCACTACTCTCATCCCCTCTACTCCCCTCTACTCTCCTCCCTCTCTAAACTTCCAAACAGGCCATTAGTTATTGAGAAGAAATCTTCATTCTTGTCATCTTTGTTTGAGTGGTCTTGTAACCTTCAAACTAGTAATATGCATTTAGCGTTAGATTTGATTGATTCTCTTTGTTTTAGATTGTAATTTTTCCTCTGTACTTCTTTGGGAGAGTCTTTTGCATGCATCCTAAGTACTTAAAGCTGTTCCTCTTTTTGATAAAGGTTATTACTTTTTTTTTTTTTACTAGTTTATGACAAGTGATTTACCTGAAAGAGATAAAGAAGTTTATGATAGCTTATTTTGTTGAAAACTGAAAACTGAAAATTGAAAATTGAAAATTGAAAACACCATAGAAAATAATTTTTAAATGTGTAAATAGTATCGTAGGACCCATTTTTAATGAAAAAGTTGCTGAAAAGTGAGGTTTGTGGGTCTCGTGAACAGTGCACGGGATCTACTGGTGTTGCTGAAAAGTTGCTAAAAAGTCAAATATTACGGCTAAAAAAAAAGAAAAAAAAAAAGAAAAAGGGAAATGCAGACTCTGGACATGCAAACGCGCAATCCAAACATTGCCGAAGTAAAAACTTAAGTTCTGACTTTTGTATCATTATTTCTATTGTAGTTTACAGTGTGTCAATATGCTTTTGAGTTGCTTTCTTACTCCCTTACATCTGACTTTTAAGAGGATCCTCAAATCCTTTTTATATGTTTTAATTTTAAATTTAGTTAAATAATAAATGTATATATTAGTTGCATATATTTTGACTTTTTAATTTGAAGATATCCATTTGTAGGTGGGGTGGAATCAATTAAGAGAGAGTTGTCTAAGATGGTTTACTCATGAAGAAGCAAAGACTGATGATTCCCTCCCCTTATGGCCAAAACTCATTTACCAAAAAAAAAAAAAAAAAGGTCTGATCATTGCATAAGTGAAATAATAATTTGATGAAAATTGGACTGTGCTTTTCTTTTCTTTTCTTTTTTTTCGTCATTTCATAGAAGAAATATATTCAACGATAAGGTCTTTTTGTCAGGACTAGTCGTACATGTTATGATGTATCAATATTAGGAGTCCTTTAGCCATTTATCAGCATTAGGAGTATGCTTTTCTTCTTCTTCTTTTGGTCATTTCATCAAAGAAATATATTCAATACTAAGATCTCTTTGGTAGGACTGGTCCTCCATGTTATGATGTATCGGGATTAGGAGTCCTTTTGGCATCAATTTTATTTTACTCTCCTTTTAGGGTTAGGGTTTGTAGATATTTAGGAATTTTGTTGAATTTGAATGGGAATTAAAAACTCACAATTGTAATTGTACTTGCTGGAAATTTATAAACTTTACAATGATTTTTTTTTTTTGATGTATAATCAGAACTTGACAGCTGGATTTGAGTTTTTTAAACCCTAGAAGTTGTGGTGCTTTCATTCACTATGAGTGATTCCTGGGAACCTACAAGTATGATCTAGTAGTTATTTTATGCTTTTCTTTGTTACGCTTTTGATTTCCATAGCAATATTCTGAAACTATACAAACACTAACCCTAATTTCCTAAACCTAGAATCTTCCCTTTGACATTCAACATCAACTAGTTAATATGTTTTACCGTATTAGAATTATGATTACATTTTTAATGGGCAAATGGTACTTATCTGTTTTTGTTAATAATAACTAATACTCATCCCATCAAAAAAAAAAAAAAAAATTCTCATTTTTAAAACCAAACTCCTTTCAGATTATTAAGGTTTTATTAGAATATACTATTTGACTAATGAAGTTCCCTGACTTCCCTCATTTCTATATGGTAATATTAATATGCATATCCAGTTGGATGTTTCATACACTTTGTACATGTTTTGATTCATATAGTAGTTACTGTACATATAACAAGTATTTCTCTTGTCCACGTGTTTATATATTCATCTGTGTGTCTGTTTGCCTGTTCAAAATATCAAGGTTGACCATCACCCGGGTGGAGGGCATTGGTTTGCTGCTGGCCTCTGTCCTAATGTAAGCCTCCCGTTCCTTCAATTATTCCACCATTTTGATTGCTGGAGGTTGTTCTTTTCTAAATGTTCTGTCTCATACAGCATTACTGCATTATATCAATATTTATATTAACTTTAGTATGTAGTTAAGAGTAATGCCAGTTTGGTCATTTACTTTAGCCCACTATAAGACTGTTTACAACCATGCAAAAGAATTATATTATGGTGCCATAGCACATGAAATGATGAAATCATAACATGGTTGGAGATGTTTGCTCCATGCACTATATTCATATATGTATGCATATACGTCTACATCTATATTTCCATGGTGATCCTTTCGATTCACATTGTCGATGCCTAAATGCTACCAGAGGGCATGAGTTCAGATTGTAAATTTTGGACCATTTCAGTGCAGTAAATTACAATTTAATCCCTTGCATGGTAAATTGAAGTATTCTGTAGATGAGCATTATTAATTCTTCTGTGTTATAAGGAAATGTTGGATAATAGAATTGAAAGGGATAGTCAGGGTATATATATGAACTTTATGATACATACCAATCTCTTATGCACTATGTGGGTTAAAATTATGATTTCCTCCACTTTAAGAGATCCTTAGCCAACTCATTGGCAAATGCTTTAAAAATAGCTTGATTGCATTGCCAATTGTTCACGAAGAATTTCAGGTGAGAGTCGTGAGAATTACCAATTGAGCTGAAAATTACTGAATCATTCCATTATAGTTGATGACAGGATATGATTGTTTGCATTATGATGTGAACTCATGCACTCAATGTATATACATAATTGGTTAAAGATGTAATGCTATACAAATGATATCCTTTGATTTAATATGTATTCTTGCCTTGAAGAGGCTCCTCGTCATAAGCAATTTTTTTAAAAAAGTATTCTTACTATTCTGCAATTAAACTGCAAAATAACCTCTTTGATGTTATGATGCATGTGTTAATGTATGAGAGTTGGTGATTATTGATTCAACTCCATTTCATATTGAAGCAGAGCTGGATTGAAGTTAGGTTTTAAATCTAACAACTCTTGAATTTCAAACCATGGCGTTGGCGAACACTGTTGAGGCTGTGGAAGCAGTGGCAAATATATTGTTGAAAGCTGGGATTCACTGTTACTGTTACCATAAGGATGTGTCTCCTTGGAGTGGTGAGTAAACAACTAGTCACTTTGCTAACTCCATGCCATTAGAGTAAATCTAAATAGGAAAACAAAATTATATAATATAATGGACACACTTATCCTGAATTAAATAATATGATGGACAGATTTCTAAAACTAATACAAGAAAATAAAATTAGAAATTTCTCAATGTCAGAAAATTTTTGAACCCACCCCCCCCTCCCCCCAAAAAATGTATATATCACCATGAGCGCTTTGTAGCCAGAGGAATCTATGAAAAACATTCGTAGTATTAGTGAGATTAGGCTTAGTATGGGATCCTACAATTGGAAACTCCAGATGATCTTTCGTTTTTCTCTTGCATGCTCTTCCGTCATGTGACCTCTTGTACTATTAAAAGTAGCATGCTTCATTCAAATTGTTTTTACAATTTCGTTTTCTATTTGTTAAACATTTTCTGCGGGGGTTTATGAATAGGTGGAGGACTTAGAACTATTGAAATTTATCTATCTATTCCAGGCAGACTTTTCATAAGGTTGGCCGCACTGCTAGAGTGGTCAGTTTGGACTTGTCACTAGCCTGTACACTGAATCCATACGGATCTTGTTGCTGCAGTTCGTCAAGCAGAGGAACTTGGTCAGCGTATAGTAATTCTTGAAACTTGTAATTTAATACTCAAAGATGTGTTTCAGATGATTAGGCAGATTTTATGCTACTTAGGCCCGGATTTTAAACAACTAACAATGATCCAGCAATTCTATTTATTCCCCCTAAAGTAGTGGTGTTTAATGTGATGTTGGATACTTAGTAAATGTACAACTTAGTCAAAATTACAATTCTCATTGATTTTTTTATCATACAAGAATGCAAGTCTTAGTTTGCTACTGATGGATTGCAAATTCCATATGTTGTTCCCTATCTATTTGTTGCCAATATCAGCACCTTCTTGAATGGTAAGTGGTTATTTTCTTATGTCCGCAGGAGGCAGCATTTAGCAGGAAAAGAAGCTTCCAAAACAAGCTTAAGAAGAGAGGTAACACTTCAACTTTGATCTGGGAAATTATCATATCTGCATAAACATGAAGTGTATATACTACAAATATATTAAAGGATGCACTCACACATCAAATTTTGTACTAGAATAAAATTTGCATTTTTTTTTGGGTACAAATACTCTGAAATTTCCAATAATTAGAGAAGTACAGTTGTTATGATACTACATTTAAGCTTATACTTATGATTTAGCGGGTCTGGCCAAAGTCAGGGACGTGTCAATTGTTGAAGAGAATGTGTTCTGGGATAAAATGACTAGATTTTGAGGAACTTGGTATGTAAAGAAACATGACCTGTCTTTATATATACAAAGGAATCCTAGCAGTGTAAATGGTATAATATTTATCTCTTTGAATTTTATATATCTAATTAATAAACAGGTCACAAAGTGATCTCTCTCTCTAAATTTGAATGTGTTCCTTACTTTTTTGGTCCAAAAATGTTCACTTTATACAGTCCTTGGGTCAATTATTAGAGTTGCATTCTACATCTTCAGGCAGACTCCCATTTAAAAATGTTCCCTACACTCCTTGAATTTTATATATCTAATTAATACACAGGTCACAAAGTGATCTCTCCCTCTAAATTTGAATGTGTTCCTTACTTTTTTGGTCCAAAAATGTTCACTTTATACAGTCCTTGGGTCAATTATTAGAGTTGCATTCTACATCTTCAGGCAGACTCCCATTTAAAAATGTTCCCTGCACTCTTGTTACTAAATGTTCCCATTTTACTTCCCCAGTCATTTTATCTTTGGTTGCACTTTAATCTCTTCAGGCAACCACTCATTAACTCTTATGTCAGTGATTAATGATGGAGGTCCTCTTGTCTTTCCATAGTTGCATGAGTAGATATGTAAATGCATATCCAGTTCGTTGGTCTAGTGGAATCTAGAAGTTAAGATCTGACTCAAACCCCTTTCCATAGGCCTGTTAACTGTTAAGTGATGATTTCTTTTGCACAGGCTGATAATTTAGTGAAAACTAATTTACTGTGTGGTACACTTGGTTCTTGGAATACTTTGTGGTTATGCTAATTGAATTTCACTTTTATAGACGCTTGACCATGGATTAATAAAATTTTATTTTTAAATTCTCTTCCAATGCTTGGTGTCTACTCCAAGCAAACTGAGGTACTGAAGCCTACATTTTTTTTTTTTTGTTTCACTGGTTGATGCCGACTGTAAGCAACTCAAATTGAGTACTCCTAGCCTAGGTTTAAAAACACACCCACCCCCCCCCCCCCCCCCCCCCAACACATTATCTTTTGAGAGTTTTTTTTTTTTTTTTTTCATTTAATATTATTTTTGAAATATTTTAGTTAGTTGTCATGTTTACAAAACTATGTAGCAAACTAGCATCTTGAGACTTTAAAACTTGAGTTTAATGGTGGAATTCGAGTTTCTAAAACTCGAGTTGTATGTGATGGCAATCTGATGTGGAAAAAAATCCACGTAGAAATCGAGTATTTAAAACTTGATTTCCTGTGTTCACCTAGTCCTTTCTTCTCCTTTGTTCTTCTTCCGTGGAATCCTTTCTTCTTCGTGCTTGGGTTCTTCTTCGTGTTCTTCCGTGGGTTGTGTTCTTTCTTCAATTTCTTTAGATCTTCATCGTATTCTTTCTATTCTTGTGCGGATTGTTCTTCTTTCTCTGTGGGTTCTTCTCTTCGTCTTCAATTTCTTTAGAATCTCAGATCTTCATTGTGTTCTTCAAATTCATCTTCTTCTTCTATGGAACAGGAAAATTGGATAAACTCGTAGATAAAGTAGACTACTAAGATAGTATAAAAGATAGTATGAACATAGAGAATAAAACAAAGAACAAGATAAACAAACCAAAAGATATTATTAGATTTAAGACCTTTTTTACATCAGACATATGAGACTCAGAAGACCTTAGTCTGGCTATGAAGGCTTCCTTCCCTCTCTCTTGCCTTCTCAGGCTTACAAGGACTCTATTTATAGACAATACAGCATTAATGATACATATCAGAAAAGTAGGGGCCTAATTCATGAATTTACAAGTGGCAAAAGGGTGGGGGCCTGATCTGCCATAGGTATTAATATTCATGTCAGGATAAGATGAAGAGTAGATGCCCGGGAGCTGACCAACAGGTGTCAAACCGAGTAGGGGCCTAGTTGCACGAGTAGAATGCCGTAGATATGGGTCTGACAATGGGATAGATATTGAGCAGTGGAGGATAAGGGATTACGTCTGAAGACGTTTCTAGGACCTTTTTTTTTTTTTAAGTGTTAAAGATATTTAATCCCATCCATCTCTTCCTTGGAACCATTTTTCATCAACATCATTGTCCGAATCATGGTTATGATAGTAAGGGTCATCATGTCCAATAAGAGGATTGGCCATTTCCCAATGGTCTTCATATGGCCATTGTTGTCTGCAAACATCTGGATCAGTTGGTATTATTTCAGGGAAGATTCCTTTGTTAAGAGATTTTGTCATTGTAAGAGCATGAAAACAGGATACCCAATGAACATCCGCATGTGTATGGAGAGTGCCATCTGGATTGGTGACCCAATGCATCTCTGCAGGGTGGAAAATTCCGTCTGCCTGGATATCATTTTTGGAATTGAGTTTGGCTACTAAATACGCTGAAGTGACTTTATGACCAAATCTTGGGTGTTCTGTTTTTGGATACTTTATCCATTCACCATCATGTGCATCATTTTTTAAAATTTCAAACCAGAATTTGTGAAAATATTTATTTCTATGTGGGAAAATATATCTGTAGAATTCTGGTTCAAAATGAAGACATAAGTAATACTCATTGAGTAGATACCACATGTAGAGGTAATGTGCAACATTCCAATTGGTTATCCAAAAGGCAAAAGGGGTTTTCTATGGTTGGTCTATGTCAGGGAAAACAGCTAGGAAGTGACACTGGTGTTTTTTAAGGTACTCATGAAGGGTTCTAATGATTCTTTTGGATTTGGGTTCAAGGGTCAAAGTTTTTATTTGGTCTTTTATTTCTGAAGGGAGGGTTTCTATCATGGTAAGGATATCATCAGGGTCTGCAAGAGGGGGGCCTGAGGATGAGGATGGATTAGTGATAAGATACACACACAGGGGTGGAGGAATAATAGTGGTATTAAGGACAGGAGGTTTTCTAGAAAGGTAGTCAGTGATAAGATTATCTTTGCCTTTAATGTGTTTTACCTGGAACGACCATTGTGAAAACCAATTTGACCATCTGAGTAACTGAGGGTGTGGAAGTATTTTCCTTTTGAACTGGAGCATTTTAGGAAAGGAAGACATATCCATTTCTACTAAAAAATTATGCCAAAGGAGATGGAACTGAAATTTTTCAATCCCATGTTTGACTGCTAGGATTTCTTTGAAAGTGGAGTGGTAATGAAGTTCTGAAGGCTTGAAGGCACTACTTTTATATCCACAAATGCTTCTTTTGCCATTAAGTTTTTCAAAAAGAGCTGCTGCCCAGTATTCATCACTTGCATCTATCTGAAGTATTCGTTTACCTGATCCTGGAATCTGTAAAGGGGGAAGCTTTTCTGCTAATTTTTTCAGTTGTTAGATTGCCTCTGTATGAACAGAATTCCATTCTGGAAGTGATTTCTTCAGTAATTGAGCTAAACAATTCCTGTATTTGGATATCTTTGGGATGAAATCTGACATATAATTGACAATTCTGAGGAACTGTTGTATTTGCTTGGCATTTGTGAGCTCATCTGGAAATTCCCCAAGAGAGACGGCTATATGAGGCTGCAAAGTATACCTCCCATCTGAAATGTTTACTCCCAAAAAGTCTATGGAAGACTGTCCTATTACCATTTTCTTTTCTGAAAGTATTATCCCTTGAGATTTCACCAAATTGTAAAATTCAGTGAGCAACTTTTCATGAGACTCTTCATCTTTGGAGAACAAGAGGATATCATCCACATAAATTAATGCATTTGCCAAGAGGGTTTGGAACAGTGTTACCATTGCTTTTTGGAATTGAGATGGAGCATTTTTAAGACCAAAAGGCATGGCAGTCCATTGATAATGATGGTCTGGGATGCAAAATGCCGTCTTGTATCTTTCTTCTGGATGGATTCCTAATTGCTAAAGTCCTGCTTTAAGATCAAACTTTGAGAATACTCTGGCATTTGAAAGATGTTGGAAAAGAGCACTCTTATTTGGCAGAGGAAATTTTTCATCTGCAAGGAAATGATTGAGATCCTGATAATTGATTACCAATCTGAGTTTTCCACGTACTTACTCAGCATGCTTGTTGACATAAAAGGCTTCACATGCCCATGGGGAGGTTGTAGGTTCAATGAGGCCTTCGGAAAGAAGGGTAGATAGTTCTTGCTTGGCCAATGTTAGATGTTCTGGGTTCATTCCTCTGTCATTGGCTTTTGTGGAGTTAACATCTTCATTCTTTTTGAAGGGTAAATGGATGAAGAAATTTGGGTTTTTCCACAAAGGGTTTGGATTTTTAAGGAGGAATTCAGAGTGGCTGTTTGCACAATAGTCATTGATAATCTGAAATCTTAGAGAGTCAAAGGGATCAATGGTGAATAAATGAGGAACTTGGGTCCAGGTGAGAAGGTGTTGTTTATGCATGAGTCCTTTTGAGGACCATCTAAGGCTAGGTATTTGATGAAGGAGATCAAATCCTATAAGAAGGTCTCTACCTGTGAGAGGGGAGCCAAGAACTTGATGTTTGATTGTAAGTGTTGGAAAAATTCTGATGAGGATAGGCTTGCTTTTCAAGGTGATCAGAAATGTCTCTCCATTTGCAGCTCTGAACATTTGATGATGAGGTAACCAACATTCTTTGGGTAATATCTTAGGATGGAGAATTGTTGCTGCTGCTCCCATATCAAATAAGGCTATTACTGGAATAGGTCTAGCATAAGTATCAAGGAGGATATTTACTTGGGCTATGGGTGTGGGACTGGTTAGGGAGGCTATAATGGGCTGGGATGTAAAGATGGTTTGGATTTCTAGGTCTGAATCTTCTTCACTGTCTAGACCTGAATCTTCCTTAGAAGTGGAATAGGCCATGACTGCCAAAGCTTGAGGGGAATAATCATCATCCAGTGAAAAGAGTGACTCTACATGAAATTGAGCCTCAAAGGCTCGAGATGTTATTCTCCAACATTTTTCCAATTCTTGCTAACTAACGATATAGTGCGGCAAACTCATGCTACTTTGCAAATTACCTCTCTTTTGAGAGTTCATCGCATTGCATCACTTTGATCTTGAAAGCTCCCCACCTCTCTTTCTTGTGTGTTTTATTGTTTTAAGCTAAGTTTGGAAGATCAGTTTACTAAAGCGATTTTATAAATTTTATTCTGTAAGAACATCGAAGCTGGATAGCTTAAATGAAAGTTAAGTCAGGGGATAATTGTTTAGAAAAGTAACATGTTGAGAATTACAGAGCACAGCTTTGAGGCCATTTTGGGTGTGAGAAAAGTAGATTTAGAAGTGATATATGAAAACCCCAAATAGATATTTTTCTGTTATGTGCATTCATTCATAGCTTAGCAATACAAATTCTTCCACAGAGTTGCTATATTGAATGAGATGGAAGGTCTTGTTGGCTCTCACTCCTATATTGTATTTACATATGCAAGATGGTATCAATATAAAACATGGGACATGTTTTGTTCATGGATGTATCTGCCTTCTTCACTCTCCAAATTCGAAACTGATGGGTGTGACATGCCTAGGCTAGGAAACACTTCAATTCATGTAAAACTACGAAAAAATTAGCTGTCATGTTATGAAACAACACACACTAATAACCATCAAATGACACACATATGATAGTTTAACAACACCCATACAGTGTGTTATGAAACAGCACACAATGTCTCGGTAATGCAAAAGACACAAAATTTATGATTTATTTAGGTGCCAAAGTGATTGATACAAACATCATATTGTATGGATATGAGCCACACCACACCACATTTAATATCAATCATTTGTGAATTTATTAGGCTAGTCTTTTATTGAATATTTTTTTCCTCACACAAGTGGATTGAGGAATCATGTGAGATTTCTTAAGGGTGTTTTGTTTGGAGGTGAAATAGGGTGAATGGAAAACTATGGAGAGAAAATAGTAGAGAAAATGAGTGTGTGTTTGGTTGGGAGGGGGAAAAAAACTTTTATGTGGGGCCCAGGCATTTTTAACCCGGGCCCACACAAAATTTGTCTCTCCAAAATGGAGAGAAAACTGAGTGGGGAGAGTTTGATGGTGAAATGAGTAAAATCCAGTTGCCCTTTTTATTTTTTCTTATGGTTTCCTGGGCAATGTTGACTTCTCTTTTTTTATTACTATTTTTTTTTATATTATTTTATATTTTGAATTCCTGGGTGTGGTGCTTTGTATTTTTTTTTTTAATTAGAAATGATTTTTTTAATAAATTTGGGTGATTTTTTTTTTTTGGGGTTACTTATCACCTTTTTGTTTTAATTAGGCATCATTTTTAATAAAAGTATATGAGTAAATTTATATAAATTCATTTTTTTCCATTCTTTCACTTTTTCACTTCCAACTAAACAAAAATGAGGGAAATTGAAGTCTTTTCTATCCTTCTGCCATTTCCTATTCTCCTACTTTTCCACTCCTCCCCCCAAACGCCCCTTAAGAGTGTGGAATAAGGACAAAATATGGGATGCTAGAATTGGGCTATGTGGCTTTGGCTTACTCGGGGCCGTTTGGTACATGTGCTTAAATACATATTTTCAGTTTTTAAACAATATTACACGTATTTTCACATACCTTTTCACCTACATATATTTTCAAAAAAACTAAAAACTAATGTTTAAACACATGCACCAAACGGGCTTTCGATGTGTCGACCTCTAGTTTTCCAATTGTAGAATAGGATTCCAAGTTCCAACGGGCAGCACGTGGTGGACTTTTGCTGTTTCAGACATGATAGAGTGTTCAGTGTTGATGGATCCTTTTTTATTGGTTGAGTGGTTAAGGCTTTTTAGATATGCCTTTGAATCTTTGATGTTCGTGGACATGATTGGTTAATTTACTGGGCAAGCATGCCCATCTAGAAGAAATTAGGCCTTGTTAGGTAGCTGACTGCATATAATGGAAAATGGGTTCAGTCAACGGATTTGAAATTTCCCTAATCCATCTATTTATTGAAATTGTATTCATATTTAAGAGTGGGATTCCAGCACCAGGACAAAGCTGAAAACTATGTTTCAATTAAATTAATGTTAAACTCAGAAAAGTTACGATTGTTTTTCATTACTTGCTAAGATGGCATGGCCAGGAGAGAGTGTAACCACTCAATATTGGGTGGTACAATATTATTATCAGAAGATGGGAAAGGAGAGGTAATAGAGAAAGAAACCCAAGGATTAATAAGTGGTGGGGTTAAGGGGAGAAAGAAGATGTATTTAAAGATGAAATGGTCAAAGATGGAAAGTGGAATTTAAACAAACATGTTTAGAGCATTCACATTAATGGCGTAAAAAATTTAACTATTTGGCACCACAAAAACTTATTTTATCTAATTTATCTTTTCTCTTTACAAAATACCTAACATCAGTAGTTTTATTTTAACTTTCAACACAATAAAATAATATAAATAATATAATAAAATAATATATCCACTACAATAAACAACATCACAACTGCCACGGCCACCGCCACTTGAGTGTCCTTCTAAGATGGTAATTGCAATTTTTAATTAAATGGTTTGGAGATGGTCATGTCTTTATTATTATTATTTTTCAATATTAAAGGCAATTAATTGTAAATTTAAGGCAATTAGTTTTTTTTTTCAATATTAAAGGCAATTACTTCTTCCCGTCTTTTTCTTCTTCTTCAGCTCATTTCCCTTTCATTTGTTTCCTCACTGCAACATCCAAGTTTGTAGTTCACATCTTTTTTTATTATTATTATAAATTTCTTTCAGTTTATGCATGCAACAATAAGGACAGGTGAGTCCATTAGCAAACATTCATAACCTAACCACATAGTTAATACAAATTACAGAAAAGATCAATTTTCAAAACTCAAAATCCATCATATTTCTCAAAAACCAATTGAATTTAACACACAAAAACCTCAAATTAGCAAAAAAAAAAAAAAAAAAAAAAATCTAACTCTCCATTAATCACAACTCAAAATCCAGTGAAAACTCTCAAAATTTTCCCAAAATATTAGAGGCGAGATGGGTTGGTGGAAGGGGTGGGCATGCGAGATCGGCGGCTGGATAGGCAAGATCGGTGAGGTCCGATGGAAGAGACGAAGAGCAAATGGCTGTGGACAGTGAGGAGAGAGGAGCAACAACAGAAATGGGAAATGAGGGGAAAGAAAAAAAGAAAAGAAAAAAATATTAAAATATTCTAAATAGAGTGTGAACACAACATAAAAAAAAAAAAATATATATATATATATATATTTTTTATTTTTGTTTTACCTTTGAGCTATAGTGTATAACCACCTTTGGCTGTGCACTGTAGTTGAGAAGTCAAAAATTTTGGCTTTGGCTCCGCCAATGGAGCCCCAATTTTGTAATTGGTGGTGTTAAAAATAGCTATTTAGCTTTTTAACACCACTAATAATAATGCTTTTATAAAATGTGAAATGAAATGGCTAATTGTATTTAAAAAGTGGCTAAAGATGTACTTAGAGAATTTGAAGGATGAGGGTGGCCGACTAAGGAGGCTTGGTGATGGAATATGGAGGTTCAAACAACAATTAGATTAAAGTGGTGAAGAGGGAGTTTAAAAATGTTGTCCAGTAAGAGGCTAAATGTAAGGCTTATGATAAATTATATTGCAAGTTGAAGATAAAGAGGGAGAAAATAATATTTATAAACTTGTTAAACAATGGAAATGAAAGCAAGAAACTTAAATGGTGTCCAGTGCATTAAAAATGAAGATCAAAGAGTGAAAGAGATGGAAAAGTTTTTCTAACAAACATTTTTATGAAAGCAATAGGAAAGATTAGAGCGATTTGGGTAGCCCAATGGAGGATAGAAACTATAGATTTGTTTGAAGAATTAGGATAAATGATGTAAGGGATACAATTAAAGAGGATGAAAATGGGATAAGCTGGGGGACCAAATGAAATCCCCATTGAAGTTTGGAAGTGCCAAGGTGATGTAGGATGTATACTGGTTCACAAGCTTTTTCAATAAGATCTTAACTATTAACAAAAACGAGTTGCATACTCGTGCGTTACGCGTGATAATTTTTTTTAGGATGGTCTCATTAAATATTTTATTAATTCTATAATTTTAGTTATTAACCATTGGTTTTTCATTAGTTTTTAAGTTAATAAAAATCTTAAATATACATTTTTTTACCTTTATACACACACACACACACACACACACACATAGTGAATCTTTACACCTACCTTTAAGAAAACTCCATATATTCCACATTTTTGAATGCTAAAATTATAGACTACAACTCCATAATGATAGTGGCTAATTAACTTTATATATTTTTTTTAGTAATCTCGTTTGTAATTCTTCTTACCATTATCACATATTTACTAACTGATGATTTGCATAACAAAGATGATAAATGAGAGGTAGCATTTTTCATTAGATTTTCGAAAGTAATAGTGTATGAAAGTTATATAAAAAAATATATATATATTATAAATAAGGTAGCATTTAAGAAAACTCTATATATTCCACATTTTTGAATGCTTAAAATTATAGACTACTACTCCTTAATGATAGTGGCTAATTAATTTTATATAATTTTTTTAGTGAACTCGTTTGTAACGCTTTTTACCATTATCACATATTTACTAACTGATGATTTGCATAACAAAGACGATAAATGAGAGGTAGCATTTTTCATTAGATTTTCGAAAGTAATAGTGTATGAAAATTATATAAATATATAATTTCAAAAAATGGATTTTTAAAATTTCTAAATTTATGTCTTATATAATTTCTACTACTATTAGAGAACATCTCTTTTTTAGTTATGATTAATATGGTTTCCATAGTTAGAGTTTGATTAGTTTTAAATTTAAATTTAGTATTATGATTGTATTTAATTATTGATTGTTGATTTAATTTTTTAAGTGAATTTAACGGTTTATGTTACTATACTATAAAGTTTGTAATGTTCTCTACACTGTAATCTCTATTTTATTTTTTACTTCTCCTTACAACCTCTTTGTTTTCCAATCAATTATTACAAATTGATTGGTTTTTTTTCTATGCCATCTCTCTCTCTCTCTCTCTCTCTCTCTCTCCATTGGCAACCTATCGTTTTCCAAAATTTGATGATGATTCTATGACATTAAATATGCATTATTAGTGTTTTATTTATTTATTTTATTTTATTTTAAATTTAGTGTTTCTAACTTGATTTGTTTTGTATTTCATTCTTCCTTTGATGCATTGGGTGTGAGAATAAGTGTTTCCCTAGCATTACTCCAGTTAATGTGGACAATTTTATTTATTTAATTAGGCAAAATATTATATTTAAAAATTTTAAAAATAAAAAAGGAGTGGAAATATAAATAATTTAATGATATATATGGGGGATGTGGCTGAATTTAAATGTTAAATAAAATGATATGAGAAAAAAAAATACATAACAAAAAATACTAACTTATCAAAATAATTCTATGTAATATAATAATAGTACATTCTTATATACTATTTTTAATTATTTATAATGCAATATGATAATATTTAACAATCAAAGTCTAAAAAAAAAAATTAAAAAAAAAAACTTAAAACACAAAACTAAATCCCATCAACCAAAATAAAGTTCTAAAGAATACAAAACTTTATCAAGCTAAAATAGAGATGCAAGAAAAAGAAAAAGAAAAATCCACCAAAAAATTGAAGGAGAAAGAGCGGGAAATAATCACTTTTTTGTGAGAGAAAATTATGTAAAAAATGGAAAAGTGAATGACAAATTTATACTAAGAGGATGATAATAAAAAGAAACAAAATAAAAGAAGATAAAAGGAAAGAGGAAGAGTGATATCAAGGTAGAATGTTTGGGGAGATGAAATGGTAAAGAGAAGAATAAAGGTTGGAGAAAGTGTAAATGTTAAAAAAAAATGACAGCAATTTGATGAGCACAATTTTCTTTTATTTGAATTTAAGTAAAATATTACATTTTTTATTTTTTAAAACAAAAAGAGAGAGAAAATATAAATAATTTAATGATAAGGAGGATGTGGTTGAATTTCAATATTGAGTAAAATAGAAGAGAAGAAAAAAATAAGAAAAATTAAAAGATATAACAATAAACACTAAATTATCCAAATTATGCTATATAATGGAATACTATTTTATTTTTATCTATTATCTTTAATTTTTTATAATGTAATCTGATAAAATTTAACAGTCAAAGAGAAAAATAATAATAATAACTTAAAACACAAAACTAAATCATATCAACCTAAATTGGAGTTCTTAAAAACACAAAAATTTATCAATCTAAAGTGGAGAGACAATAAAAAATAAGAATCCACCAAAACATTGAGAGAGAGAGAGAGAGAGAGAGAGAGAGAGAGAGAGAGAGAGAGAGAGAGAGAGAGAACCTTTTTGTGAGAGAAAACTATACAAAGAATGGAAAAAGTTGACAAATTTATAGTAAGAGGGAAGGGATAAGAAGAGACAAATAAAGGAAGATGAATAACAATATTAAAGTAGAGGGTAGTGGGGAGATGAAAAGGTAAAGGAAGAAGAAAGTGTAAATATTTAAAAAATAATTGAATGTAAAAAAAATTATAGGAAAATTGGAAAAAAAGAAAAGAAAAGAAATATATAGATGTTAAAACCGACAAAGATGAATATGTAAAGTTAATAATCTATTTATATATATATATATACATATTGTAAAAAATATAGGAATAAATAATAAATAATAATTATGTGGCGAATGACGTGGCGATGAGGTGGCGCAACAGGAACTCAGTAGCAATAAATGCCACGCTTCAGCTTTTAGTAATATATAGATATAGATTTCTAGTAAGTGGTGGAGAAGTACTTTAATATCTATTTACATGAACAATAAAGATATTCAAAACTGTATAAATTACCATGAAATTAAATTTATGAGCCACACTATGAAACTTTGAGAAAGAGTGATTGAACATAGATTAAGGCATGAAACAACAATAACAAATTTGGTTTTATGCCAGGATAATCTACTATGCTAGTTGTTTTCTTACTAACGTTTATTGGAAAAATATAAAGAGGTCTATAAAGAAGCTCATATCAAGAAAGAAGTTCATCTAAATTATATTAAGAGTCTGTTTGGATATCGCTTAGAAAATTGAAAACTGAAAATTGAAAATATTGTAGCAAAATAATTTTTAAATATGTGAATAGTGCCGTGAGACCCATTTTTAATAAAAGTTTTGCTAAAAAAAGAGGTTTGTGGGTCCGTGAACAGTGTATGGGACCCACGCGCAAAACGCTGGATGTGCAAACATTGGACGCTTGCTGCTATCCAAAAGTTCACTAAAATGATTAAAGAAATGTATTATGGAGCTATAACTAATATGAGATCTAGTGGAGACATTACAATTGAGTTTCTCATCAAGGATCATCATTATGTCTTTATCTTTTTGCAAGAGTAATGGATGAGCTCAATTTAAAAGAAAGTACTTTGGTGCATGCTTTTTACTGATAATATAGTTTTAGTAGATGAATTTAAAAGTAGAGTTAATGCTAGGTTAGAAATTTGGAGAGATATTCTAGAATCTAAAGGCTTTTGATTATGTAGCACTAGAATAGAGTACATGAAATGAAAATTTGGTAAATGTTGAAACAAAGATGAAAGGGCCATGTTATCGAATAATCAAGAGATACGTAAGAATGATAGCTTTGAATATCTTAGATTAATAATTCATAAAGATTGAGAGATCAAAGAGAATGTGAATCATAGAACAAGAGTAGGGTGGATGAAGTGAAGAAGCGTATCAAGAATATTGCATGATCATAGAATGCCTATCAAGTGAAAGGTAACATTTTATAAAATTGCTATAAGACCAACTATGCTCTGTGGTCCTAAATGTCTGGTTGTTAAGAAGCAAAAAATTCATAAAATGAGTATAGTTGAAATTAGAATGCTAAGATAAAAAAATGGAAATACATGAAAATGTAGAACTCAAGATGAGTAAAGCACCTTGAAGATACGGGTGACCCTTATTAATGAAAAGACAAAGGACAATGGGTTAAAATGATTTGGTCACATTCAGAGGAGAATGGAAGACTAAAGATAACATTAACATAAGTGGTTAAAAGGACATGCCTAATTAATAAAGCAACAAAGACAATGACTTCAGATAGAATAGAATAGAGGGAAAAAATACATATGATTGATCCTAACTAAACTGTTGAGGATTTATAGCTGACCTCAAAAAAATTGGGGCTAAAGTTTTGTTGTTGTTGAGACAACAAGTTGTAATTGGTATAATATAACTCTTACATGGACCAATCACTGATACCATTTTTATTATACATATCATTTCAACAATTTTTTATAAAATTTTCTTTGTCACTAGTTATGGCAAGATGGGTTCTTTTATTTATATCAGACAAAATATACAATTTCCAAGTTTTAACTAGGGCTGTGCAGTCAATTCTCTGATTTGCCAAAATTGACCAAACCCAACTTGCCGAGTTGGGTCGGTTTTTAGGGGTTGGTGGATTGGGTTTGGTTGCCAATTTTTTTTTACAATGGGTTGGGTTTGGTGTGGGTCAACAGATTCAAAAATACGCCTAACCCAACCCGACCTACCTATATTTAATATTATTTACTCTTTTGGTTTGGTGACTATCAAAAAATTTATAAGATTATAAATCTGCTTTTATTTGTGTTGGTTTGATGCATTAATAAAATAGTTTGTGTTAATTTGGTACTATGATAAAGTTTGATTAGTAAATCTGTTATTTGTGATTATATTCAAGAGATCCATAACTTTTAGATTGAAAGCCCTAAGTGAAATCATTCTAAATTTCTAATACACTTCTTTTGAAAATATTTTATTTAAAATCAACCCATGGGTCCAACTTGATCCATATGAGTTGGGCTAGGTTGGATTGTGTTTTTTACACCACGGCCATGGTGGATTAGATTAAAAAATGATAAAGTTTAGCTACAAAATTGGTTGTAACCTTATGCTACAACCTTACTTAATATCTTTTTATTGAAGGTGAATTTTGACAAATCCACCATTGGATTACATGTTTTTATTATATATTTTAAGCAAAATTTCTAGAAAATTAAAGATCAATAGCTATATCATCAATAAATTGTTTAATTACAAGTTTTTATAGTTTAAAATTAATCATAAAATATAAGTTGTAGATCATTTAGTAAATAATATCCGATTGACACAAAATTTGACATGTGCATTAAGAGTGTAAAGAGCATGCAATTTAACTGTTAGATTTTCAAAATATATAGTAATGTTTATTTTATTAAGTAAGGTTGTAACCAATTTTGTAGCTAAATTTTGTCATTTAAAAAAACTCCTCAACGTTACTTAACCCGACTCATGTACACTCTAGTTTTAACTTTAAAATGTCAATTTATCTATGGAGGAGGCCCCAAGATGGGGGTAAGAGATTTCGAATTTAGGATCTCATGGATATCAATTTATCTTTGCTTCCAAGTTAACAACTCTAATACTTAAAAATAGATAAAAAAATAAAAATAATTATGCACAACTGTACATTTAAACGGCTAATCTTCTAAACAAAATATGTCGGTAAAAATAAACTCATTCACACACTTTCTAAGTTCTGAATGTAAACTCATATCCCTTTATTGGTGCTGATTGATAACTCTTGGAAAGATATAGGTTGCGGCCCCTTGTTGTGTATCACGTTCTACGCTTCTAGTCATTAGCTGTCACTAACTAGCGGAAAATTTGACTATGGTTTATTGTTTCAAATGACTTTTTAAGTCTTTCTTTGAGTGATTAGTGACAAAAAATAACATGATGACCCGGGGAACAAAAGTAGTGGCTGGGCTGGATGCTTTCAGAAATAGAAAAGAGAACCATTTATGCAAAAATGAAAATATTAAAGCATATGTACGAGGAAAAAAGAGTGGCATTGGTAATTCATCATAAGCTAAAACAGTAAGGACTTTATAAAAGAATTCCCATTTAAATACATTCCAATAGAACGAATCTAACAAAACAAATCCGCATGGCCATTCACACAAATATGTTGTAAAATAGTGAAAGCTCAAATGACCAAGATTGATTGTAAAAATATTTTAAACTTAAAAAAGATCTATGAACAAACAATAGGAAGAAAAAAAATTAATTCAGAAGAAAATAGACACAAAACACCAAGAATTATGTGGTTCAGAAATAGTCTACATTCACGGGCGACGACGAATAAATTTCACTATAACAAATTTGGGATAATACAAATTGGTGTAGAGGTACTCTCACAAACCCAAATCCCAAATACAACCAAATAGCTCTCTCATAAATACAAACCAAAGAACCAAAGGTTCACAAATACTAAATATGAATACCAAATACTAATATGAATTGCACACAAACTAAAGAGAGAGCCACAAATCAAATCCAAAAGTTGTAGCACACCAAGAGAGTAAATCACCAAACCACAAAACCAAAACCAAGCAGCAACAAACTCCTCTTACTATTCCAAATTGCAACCCATAAATATCAAATAACCAAACAAGAGAGAGACTCTTTTTCTCACACCACACACACTCTCAAATATGTTGCATAGTATTATGCTTATATAGGAGACTTGAGTCGGCTAGCATATCCAAAACCAAGAAGGACTAGACTTATTTTCCATACACAAAAGAAGAATCACTCCTATTCCAAATAAAACTCAAAATCAAGTGATACACAAGACATTTAATAAAGCTGGATAACTTTAAACAACAATAATCCAAAAGTAATAAAATTCCTTTATTATTCAAATCCAACAAGGAGTCGAACTCCTAATTCAAGCCATATTCTACAAAACACTAATAGTTTATCTTATACATTCGACATATGTATTAGTTTTCTTATAGTATATGAACCTTACATACTATGAGAATTCTCATATTGTGAGAGATGATACATTTATCAAATGTATGAGATACGTTCTCCACACTCACGTATACTAACACACTGTTAGAAAGTTCATTGCCTATCCTTTTGTACCAAATGCTGAACAAATTCATTGATACGCTTGTCAGAGCTCCCTCCTTCACTGACTTCTTTCTTAGCCAACTCCCTCCATTTGCTAGCATTCTTCTTAATCTGCTGGCTCCTCTTTCCCTCCATCACTTCCTTCAAACACATTACAAGTTCTTCTTTTCTCACAACTCCCTTATCATCCTCCTTGGCTCTTAGCCCCACACCCCAAATCTCTTCCACAAACTTTGCATCGGTCAATTGGTCAGCCCACTTTGGCACTCCCACCATAGGTACCCCAAGGCTCAACCCTTCTAGTGTTGAGTTCCACCCACAATGTGTTACAAAGCAACCAATGGCTTGGTTTTCCAGAATTTCTAGTTGGTTGCACCATGACACAATCAAACCCTTTTCTTTTGTTGAGTCCACAAACCCATCAGGCAATTTATCTTGCTCAGATTCTTTTACAACCCACAGGAAATGCAAGCCACTCTCCTTCAAGCCCCATGCAATTTCTTCCATTTGTTCTAATGTCAAGGAGACCATGCTTCCAAAAGAGACATACACTACTGACTTAGGTGGCTTTGTTTCTAGCCATCTGATGCAATCCTCAATAAGAGGCTCCCATAGACTTGCTCCATATCCTTTGTCATCTTCAATCCGACCATCCAAGTAAGCCGCTGGGACCATTGGTCCGATCAACTTTGCTGGCCAGAGCTTTGATATGCTTCTCGCTTCCTACACAAACATAAAACACGAAATATTTTTGTTTTAGATAATAAAAAAGGTGTTCATTTTATGGTACACATTTTTTTTTTTTGGGTAGGTAAATATAAAATATAAATTAAATAAGACAATATTCAATAGTAACTTCTGTACATTAAAAAAAAGTATATACCGTAGAATTCTATTGAATGCTACGAAATTCTTTCATGCTGCTTCTATGCTAATGAGAAGATTGAGTACAATGAATTGATGATAAAATATCTATAAGTTAACATGATAATTAATTAGATGATAATGGTGATGTTGGTCACATACCTCGGCTTCTAATTCTTCGAAAGTGTTACTAAATATCCAATCAGCCATGTCCAAGTTGGAAAATTGACTTAATTTCATTGCCAAGTATGCTGGATAACTTTCTGGCAACTTAAGAAAACTTGGTAGGTCAGGGAAGTTCAATGGAGGTAGGCCAGGAATGAGTAGTGGTGTAGTTTCAAGCTTCAATGGCAACGAAAGTTTGCCATGGTGTATGAGACAGAATATGTGGGATACAGTGGCTGAATTGGTAAAGAATGGTGCTCCATAAATGCCATGTTGCTTAGCAACATCAAGAGCCCATGGGAAAAATGAATCATACACAACACAACTCACAGGAGAACCAGAGTCTTGAAACTTTTGGATGAGTTCAGATAGAGTTCTTGAGCCATTGGCCTTGAATGACTTAAGGAACAAGTCGACGTTTTTTGCTTGTGCAAAGCCACTCTCATCAAACCCATCGGAGATGGGCTCAACACCAACGTTTGCTGTACAAATGGACTTGAGAGTATAACGAGTTGTAGCTATTGTGGCCTTGACCCCTTTTGAGGCTAAACGTTTTGCAAATTGGAGGAGAGGGTTAATGTGACCCTGGCTTGGATATGGGAGCACTACAACGTGACCTCTATACTCTCTTTCCTCCATTTCTTTATGTTATTGTTGACTTGTTTCTCTTCAACTATCCTTATTTATAGGCTAGAGAAACTTGTTTTACAGTAAATTTTATCCTAAAAAACTAGGACCGCAAACTTTTGGCAAACAGTGGGTGGTGGAAAAAATGTTAAGGATTCATATAAAAGTGTAATTACAATTAATTTACAACATAAGATAATTATGGTAAATGTTGAGATCATAGAATAACTCATTTTATCCAATAATTAATTAGCTTGAATCTTATTTATACTTGTAGGGATAAGGGTCCAAAATTATATATTGGGCCTTGGGCCTTATACGAGGACGGGGGCATGTCCGAGGAGGGGCAAATAATTATGAGGGGTTCCAATTTTAAAGTCTCATAAGTAAGGAATGAATGGAGGGTGGTTCGAGGAGGAACTCCTCCTCGGATATGATGAATGCAGTTCAAATATGTATTCCAACGATCAATGCGACCTTCCAAGAGGCTCTAGCAATAAGGACGTGCATCATACACGTATAAGAGTGATGGGAGTTCAGAAATATCTAAGGAAAAGCTGCTACCACCGCATGAAATGCACTGCAGCTACTTTTCTGGCCACATTTATGTGAAGAAGACCCCTGAACAGTGCAGTCTTAACTACCACGACTCACAGAAAGCTAAAGAGGATATCTGATGGGACAGACACTCAAGTAAGGGTTCAGATGATCAACAAGTGTAGGATCAATATGGTCCAAAGGGAGTTATATAATGTGAGAGACCCTCCATGAGAAGAGGGTCGGAAAAATAGAGAGAGAATACTGTAGCAATCAAAGTTGCATTTGTAATTAGTTCTATTGATTTATACTAAGATTTGCCTCCTCGGACATTGAATTCATTCAGTCCTATGTGCCTTGTTCTTGCTTGATCATCTTTTAAATCCATACTAGCCGTTGTTAAATTCATTAAGGTCTAGTTCTTTGACCCACTTTCTACAAATTTATTATATTGGGTTTACTAGGCCAATATCCCATACATCTTGGGTTTGGGCTGTAAACTGTGTCCTTACAATGGCGCTTTGTTCCCCAGATCTAACGGCGAGGCGCAGATCCAATGGTTGATCTTTCTCCTCGAATTTTGAGCGGGATAATTCCCACTCATTTTCACCCTCTATATAAGACGTTGAAGGAAATCATTTTCCCTTTACTTTACGAATTCTCAAGTTTTCCAGAGATCTCAAGCACTCCAACTCACTAAGCTCCGTACATCTCCAAGTTTCCTAAACTCTTTTCCTTAGGAAATTACCAAAAGGTTTTGTTAAAGGTTCAAGATTTGACACATTCACTTGTTTTTGTAAGTATTTATTTCTTCAAACTTTCTTTTTCTCCTTGGCCGAGTTCCTCGGCCTTCTTCCTTATTAGAAAACTTTCTCCTTGTCATCCACGTTTGCTTAGATGGGTAGATTTAAGCACTTAGTGGATTCCCCGACTGGTATGAAGGTTTTTTGGGCCAAATACCGTATCCCACAGGGAGTGGGCTTACAATATTGTCCCCCAGACTGAATACTTACCAATAGAGAGGTGGGTGAAGTTGTCATTCCAATGATCGCCTTTATAGAGGGAGGGATGACACTTGCCATGGGTAGGATAACTAGAAACTACCTGCTCAACCACAGGCTGTGTCCATATCAGTGCGCTCCCAACATGTTTAGAGTTTTAGGAAGTGTAGATGCCCTAAACGACCAGATGAATCTTAGGCTTACATGGCACGATGTCGCTCACATGTACAAGTGCCATTCTCTTGCCGGGGGATATTACCTCAAATCTCAATATGAAGAGGTGAGATTGATATCCTGCCTTCCCAAGTCCAACAAAGGCTTGAAGAACGATTACTTGGTCGTCTCTGGGGAGTGGCACGATGGTCTTCACTGCCCAGTTAGGGTGGGAACACCAAGTAGGGTACCCCAGGATTAGGTCCTTTGGTAGGGACCTTAGTTTTCTAAGCTTTTCTTCTATTCATTCCAAGCCATTCGTCTCCTCGGATAATAGTTGTCATTGATTTGACCATAATTTCCTTTTCGGATGTTTTTGCAGATAAAGATCATGTCTCTCCGAAACTTAGCCACGTCAACATTCCAGGGCTCAACTACTTGCTGAGGTCGGAAATATTTGTAAGTAAAGACAGACAGTTACGGGTTGCTTACCTGATCTTAGATTACGAGCGCTTGTCGCGCATTTTTCAGGACGCATGCTAAGCAATAAGAGCAGGTAGCCCCAAGCTTACTTGAATAGACATTTCTAAGCCTAGGTTCTTGTCTTGGAGAGACCTTCCCCCTATTGTGTTGCCACCCTAACCTGTTCCTCAACAAGTAGCTGCTCTGGGAGAGGAGTCAGCCTCGTCCCGCAATTCCTTAGATGCCGAGATTGACCAGTTCCACTTCGAAGAAAAGGAAGGGGCACCGGAAAGGCAGGTAGAGCTCTCGGACTTCGAGACTGGGTCTGAAAGATTTTCTGCTGTCCATCATCTAAGGTTAATAGTCGCTCGGCCAGACATTAGTTTCAAGGAAGAAGGAGGCATGGACTTGAAGCAAAGAATCGGTTTGAGGGGCCTAATGGCCAACAGGAATAAAGGGGGGTCAACTTTAAAAGAAGTTCCTAAGACCCAGGTTACTCCCAATCTTCCTCTTCCTCCCCTTCAGCTCCCTACTGGCCTCGGACTTAAGGCCAATCCGAACTTAAAGAAGAATAGGCCAGTAGAGGACCTGGGGAAGGTGAGGTGGCACATCAAAAGGGTGCCAAGTAATAGAAGAAAGCCAAGGACCCCCACGACAAGAGGGCCCAATCTGTAGAGAGTCGGGGGGAGACTGAAGTGCGCCGAGGGCAATGCTCCTAGGCCCCTCGGCTAGAGGTGGAAGGTGCTCCCATTTCTTGGGATGTCACGATCTAGGAGTCTCAAAGGGGGCATGCCGGCATCCTCGCAGAGGCCTTAGAGCAGCCCCTTCTCCTTCCTAGAGACATGGAGGGCCTTAGGCATATTAGGCAACCTGACCTCTTCATGTCATTGAAGAGGGACCTTGCAATGGTAAGTCAATCAGTATCCTTTTTCATTAAATACTAAGCAGCATGTCCATTTATATATGTGTGTATTCTTTATGACCCTTTTGCTACTTTTATGCAAATTACCCAGCAAATTTATGTAGCCGAGGAGTGGGTCAGGAATGCTCAGGATGAGGTTAAGGCTGAGGCCCACTCCCGGCTGGAGGTTGAGAAGCAGTTGGGGGCTTTAAGGTAGGAGCAAACTAAGCTGTCCGAGAAGCTAAAAGAAGCGAACAAAGCTCGTCAGAGTGCCTTGGCGGGTCTAAAAACCGCGGACAGGCAAGCCGAGGATTAGCGCCAACAACTGCATATAACCGAGATAAACTTGGCCACAGAAAAGCAAACTGTTTTGGATCTCAAGGCCGAGCTGCAAAAATTCAAGGATGTAGCTCGGGTGGCCAGGGAAGCCACTGAGGCTGCAGTGAAGGCATCCTACGAGCGTGGGGTGTGGGACATGGAGACTCGGCTGGCAGAGGAGGTGGCCGTAGTGTGCAGGGACTACTGCACCGAGTCCTAGGGAATAGCAATGGACTGGGTGGGAGTTCTTGCAGACTCCGAGCTGAGGAGGGCCGAGAATAATTTTTTCCCAGTAGATATCTGAGAAATTCTAGATGCAGTCCCTCCTCCCGAGCAACTCCCTACTACTCAAGCTCCCCCTCCTAATGCCGAAGTTCCTAAAGAGGCTGGAGTGGGTAAGGAGACTCAGCCACCTTTGAAGGCCAAGCCCTCCGAGGATGCCCTTACAATCAGGGATGTGGTCTCCCAGGCCAAGAACGCGGAGACTAAGTCTAAAACTGATGATGTCCATTCCAAGGCTGCTGATCCCAAGAAAGACCCTCCCCAAGCCAATGCCTAGATGTAGGACTTTCTTTTGTAGTGTTTTTTTTTTTTTTTGTATATATACTTTTTGTAATGGTAATCTACCATTAAACGTAGTGTATTCACCTTTCTGTTCAATGGAAATGTTTTTCTTCCTTTTATCCCCTGTATTTTTACTTAGTATGCTTTGGAGTTTATCACTATTGCCAATGGTATTGAACTGCTAACAATCTAAATAATTTGATTAAGTACTAGTAAAAAAGAGATCTAACATACATTTGTACTATGGATTGGATAAATAATCAAGGACTTTAACTTACACAGAGTTAGAATTCTGAGAAGCTAGTTATAACCTGGAATCTATTTTGACACTTAGTGAAAAACAAATGAATATCACAGAACGTTAATTTCACCATAGCATTTGGTCCAAGGACTCAGGCATGACTAAAGTTCTGTTTAAACACTTATAAAAGACATCATAGAGTGTTAACTTCCCCAAAGCATCTGGTCTGAGGACTTCAGGCATGACTAAGGTTCTATTTAAACACTTATAATAGATGTCATAGAGTGTTAATTTCCCCAAAGTATTTGGTCCGAGGACTTCAGGTATGGCTAAGGTTCTATTTAAACACTTATAATAGATGTCATAGAATGTTAACTTCCCCAAAGCATCTGGTCTGAGGACTTCAGTCATAGCTAAGGTTCTGCTTAAACACTTATAAAAGATGTCATAATGGGAAGCATGATGTATTTATACAACAAATAAGCATATGACAAAGGAAACTTTCATTAATAATAATACATTTTCAGGTTGTTTACATTCCAAGGACGGGGTATTACATGCTCATCTAGGTCTTCGAGAAAATATGCCCCTATACTAGCCACCGAGGTGATGCAATAAGGCCCTTTCCAATTGGGTCCTAGCTTCCCCCATGCTGGGTTCTTTGCAGTACCCAGAACCTTTCTCAATACCAAGTCACTAGGCACTAATGGCCTCTGCTTTATATTGGCATTATAACCTTACTTGAGTTTGTGTTGGTAGTATGCCAGTTGGACCATTGCATTTTCTCTCTTCTCTTCAATCAGGTCTAGGCTTTTTTTCAGCAATCCGTCGTTATTAATTGGATCAAAATTACTTGTCCTCAGTGTCGGGAAGCCAGTCTCTAAAGGGATAACAGCTTCGACTCCATATGTCATTGAGAAAGGAGTCTCCCTTGTCAACTTGCGAGGTGTGGTTCGGTATGTCCACAGGACATGTGGCAGTTCTTCCACCCACTTTCCCTTTGCATCATCTAACCTTTTCTTGAGTCCATTCACTACGACCTTGTTAACAGTCTCAGCTTGTCCATTCCCTTGGGGATAAGCTGGAGTAGAGTATCTATTCGTAATTCCCAAGTCACAGCAGTATTTCCTGAAAGACTTGCTATCAAATTGAAAGCCGTTGTCCGAGATGAGGGTACGTGGGATTTTGAATCATGTGACAATGTTTTTCCAAACAAACCTCTTGGCATCCACGTCTCTGATGTTTGCTAAGGCCTCAGCTTCGACCAACTTAGTGAAGTAGTCAGTGCCGACCAGCAGGTATCTCTTGTTTCCTACTACCTTGAGGAAAGGGCCGACAATGTCTAAGCCCCATTGAGCGAATGGCCAAGGCTAGTTAGAGGATTTAGGACTCCTCCTGGTTGGTGTATGTTTGGTGTAAACCTTTGACATTGATCATATTTCTTCACATACTCTTGGGACTCTTTTTACATGTTTGGCCATCAATAGCCTTGAGTGATGACTTTGTGCGCCAAAGATCTGCCTCCAGTATGGCTTCCACAAATCCCTTCATGTACCTCTTCAAGGAGTAACTCTGTTGCTTCGGGGTGTATGCATAGCAAGTATGTCCCAAAAAAAGGAGCGTTTATACAATTTCTGATCCTTAGACAGCCAGAACCGAGGAGCCTTCCTTCGTATTTTGTTAGCTTCTGATTTTTCCTCGGGTAGGATATCCTCCCTCAGGAATAGTACTATGGGGTCCATCTAGCTAGGCCCCATTTTGACATGGTGAACATGAACCACCTCTCTGTTTACCTCTGTGGGCTGGCGTAAGTCTTCCACAAGGATGACCCTGGGTAAGTTTTGTGCCGATGGGGTTGTAAGTGTGGCTAGAGAATCAGCATTTGTGTTTTTGGTTCTAGGGACATGCAACAGGTTGAAAGATTCAAAGTTGGACTACAGACGTCTAACTTGACTTAAATACCCTTGCATTTTTTCATCTCGCCTCAAATTCTCCTTTCACTTGGCCGATGACTAATCTTGAGTCTGAGAATATCTCTACTGCCTTTCCGCCCATTTTTTGAACCATGGTGATTCCCATCAGCAGGGCCTCATATTCGGCTTTGTTATTTGTGGCCAAAAATTCCAACCTTAATGATTTCTCAATGGTGATTTTCTCGGGTGAGACTAGAACTAGCCACACTTCGAACCCTTTCTGATTTGCTGCACCATCGACATATACCTTCCAGAATAGAGGTTCTTACAGGGAGATTATACCAACTGATTTTCCATCCATGTTCTATGTCGCTGTTACTTCTTCTAATGGGGGTTCGGCGAACTCAGCCATCAGGTCTGCGAGGACCTGGCCCTTGACAGAGGTACGAGGCATGTACTTGATGTCAAAAGCCCTTAGAACTGTGCCCCATTTAGCAATCCTTCCCATGTAATCAGCACTTTGAAGTATGGCTCTAAATGGAAGCTGAGTGAGGATGATGACTGTATGTGCCTGAAAGTAATGGGGCAACTTTCATGTACCATGCACTACCGCCAAGATGGTTTTCTCCAGTGGTAGATAACGAATCTCGGCCTTATGTAATGACTTGCTCACGTAGTAAATTGGCCGTTGTATGCCCCGATTAACTCGTATCAACACCAAACTTACAGCATGAGGGGTCACAACGATGTAGGCAAACAGGACCTTGTCCACTTCAGGGCTGGACATGATAGGTGGCTGAGAGAGATATTCTTTAAGTTGCTGGAAAGCCAAGGCACACTCTTCGATCCACTCAAACCCCTTTCACTTGTTTATCAGTAGGAAGAAACGCCTACACCTATCCACTGACCGAGAAATAAACCGGTTTAAGGCAGCGGTCATTTTGGTCAATTTCTGGACTTCCTTTGGATTCCGAGGTGGTTGTAAATTGTTAATGGCCTTGATTTGATCGGGATTGATCTCAATTCCCCTGTGGGTTACCATATAGCCCAAGAACTTGCCTGACCCCACACCAAATGAGCATTTGGAAGCATTTAGGCGCAACTTGTGTTTCCTAAGAACTTCAAAGATGTTTCCGAGGTCTCCCACATGCTTAGACACCACCTTGCTCTTCACCACCATGTTGACTATATAGACTTCAATATTCTTACTCAATTGTGGTCTGAACATCCTCGTCATCATCCTTTGATAGGTAGACCCAGCGTTTTTCAAACCGAATGACATCACTTTGTAATGGTAGTTCCCAATGGGGGTGACGAAAGCAGTTTTTTCCTGATCATCCGGGATTAGCGGTATTTGGTAGTACCCTTGAAAGGCATCCAGGAAGCTCATCCGAGGATTTCCTACGGTTGCATCCACCAGTTGGTCTATTTTAGGCATAGGGAAGGGGTCTTTTGGGCAGGCCTTGTTTAGATCTGTGAAGTTTACACACACTCGCCATTTTCCACTCTTCTTTTTCACCACCACAGTATTGGCCAGCCATTCAGGGTAGAACACCTCCTTGATAGCCCCCGCCTGCTTTAATTTCATCACCTTGTCTTTGACAGTATCAGAGTGATCCTTGGATGAGTGTCGAGGTGGTTGCTTTTTGGGGGTGACAGAGGGATTAATGTTTAAATAATGACAGATGAAGCTCGAATCCACTCCTGGGGCCTCGTAAGCATTCCATGCGAACACGTCAAAATTTTTTCTAAGAAACTCTACCAGCTCTTCCTTCTCTGGAGGAGGTAGCTGAGCCCCGATCTGAAAGAATTTCTTCAGATCATCACCAATAACAACCTTTACCAAATCTTCACATTTCGCCTCCTCGGCTAACCCATTGATGGGCAATGCCGGAGCTTTTAATTGCTATAATCCTTCTTCGGCATGGGCCAAGGACTCGACCTCGGGCTGATGCTAGATGGTAGCCACTAGGCATTGTCTAGCCATCGATTGACTTCCCAGGATCTCCTTAACCTGGCCCTCAGATGGATATTTCATCTTCTGGTGCAGAGTAGAAGAAACAGCTCCTAGGGTATGAAGCTAGGGTCTGGCCACAATTGCTGTGTAGGGTGAATAAGCATCCACCACGATGAAATCCACCTCCACCACTTCTAAACCAGTCTATACAGGTAGTCTAATTTGACCTTTTGAAATGACGACCTTCCTATCAAAACTCACCAGGGGTGAATTATAGGCTGTTAGGTCCTCGGGTCTTAAATTTAGCCCCTTGTACAGGTTGGGGTACATAATCTCAGCACCACTGCCCTGGTCTACCAACACCCTCTTCACGTCATACCCCCTAATCTTGAGTGTGACCACCAAAGCATCATCGTGAGGTTGGATGGTTTCGATCTTATCCTCGTCCGAGAAGCCCAGAAACAGTTGGATTTCTATTCTACCTTTCTTTGGCTTTGAATTAGCGCCCTCGGCGGCTAGTCGAGCCACAGACATTGCTCTGGAAGGGCAAGAACCAGTCTTACCCAGAGTAGCGAAGATGACATTTATCATTCCCAAGAGGGGCCTTAAAGAATCATCTCTCCGAGATTTCAAGTTTGTCTGGCCCCCTTGGCCACTGGAGTGGTGCAAAAGTTGCTTTAACTTTCCTTCGCAGACGAGTTGGTCCAGATGGTCCTACAGACTTCTACAATGTTTTGTGGTGTGTCCATGGTCTTGGTGGCATTGGTAATAGAGGTTTTGATTGCGCCTTGCGGGGTTTCCTACCATCTTATTTGGCCATTTAAAGAATGGCTCATTCCTAATCTTGTCCAGCACTTGATGCACCGGCTCTCGGAACATAGCATTGACTGCCTGAGGATTGGCAGATCCTGATTACCTAGCAAAATCTCTTTGTGGTCAGTTGTTATTATATCAGTCTGCCCTGAAATCCCTCATCTCCTGAGGGATAACCTTATCCTTTCCTTTCCCCTGTTGCTGATCTTCCTCAACCCTTCTATACTTATCAATCCGGTCTATAAGTTGGTGCATGCTGGTGACAGGTTTGCCAGTCAGAGATTTCCTCAAACTGTGCTCGGCCGGGAGGCCGATCCATCTCGTCAAAGTCACCATTTATCTCGTTGAACATCTCCTAGTATCTGTTCGAGTACATTTTCAGGGTTTCTCCCTCTCGCATGCTTAAGGACAACAGGGAAGCCAAGGGCCGAGGAACCCTGCCACAGGTGATGAATCGGGAACTAAACGCCTGGGTGAGCTCCTTAAAGGAACTTATGGAATCTGCCCTCAGGCTGTCAAACCATTTCATCACAACAGGTCCTAGACTGGATGGAAAAACCTTACACATCAAGGCTTCGTCCTTGGAATGGACAGTCATTCTCTGATTGAAGTAGCTCACATGTTCCACGGGGTCTGTTCTACCATTGTACATGGTGAAAGCAGGCTGAGTGAATCGTCGAGGAAGTTTAGCCCCCTCGATTTTGCGTGTGAAGGGTGACTTGGAGATTTGGTTCAAGGCCCTACTCATAGCGTCATTTCCTACTCCTTTACGTGGCGGGCTTCTAACCCTCCGTTCCCAACGGTGTTCTTCCTCGTAGGAGAAAGATTCACTAGGCGGAGTTCGAGACCTTTGCTTGTAACTGACGTCCCTTTCGTCATCAGAAGAAGCATCTGAGTTAGAGGGGGTTCACCTTCGCCGTGCATGGCATAACTCTCTCTTCAACTGGTCAATCTCCAGTTGCATGCCCTTGTTACTCTTTGCATGGGAGATATGACTTCCACCTCGAGGCTGACTCCTATCAGTATGTGTGGTATGCATACTTTATTCAAGATCACCTTTCCGCTCAAGGTTGATAAAGGGGTCGCCATGCTGGGATCCCATAGACTCTACTTGGTGTGGGCCTAATCCTACCATAGTTAACCACTGCACTTGCTATCGCACAAGTTCTTCCCACAGACAGTGCCAATTGTAGGGACACAGTTTACAGCCTAAACCTAAGATGTGTGTGATATTGGCCTAGTGAGCCCAATATAATAAATTTGTAGAGAGTGGGTCAAAGAACTAGGCCTTAATGAATTTAATAACGGCTAGTATGGATTGAAAAGATGATCGAGCAAGAACAAGGCATATAGGACTGAATGAATTCACTGTTCGAGGAGGCAAATCTTGGTATAAATCAATAGAACTAATTACAAATGCAACTTTGATTGCTACAATATTTTTTCTCTATTTTTCCGATCCTCTTCTCATGGAGGGTCTCTCACATTATATAGCTCCCTTTGGACCATATTGATCCTACACTTGTTGATCATCTGAGCCCTTACGTAAGTGCCTGTCCCATCAGACATCCTCTTTGGCTTTCTGTGAGTCGTGGTAGTCAAGACTGCATTGTTCAGGGGTCTTCTTCATATAAATGCGGTCAGAAAAGTAGCTGCAGTGCATTTAATGTGGTGGTAGCAACTTTTCCTTAGATATTTCTGAGTTCCCATCACTCTTATACGTGTATGATGCACGTCTTTATCGCTGGAGCCTCCTGGAAGGTCGCCTTGATCGTTGGAATACAGATTTGAACTACATTCATCATATCCGAGGAGGAGTTCCTCCTTGGACCACCCTCCATTCGTTCCTTACTTATGAGACTTTAAAATTGGAACCCCTCATAATTATTTGCCCCTCTTCGGACATGCCCCCGTCCTCGTATAAGGCCCAAGGCCTAATATATAATTTTGGGCCCTTATCCCTAAAATACTTTTGTTTTTTTTATAAAAGATTCGGTTAACGAGTGCTCTAAGGGCAATTGTTTATAAATCATTTTAGAAAATTTTGACATCACTTTTATGAGAAATATAAAAAGTTATCAAAACAATTAATTGCTTTTATTTTTTTTCCATAAAAAGCTTTTTAAAATAGTTTCTAAACTAATGCCCTTAGAAAATCCGTTAATATTTCTTTTTTTGACAAAATAATTTGTTTTTTTTTATATGAATAATTCAATATCTAGGAGAGGAGGATTTGAATCTTATCTATATGTTTCTTACCATATATCAAAACCAAAGTTTTGGACTTTTATTGAAATTTGTTTATATGAATGCTGCCATTGAGCCACATAAGACATGGAAATTATTGTGTAAGGGCATTAATTGTTTTTCCTTACTATTTACTTGCTCATTTTGCATTCACATTAATTAATTTTCCTTTTTTTCCTCTTGCTTTATTATTTGGAAATTATTGTGGAAGGGCATTAATTATTGGGAAATGTTAAGGGCACTGGTTTAGCAACTATTTTTAGAAACATTTTATTAAAAGAATGATAAAACAATAAATACTATTGACAGCTTTTTATATTTCCTATGAAAATGATGTCAAAATTTTCCTAAAATGTCTTTTTATGAGAAGACCCGCTAGTATTGATTGTTGGAGGTGGAGACCCGCTTCTGACCATCATTGATGTTGAGTCGGCCGATTTTCGGGTCGGCCTAGAAGGTTTGGGCAAGTGGGTCAATTTGCAGGTCTGGTTGGACACCTTACTCCTAGACACTCAAAAAAAAGTAGGAAAAAAAAAGAGAGAGTAATGATTATTACACACTTGTTTTTAACTTAGAAAAACTATATATTAAACTATAAAATTAATATTTGAAGCAAAAATAAAACCCACAACTGTTGTAGTGGCCATTGAATGAAGTGAAGGAGGAAGGAAGTAAGGATAGCATAAAGGGGGAGAGGAATGAAGAAAAAAGAAGCAAATTTAAAAAAAGAAAAAATAATTTTAAGGGGAGTTTGTAGTAGATATGGATTAGAGGGAATTTCAAATTGGCATAGTTTAATTGATTTGCTCACATGGGTGGGTTGTATTTTGTGAAATTGTTATGATAAAAAGATGACAATAGTGTATGTGGTTTTTTTTCCCTTTTTATTTTAAGAAAATATTGGAAGCAACTTATAGTTTTTATTTATTAAAAATTGATAAATATCTTAAATTTTTTTTAAAATTATGTTTATCCAAAAATTGATTTGAATGGATTAAAATTTCCATGTAGGTGGTCCATAATTTCCATAGTTCTCTCTTTTTGGCGGTTTTTTTTTTCTTTTATAAAATGAAAATCTTTATTGAAGAAGAAGAAGATTAAGAAGTAATTACAAAATATTAATTAAATAATTTTTATTTAATATATTTTTTAAATCATTCTTCTTGCTTTTTTTTAGTTGAAATTAATTTTTCAAACATTATAACACATATGAGTATTTTAAAATAACTAATAATGAACACATGCATCATTAGGAACATCCACTGGTTCTAATTAAAATTGTGGGTTTTGATTTTTTTGAAATTGTACGGGCTAGGGCCCCAGGCCCCTTGGGCCTTGGGACTTCGACCCGGACACGTCAGGGCCCATTTTGGGCCCAAGAGCTGAAATAAGACCACGTTAGCACGAATACCTCAAGCAAACCCCCCCTCCCGATCATCTCTAACCTGATCGGGAAAGCCATTGCTTGGTAGTGCCTTTGAGAACATCGCTACCGAGCGGGCTTCTGGAGATGGTAATTCAGTTCCAATGCTACTACCACCTTTTCGACCTAGTGTCTACTTTGAGATGATGAAATTGGACCCCCATTCACACTAGTAAGGGGGAATAATCATAACACCTCCACTTACCTTGGCCTATAAATAGGAGAAGTGAATGAGGAATAGGAGTTGGCAATTCTGGGGAGAACACTGAGAGAAAAGAGCAAGCACTCAAAGAGTAAGAGGGCGACTCTGTGAGAAAGAGAGAAAGACGTGAGGAAACAGAAGACCACCTATAGTAGGAAACCCAAAGCCCACAAAACAAATAGATTGTGAGCTCAAGTAGAGGTTAAGCCCAATAGCTATATATTTGGTACGCACAATTGGCGCCGTTTATGGGGATCTTCTACGGAGCTGTGGTTTTTTCAAGACGTGCATAGGAAAATGTTTGGAGGTCAATCAGGGAGTTATACTGAAAGTGGCTCTAGAAGGTCTTCTCGGGGATCCACTTGGTAGGAAAGAAGGCAGAAGGGACGCGAGGATAGGGAGTATGAGGAGGAAAGGCAATCTGGTCTTGGAGAAAGATCGTTTCAAACGTACCGAACAATGTCCGGTGCTTCGGGTCATAACCGTTTCGACAGAAGGGATGAAGAACTCGAGCGAAGGGAGGAGGAACTTGAACGTTTGCATAGGTTGGTAAGAGACTTGGAGATGGAAGTAAGAGGTACGCGTCGAAGAAGGGGCTATGAGGAGCAAGGAGAAGGGTTGGCTAGTGTGGGAGGTTGCAATGGAGCAGGGTCCCATCAAATTGGATCCCATCGCCACCGTGATCGCTCGCGGGAATACGCAGATCGGGACTCGATTTCCACAAAGGAGCGACGACCCCGGAACGCTGCCATGGACGCTATGAGTCGCGCATTACACCAAGTAGCCCTGATCACCATTCTCGAGGGACATTGAACAGGCCCCTATGCCGAGCAGATTTACACGGCCACCGTTTAACTCTTACGATGGAAAGACAAACCTAATAGAACATGTGAGCCATTATATTCAAATGATGTCTTTGCACGCTCATAACAATGCGTTAATGTGTAAGGAATTTCCTTCAAGTCTTGGTCCCATCGCTTTGAGGTGGTTCAATGGGTAAAAGAAATGCTCGATTCACAGTTTTTCCAAGTTGATTCAAGAGTTTGGTGTTCGGTTTATGACCTGCCACCAAGTTCTGCAACCTATGGATGCATTTCTATCAATGAAAATGGGGGTTGGGGAAACCTTCCGTAGTTATGCTAACTAGGACTAGGAGCTGTACAATGAGATCGGCGGAGGAAACGAAAAAATCGCGACGAATACTTTTCAGTTGGGAGTACCCGAGGATTCTGAATTGCGAGACTCGTTGACAAGGAGGCCTCCCAAGGATATGAGGCAGTTGATGAGATGTATTGAAGAATTCAAACGGTTAGAGGATGATCGGCTGTAGAGCAAAGGCAAGGCCTCGATCATAAATCATCCCCGACAAAGTGGTTTCCAGTCTAGGGCCTAAAACGATTTGAGGATTCAAGAGCCAGTGCCACAGATGGGGGAAGTGAATGTCGCATTCAAGGAGTCGGTGCGTAGGATTGTAGATTAAATTAAGAATGAACCATAGTTTTGGTGGCCAAACAAGATAGGGGGTGACCCTTCGAGGAGGAACCAAAACCTGTATTGTACTTACCATTGGGATAAGGGGCATACCACTAAACAATGCAGGGTGTTAAAAGATCATTTGGAGTAGTTAGTGAAGGCAGGGTATTTGAAAGAGTTTGTGGCAGAACCTAAGAATCTGGAAGCCGGGCAGGGTGCTCGGCGTGGTGGAAATCCTCTCCCACCCCAATTGGGAATAATAGAAGTCATCCATGCGGCTCCGAGGGGCACCCACGTGTCCAAGAGGAGGGGAGTGCTAACTGTAGTACCGGCGGAAAGCTATGTGGGTGAACAACCCTCCGAGAAGAAATTGAAGTACGCTCGGGAGCCCATTGCCTTCAATGACGATGATCTAGAGGGCACAATTCAACCACATGACGATGCTTTGGTGGTTATCGCCTGAATAAACAATTTTATAGTAAAAAGGGTATTGATGGATTAGGGGAGTGGTGCCGAGGTGATATATCCCGACTTATTTAGGGGGCTTGGCTTGAAGAATGAAGACCTCTCCAAGTACTATACGCCCCTGATAGGGTTTGATGGCTGGATGGTGGTCCTAGAAGGGCAGATTTAGCTTCTCGTGAATATGAAGGGTAAGGAGGTGACGGTATCATTCATAGCGGTCACATCATTTTCTCCGTACACAGCGATTCTTAGAAGGCCATGGATTCATACAATGGGGGCAATACCGTCCACCTTGCATGTAAAGGTTAAGTTCTGCACCGAGTAAGGTATTACCATAGTAAGGAGTAATCAGCAAGTGGCCAGGCAGTGCTTGGTAGTCACAGTTAACCAGGGAATCAAGCAAAATGAGTTGATTGAGGAGACTCCCTTGTAGCAATTACAAGGGCCCCAAGGCGAGGCAAGGGCTAGCCGTGCTGAGGATTTAGGTAAGGATATTACCGGATGATGACAGGAGTTTTCTGATAAGAGCGAGTGTGGCCGACGAAGATAAGGTAGAAATGCTGCTGTTTCTTGTGCTAAATATAGATGTGTTTGTTTGGAGCCCGTATGAGGTGCCCGGGGTGGACCTTGAGTTCATAGTTCACAAGCTCAACGTAGATCCTTTGTACCCTCCCAAAAAACAGAAGCCGAGGAGATCGGCTAAGAAGCATGTCGAAGTTGTCAAGCAAGAGGTTAAGAAACTAAAGGAAGCTGGGGCTATAAAAGAAATATTTTTTCCAGAGTGGCTTACGAATATCGTGGTGGTAAAAAAGAAGAATGGCAAATGGAAGGTTTGTGTTGACTTCACCAACCTAAACCGAGCATGTCCAAAGGATCCGTTTCCTATGCCGAAGATTGATCAGCTAGTAGACGTTACCTATGGACACCCAAGGATGAGCTTTTTGGACACTTTTCAGGGTTACCATCAGATCACTTTGGCTGCTGAGGATTAGGAGAAGACAACGTTTATTTCACCTGACGCTAACTATCATTATACCGTGATGCCATTGAAGAACGCCAGGACCACATATCAACAGATGATGACGAGGATGTTCAGGGATAAGATTGGGCGCACAGTCGAGGTCTACATTAATTATATGGTGTTAAAAAGCAAACGGGAGATACAACATATTGACGATCTTAAAGAGGTGTTCGAAGTACTTTGACGTCATAAGCTACGCCTTAATGCTGATAAATGTGCTTTCAGAGTGGGGGTTGGCAAGTTCCTAGGGTATTTGATCACTAACTGAGGAATTGAAGTCAACCCCGATCAGATTAAAACAGTGAAATGCCTCAAACCACCGAGCAATTCAAAGGAAGTCCAAGTATTGACCGGCATGTTAGCTGCCTTTAACTAGTTCATTTCCAAGTTTGCCGACCATTGTCGTCCATTCCACAAGCTTTTGAAGAAGTGGAAGGGATTCTAGTGGAGTGAGGAGTGTGAAAGGCCTTTCCAAGAGTTGAAAGAATATTTGGTGCGAGCGCCTATGCCAACAGTTGTAGAACCTAGGAAGATTTATTCATGTCTGTGTCAGAACATGGCATGAGCGCTGTGCTTCTGAGGGACCGAGGAGTGCAACAGCTAGTATACTACTTTAGTAAGACCCTAGTTCGAGACAAGGTATTTTCCCTTGGAGAAGTTAGTGTCAACACTAGTGCATGCTACACAGAAGTTATCCCACTACTTTTAAGCTCACACCATTTATGTGTTAACCAAGTATCCTCCACAGTCGTTATTGAAGAGATCTAATTTCACGGGAAGAATTGCTAAGTGGGGAACTTGGCTGGGTTCTTTTGATATTAGGTACATGCCAAAAAGCTCGGCTGGGTCCTCACTGATTTCATTTTAGAGTTCTCTCCGAGAGGGGAAAAGGAGATGGTTTGCCCTGTAGAGGTAATCCCGTGGAAGGTCTTTGTGGACGGTGCATCCAGCGCATTAGGAGCCAGGGCTGGGATCGTAGTCATCAACCCAGAAGGAATAAAGTTGGAGCATTCCTTTAGGTTAGGCTTTAGGGCCTCTAATAACGAAGCCGAGTATAAAGCACAACTGGCCGGATTGAGAGTTGTATCAAATCTAGGTGCTAAAGAGGTAGAGGTCTATTCAGACTCTCGGTTGGTAGTCAATCAGGTACAGGGAAGCTTTGAAGCGAAGGACCCCCAGATGATGGAGTACTTACCGGTGGTGAAACAAACTATGGATCGCTTTCTGAATGTTAAAGTGGTTCAGGTAGCCAGGGGGCAAAACCGGCACGCTGACTTTTTGGCCACATTGGCGTCATCATCAACCGAGGAAATTCCTTGATTAATAAAAGTGGAATTGGTAGCAGAACCAAGTATCAATGCAGGGGTAGGCGTTTCACAGGTGACAACAGTTGAACCATGTTGGATGGATCCAATCATCGACTTTTTAGCTGAGGATCGTGTGCCTGCTGATGAGAAGGAAGTAGAAAAAGCACATCGGACAGCCGCTTGGCATTGGTTATCAGCTGATCGTAAGCTATATCAAAGATCTTTTGACAGGCCCTACTTGCAGTGTTTACACCCCAGCAAGATTGAAAGACTCCTGGCCAAGCTACATGAAGGAGTGTGCGGCAGTCACATGGGGGGATGCTTATTAGCTCACTGGGCAATGACTTAGGGATTTTGGTGGCCACGAATGCAAAAGGATACTAACGAGTATGCTAAAAAATGTGAACAGTGTCAGAAGCACGCCCCTATGATCCACCAACTGGTGGGGAGCTTGAATCCCATTAGTAGCCCTTGGCCCTTTGCGTAGTGGGGGCTAGATATCGTTGGTCCATTCCATTGGGTAACAGGAAACCGAAGGTTTGTCCTAGTAGCCATGGATTACTTCATTAAATGGGCTGAGGCGGAGGTGTTGGTGAACATCTGGGATGTGGATGTTAATAAGTTCGTATGGTGGAACATAGTGACGAGGTTCAGGGTACTAAAGTCCCTAGTGTTAAATAATGGGTTGTAATTTGACAGTAAAGCTTTCCGCAAGTTTTGTGGCAGTTTTGGCATCACAAACCAGTATTTTACCCCAGCATATTTGCAGAGCAACAGTCAAGTCAAGGCCACCAATAAGGCCATTGTGAATGGGTTGACAGGAGATTAGAAGGTGTTAAAGGCAGGTGGGCAAAGCAGAAGTAAACTTGTGCAGTGCCCGGGTTTTAGGATTTAACCCCGCTGAGAATTCAGAGTTGATGCTGAAACAATTGAACTTGTTGGAAGAACGTTGGGAATTGGCGACTATATGGCTGGTAGAATATTAGCAAAAACTTACTCGGAGGTATAACAGCGACGTGAGGAAAAGGGAGTTTGGAGTGGGAGATCTGGTACTTCGAAAGGTAGTAGGGAATACACAGGATGTCAACGCAGGGAAGCTAGCATTAACTTGGGAGGGACCATATAGGATCACTGCCATTGTGGGCGCAGGTGCATATTATTTGGAGGATTTGGACAAAAGACCTTTTCCTCGACCATGGAATGCCCACAATTTGAGGAAATTCTACCACCGATTATCAATACACGAGGGTACGGATTGAGTGTAACGTTATATGTACATATTGTTAATTAATACGAAAGTGATGTTTATCCATGCAAGTGTATTTGTATTTATAATTCCATCATTGTTAACTCATTAGCCCTGGTCAACACAAGCGAAAAGCGCTAAGGCAAATTATCTAAGGACAAAAACCTATTCCCGGTTCGATCTTCATCACCAGACAGGTGGAAACCTAATCTTAAATTTTATCTAAGGACAGAAACTTGTTCCCGGGTCGATCTTTATCACCGGACAGGTAAAAACCTAATCTTAAATTTCATCTAAAGACAGAAACCTGTTCCTGATTCGATCTTCATCACCGGACAGGTGGAAACCTAATCTTAAATTTCATTTAAGGACAGAAACCTGTTCCCGGTTCAATCTTCATCACCGGATAGGTGGAAACCTAATCTTAAATTTCATCTAAGGACAGAAACCTGTTCCTGGGTCGATCTTCATCACCGGACAAATGGAAACCTAATCTAATCTTAAATTTCATCTAAGGACAAAAACTTGTTCTCGGTTCGATCTTCATCACCAGACAGGTGGAAACCTAATCTTAAATTTCATCTAAGGATTGAAACCTGTTCTCGGTTCGATCTTCATCACCGGACAGGTGGAAACCTAATCTTAAATTTTATTTAAGGACAGAAACCTGTTCCCGGTTCGATCTTCATCACCGAATAAGTGGAAACCTAATCTTAAATTTTATCTAAGGACAAAAACTTGTTCCTGGGTTGATCTTCATCATCGGACAGGTGGAAACCTAATCTTAAATTTTATCTAAGGACAGAAACTTGTTCCCAGTTCGATCTTTATCACCGAACAGGTAGAAACCTAATCTTAAATTTTATCTAAGAATAGAAACCTGTTCCCTAGTCGATCTTCATCACTGGACAGGTGGAAACCTAATCTTAAATTTTATTTAAGGACAGAAACCTGTTCCTAAGTTGATCTTCATCACCGGATAGGTGGAAACTTAATCTTAAATTTTATCTAAGGACTAAATCCTGTTCCCGGGTCGATCTTCACCACCGGACAGGTGGAAACCTTAATCTCAAATTTTATCTAAAGACAGAAACTGATTCCCGGGTAGACAAAAACTTTACGTTAAGTCATTCCAAGAATAGAAACAAGCTTCCCGGCTTTATTTTAGTCATCGAGCACACAGAGACTATGTCGAATAATTTCAGAGGGCTGAAAATCAGTCTCTCGGATTCAATCCAAATCAGAGGGAAAATGATTACCCTACGCTAAGTTTTCCTAGATAAGACTACGTATATCAAATTTAGTCTTTATCACCGAGGAGCCAATTCTTTCTAGACACAGACGATCTGTTCTGGTCACCATACGTGCACAAATATGACTTATTCCTTTTAAAGATAAATTGAGAAAGCAGTTTCAATCATCGTTCAGAGGCAAACCGAGATTAGACTAGCTGGTCATTTGGAATATATATATATATATATATATATATATATAAGAGGAAGAAAGTGAAAGAACATGATAGAAATGATAACTTAGTAAATAGCAAACATTCATAAACATGATTAAAGAAAACGAATAAAGATTAAACCAATGTTTTGTCACCACAACCCAGTGACTATAGGAAAATAAAACTTAGGAATATAAGAGTCAAATCATTGTTCTGTCACCACAACCTGGTGACTTTAGGCAAACCAAACAAATAAAAGAGAAAATGAAACATGGATAAAAAAATAAATAAATGCTGGTTAAAAGCACAAGTATCAAACAAAAGGATCAGTGGGCGAGAGATAGGTTGCTTCGTTGGCTTGCTGGCCTGGAACGTCCTCGGTCGGTGGATGATGGACTTGTGCGTCTTCGATAGTGTTGAGGTTGCTAGTGACCTCAAGATCAACAGTCTCCTCATGAGTATCAATCGCTCGCACCAGCTCCTTCATACTGGGGGTATCTTCTTCATCAGCAGCACTAGCTTGACTTTGAACGGAGGGAGGAGAAGCTGGGTATGGTATTTTCTCTAGATTCCTCAGTGGGGAATCTTCGGGCACTCCCATAGCCTAAAGGGCTGCCAGCCATCCCTCCCCGAACCCATGAAACCGAGCTTGGTGGACAATAGGCTCCACGGAGTTCTCGGCATCCGTGAAACCTTTGTTGTACCACTTATTCTCACAAGCTTCAAGGGCCGCTTTCAAGTCAGCTATTTCGTCAACTTGGGCCAGGTTTAGGCTGGCTGCTTCCACCAGTTTAAGCTCTATGCCGCTCAGCTTGTCCTCCACCTTGGCCAGTTTCCTCTCTGCCACCAACCGGGCTTTCTCTGAAGATTGAGCCTTCTTCTCGGTAGCCTTAGCAGCTTTGCCTTTCTCCTTTGCTATAGCAGCAGCAACAACCTTTAGGGCCTTCTCCCGTTCAGCATCCTCGTTGAGTTCCTTTAGCCTCTTGTCGAGGATGTGGGTCAATTGCACGGCCAGATATTGTAGTAGTGGTTAGTATGAAGGAGAAAAGAATACGCACACGTTAAAATAAATGTGAAAGTAAGATAGAAAATTACCGCTATGGTGTGCCATTGTAACCGCCTCGCCAATGATTCCTTGGTCCTGTTCGAGAAAAACTAAACGTTCTCAGGTAGTAGGAGGCCATGCACCAAGCTCTGGGCCACCCTCCCCCCTTGGCCTTGGGCCCAAGTCCTTAGGCTAGCAGACACTGGCAAAGGCCCATCGCCGAACTTGAAAGTGGGCTACTAGCTGGCCTCGGGTCGAGACGAGGATGCCACGTCAATCCCAACCTAAGCAGTTGGTCAAGGATCACTCACCGGTTCCTGGATCACTATCTTGCCCTAGGGAGGAGTCTTTGTAGAAGCATCACTTAGGACCTTGGGGTGGTTGGTCGCCAACACGCAGCTTCTTTTTAGGGCGGCTGGCGGCAGGGGGAGGAGGAGTATGGTCCTTGCCTTGATGTTGTTTAGGCTGGGTCGTAGGACGAGTGCCTGGCAAGAACTGGTCAACAGTCATTTTTCGCCCGGTCACCACTTCCGCATTTTGATCTGCTTCAACTGCTTCTGGCTCGACTGGTCGGGCTGGAGCTTCGGACTCTTGAACAGGCATGTGGACTTTACGGCTCCGAGACACATGTTCAGCTGATTAGTCTCGCACCGGTGCAAGATCCTCCGCTATTGTATATATGGGGCCGAGGTCCCGAGCTTCACCAACGGTTAAGGAGGGCGAGAGAAAATTGGCATGCTGAACTTCAATATACAACAGCAACGGGTTGTCCACCAACAAAGCTGGCCCAAAAGGTTGCCACGTAGTATAGGCGGGATTGCAGTCGAGGATGAGGAGCGATGCCCGGAGCTGCCCGTCGAAATGCACAAATATTTCAGACCTGAGTATAAAATTCAAGTCCCTCACGTGCATTACTCTGAGGTTTGGCTTAAACCTTTTGCTTTTTGCATAGAAACAATACAAATATGGTTAGTGACTATTTGAACAAAATAATCATAACTAAAATGCAATTAACAAGTAGAAAATGTTCAGTACTGACCAACGTCACGCGACAAGAGCGGGCAAGGGAGCTCATCGGCAAGCCAGTTGCCGCTCATCCAGACAAATTCCCCTGCCGAGTTCCTATTGGAGTCGGGTAGGCATGATATAAGTCGTACCCGCATGTCCCTAGTCTTTAAATAATAATCCGACCTAATATTGCCGCATAAACTATACATAAAGTTGATGTCATGATGGTTCAATTGTAACCTGTATATTTGGTTTAACTTACTAACACAACTCACAACTCGGTAAAAATTAGGAGGGAGTTGGTCGGGCACAGGCCATAGAACCTAAAGGTACCTATAATGAGAGGGTTTATGGGAAACCTAACCCCACCCTCTAATATAGCCATCAAAAGGAAAAATGCTACATTTGGGCTAGAGCCCCTCTCGAGAGCGATATCGCCCTCATGGCAATAGGCGATATTAACGTCCCCAGGGACGCCATAGGCTTGCCTAAAGTTAGCCAAGGCAGTCCCAAGTGCAAGAAGGTGAGAAAATCCCATTCTAAAACTCTAAAATGAGGAAAAGAAATTGAAGAAAAGGAAAAGGAAGAGAGGAGGAGATGAAAACTTACTAGAACTCTAGGAGGAAGTGCTCGTGGATGAAAGATCTGAACACAGGAAGAGTATGCTCGACAGAGGGAAATTTTGAGGAATGAGAAAGCAAAGAGTGATCAGAAGACGCAAATGGAACTATTTATAGGGATGAAAGCATTTAATGAAGAGGAAGGCGGGAAAATCTTTCTGGCTTCTTCTTGTAACCCTCACACGTGTGGCGTGGCACTCCAATTGAGAAAGCATTGATGGTTGTCTCATCCGATCAATAGCTGACAGTTGGGCTTCCCGAGGAATCACAAGCGCCACTTGGATTGTCCTTGATTCGCTCTCGGTAGCTGGGCACGAATCAAGGGGGGCCTATTGTACAGGCTACGGCCCCAGGCCCCTTGGGCCTTGGGACCTCAACCCAGACACCTCAGGGCCCATTTTGGGCCCAAGAGTTGAAATAAGACCACGTTAGCATGAATACCTCAAGCAAACCCCCCCTCCCGATCATCTCTAACCTGATCGAGAAAGCCATTGCTCGGTAGTGCCTTTGAGAACATCGCTGCCGAGCAAACCTCTGGAGATGAGAATCAGTTCTAATGCCACTACCACCTTTTCGACGGAGCGTCCACTTTGAGATGATGGAATTGGACCCCCATTCGCACTAGTAAGGGGGAGTAATCATAACACCTCCACTTACCTTGGCCTATAAATAAGAGAAGAGAATGAGGAATAGGGGTTGGCAATTCTAGAGAGAACACTGAGAGAAAAGAGCAAGCACTCAAAGAGAGTAAGGGAGCGACTTTGCGAGGAAGAGAGAAAGACGCAAGGAAACAGAAGTGTATTTGGGTCAACTGAGAAGCTTGTGCTAATTGTTTAGCTTGTCATGCTTGGGATTTTTGTTAGAAGAATAGATATCGAGAATTTAATTGTCATTGGCATTAATATAGTTTTCCATTTTGATTTTCTCTTGTATCGACATTTTTCTCAATATTTGAGCCACATATGAGAAACATTTAGTCTGCTTTTGCTTTATCAAGAAATTAAAATGATATTTATGTTAATCTTGCTTCAAACTAGTGGTTCCATCTATAATATATGATGTTTAGAATAAGTTGGATAAACACAACGAGTGTTTTTTCCCCCTATGGTTCCAACCCCTTGAAGTAGTTAATTGTGTAATAAGATAGATATGAATGGTATTGATATGCTGTTTCTCTTCTGGCCACTATTTTCTTTAAATTGAATATTGGCACTTATATTGCTTTACATAATTTGGTTGTCATTAGTCATTTCCTGTTAGTTTGCTGTATTTCTTTGCTATTGTTTCAAACAACAAGCAGCCTTTTATAAATTGTCAACATTTTGTAGAGGGCAACCCCTGGATTATGTATTAAAGTAGGCAAAAAACACAAGTAAGTCCTTTATGTGCATTAAGTGTCCAGAATATAGAGGATGGTGAAGTTTCAACAAATGGCTGAAGTGCTACCCAGCATTAATAGAAGAAGAATATGAAGCTGGAAGCATTTATATTATAGTTATCTAGGTAAGAGGAAAATTAAATAGAAGTGAAAATAATATTAAATTAATGAAAAGTTGGTGATAATACTGATACTAATAATAAAAATAAATATCAAAGATGAAAAAATCTTGTAAAATCCCTGACTAATCCTTGTTTTACCTTTTCCCCTTGGAGAGATTCCCTTTATGTTCTTTTTTTCCCCTATTGGATTGTTGTGGTTGCTTATTTCTTTTCGGAGGGATGAAAAAGCTAGTGATTGGAAAAGAGGATTTCAATCCTAAGAATCTTGAAGCAATTGTCACAAACTACCCATACAGAAAGAACTTGCCTAAGGAAGATGTTATAAAAGGTTATCTTCTGTTACTGTCTGAAGTTGCAGACACCAATATATTCACTAAATGTTCCTACCATCTCTAAATGATGTCCTTAACGGCTGTCTTTGTCATGAACTTGTAACAGAAAGTCAAATACGATTAGCTTTGATTGATTTCTTGATGGACTTGTTGAGTTTGCTTCAACTGTGTCAATTTTGTCACCTCTTAAATAAAGTTCAAGCAGTGAAATTATATGCGCAGGCTTCAAAGCACCCTTTTGTCACAGGGGAACCTTTCACATGTTCTAATGAGCCTCCCCCAGAGACCCCCCTTTTGTGGTAAGTTGATCTCTTTATGAACTTTGTACATTGGTTCATGAAACTGTAACCTGAGTGCATATGATTGTAAATGAATGTAAACACTAAACAGCTATTTTAGTGCCCTACCACGCATGAAGAGTACTTTTCTAGACTCTAGACTCAGATTTTTTATGTGATTTCTCTTGATATCCTTCTGCACGTTCTTTTTGAATTAGTAATCCTTTTAAGCTTTGCACAATATTACCTTTGTTGTTAGACTCTCCCCTGTAGGAGCTCTTTCTCTCTCGTCATGAAGCGAGCCTTTTCTCCCTTAGGTGTCAAAGCTTAAGGGTCTTTTCTCATCCTTTTCTAGTTTCTGTTCTCTCTACATCACCTCTGTTCTCTACATGATATGGAGCATACCATTATTGATAGCCTGAAAAATCTACAGCTTACTAAAGAAGAAGAGGAAGATATTTTCATTTCATCTAACAGCACACCAGACCTGCTAGAAGAATGTGCACTGAGCTTGTTTGGAAGATTGCTGGCAGATCGCAATCAAAATCAGAGAGCTCTTAAGAATACGTTGAGATCGGCATGGAAGATAGGTTCTGATCTTAGAATAGTTGAGGTTGGAATCAATATTTTGTAATTCAAATTTAGTTCAATGTATCAGCTAGAGTGGGTGGAGAGAAGTGGGCCTTGGAATTTTGAAAATAATCTATTGCTCTTATGTCGGTGGAGGAGGGGTTTATCATCAGCCAATCTAGTCTTCACTCATGCACCATTTTGGGTCCAAGTTTGGGGCTTACCGTTTGAGCATATGACTGAAGAAGTTGGAGGAGATATTGGTGGCAAGATAGGAAGAGTCATTGAGGTGGACAAAAGGTCATGGCAAGCAGACCAGGCTAAATTTATGCAAGTAAGGGTTGATTTGCCTATGAGAAACCACTAAGAAGGGGTGGATATGTCACAAATATGGACGGAGAAAGATGTTGGGTTTCCTTTAAATATGAGAGATTGCCCACTTTTTGCTTCACCTGTGGAAAAATTGGACATGATGAAAAGCTTAGTGGTATGGTGATTGAGAATCAACCACTGGAATGGCAATATGGAGAGTGGATGAGGGCAGGAGGTTTTTCAAAAGGAACAAATGAAGGATCCAAAGTCTCAGGGAGTAGTAGTCACGAGCAAAGGAGCTGAGGTGAGTTCAGGAAAAAGTCTCAAGCCACGGTGGGGGAGCTGGTGGTTTCCGTTCAAGATGATAATGGAGGGAGTGGCAGCCTAGGCGGACAAGACAACCTCGAGGAAAGGGAAAAATTTGAAAATAGGAGGCATGATGTGAGGTCAGACGTGTGTGCAGAAAGTTATCAGAGTGGATAGGACAACCATGGGTCTGAGAAGCACAAATTAAGCAAGAATAAGGGGCCTAGTTCTTCACAAAAGGTAACTATAGAGGGTTTAGTCAAAGAATTGTTCAAATCAAATGAGGAAGAGCTGTCACTTGTGGGCCGAACCATAAAGCCCAATAAGGAGGAGCATGAAGTAAGCAGTCCTCTTAAGCCCAAGCTAAATACGGTAAATGAGGAAAGTGAAGCTGTGCAAGTCGGCCCAAGTAAAGGAAAAGAAGGGGCAGGTAAAGTGAATTTAAAAAAGTCTGCTAGGGAGGTTGGAAAGGCCTAAGGTGCTGGTATGAAAACTCAGGAGATATTAGTGGGCACAAAGAGACGTGAGAACATAGAGGTGCTGGCAGCAAGTGAAGGCCGGCTCCAAAAGAAAAGCTATGACAGTGAAGGTAAGGAAAAAATTCTTTTCTGTGAAGAAACGGTGGTGGCTGCTAGGCAACACCGCCGAGAGCAATGATAGCCTTAGGTTAGAACTACCGGGGGCTTGTGAACCTTCGAACAGTTTAAGTGTTGGGCGAATTAGCCCAACGGTGGGATCCCAAAATTGTTTTCCTGTCAGAAACAAAAATTAAGAAGAAAGCTATGGAAAAAGTAATGGAAAAAATTAATTTTGTTAATGGGCTTATTGTGCCTCGAAAGGGCAGGGGTAGAGGTTTAGCTTTGTTGTGGAAAAGAGAAGTTGATTTGGAGATTGTGGGATATTCCAGAAGTTTTATTGATGCGATTATTACAGAACAAGATTCGGGTTTCAGGTGGAGAATTACAGGATTTTATGGGAATCCAGAGGCACATAAAAGGAAGGAGTCATGGGATGAGCTCGGGGCTTTGAGCAGAAAATATAAACTCCCTTGGGGGGGGGGGGCTCCGAGGTCCCAAAGGCAAATGAATGGATTTAGGTAGGTGGTCGATGCTTGTGGTTTTAAAGACCTGGGGTATAGCGGTCTTGATTTCACGTGGTGTAATATGCAAGAAGGGAATAATCGCGTATATCTGAGATTAGATAGAGCTCTCGCCACCAATGATTGGATTAGCTATTTCAATGGAACAAGAGTCCTCCATTTGGTAGATTCAACTTCTGACCATTGTGCTCTGTTGATTGCCGATTCCATTGCAGTACAGCCATCTCGAAAGCGTAGGTTCCATTTTGAGGAAATGTGGACAAAAAAAGAGGAGTGTAAGGAAATTATCAGAAACGCTTGGAAGGGGGGTTTACACCAAGGTACACCTGGAGGCATAGCTACAAGTCTTCAAAACTGTGCATCGGACTTGGAGAGATGGAATAAGTTGGTTTTTGGTTATGTGCCTAAGCAAATTCAGAGCAAAAGGAAAGCTCTCAATGATCTGACTCTCCATGATAGAAATAGAAGCATAGGGAAGGAGATAAACAGCTTACAAAGGGAGATTAATGATCTACTTGATTGTGAGGAGACTTTATGGCATCAGAGGTCAAGAGTTCTTTGGTATGGTCAAGGGGATCACAACACAAAGTTCTTCCATTCAAAGGCTTCGCAGAGGAGGAAGAAAAATACTATTAGTGGCTTATGTGATGAGTATGGGAATTGGTGTGAAACGAATGAGAGTATTGCTGAAACAGCTATTTCTTACTTTGAGATGTTGTTCTCTACTTCTCACCCTAGCCAAAGTAACTGATGAGATGAACCAGAGATTGATCTAAACATTCACAAGGGATGAGGTGGAGGTCGCTCTGAAACAAATGCACCTCAGAAAAGCTCTAAGACCTGATGGTATGTCTGCTATCTTCTTTCAAAAATATTGGGATGTGGTTAGGAATTATATTATGTGTATGGTTTTGAATGTGTTAAATTCCAATATGTCAATTGTTGATATAAATAGAACCAACATTATTTTGATCCCAAAAATCAATAGTCCATTCAAGATGTTTGATTTTAGGCCAATAAGCTTATGCAATGTAGTATACAAGCTGGTATCTAAAGTAATTGCTAACCGTCTAAAAAACATCCTTCCTCAGATTATATCTGAAAACCAAAGTGCTTTTCTCTCGGAAAGGCTCATTACTGACAATGTATTAGTTGCTTTTGAGTTGATGCACTATCTTGAACATAAAAATGAGGGGAAGGAAAATTTTATGGTGGTCAAGCTCGATATGAGTAAGGCCTATGATCGTGTGGAGTGGAGTTTCATTGAGCAAGTAATGGAAAAAATGGGCTTCCATGAAAAATGGATTCAACTTGTTATGAAGTGCATTACTACTGTTTCTTATTCTATGATTATCAATGGAGTAGTCCACGGATGCTTTTTCCCTACAAGGGGTCTCCGACAAGGAGATCCTTTATCTCTTTACTTGTTCCTATTATGTGCAGATGGTTTCTCATCATTAATTAAGGATGTAGCTAGGAATCAATCATTGAGTGGAATCTCCATTTACAGGGGATGCCCTATGGTGACCCATTTATTTTTTGTGGATGACAGTTTACTGTTTTGCAAAGCTAATGATCAAGAGTGCCATAAACTCATTGAGATCCTTGAGCTTTACGAAGCTGCCTCTGGTTAGAAAGTAAATGCTGAGAAGTCATCTATTTTCTTCAGTCATAACACTCCCTATGAAAAAAGGTGTGCGGTGTTGAACATCCTTGGCCCAATGCAAGACACTAGGCATGGTAAATATTTGGGGCTTCCGTCAATTATTGGAAGATCTAAAACTGAGGTGTTTGCGGAAGTGAAGGAAAAGGTTGCGAGGAAATTAGCGGGGTGGAAGGGAAAATTATTGTCCATTGGGGGAAAGGAGATCTTGATAAAGGCCGTGGTGCAAGCGGTTCCCACCTATACTATGAGTTGCTTCTTGATCCTGAAAGAGTTGTGTGAGGAGATTGAAGGAATGATAAGGAAATTTTGGTGGGAGCAAAGACAAGAAGAGTCAAAGATTGCTTGGGTGAGTTGGGAAAAAATGTGTAAAGCAAAGTCAAAGGGTGGTATGGGCTTCCATAACTTCCAAGCTTTTAACCTAGTAATGCTTGCTAAGCAAGGATGGAGACTCTTGTCAAATCTGTATTTCCTTTGCGCCAAAGCCTTTAAAGCTAGATACTACCCCAAATGGAGACGTTCTAAATTCAAAGTTGGGGTGCAGTCCTTCATATACCTGGAGGAGTATTTTCAAGGGCATAGAAGTGATCCGGAAGGGTACCCGTTGGAGAGGAGGCAATGGAAGGCTCATTCATATTTGGGAGGACAAGTGGCTACCCACCCCAACAACTTATAAGGTAATATCTCCTCCTCGGCCTTTTGATGATTTCCCTATGGTTTCGTCCTTAATTGATGAAGATACTAGAAGATGGAAGGTTGACACCCTGAAGTCTTTATTCCTCCCTTTTGAGGTTGAAACAATTCTCAATATTCCACTGAGCTATAGTCTTACAGAGGATAAACTAATTTAGGTAGGGAACAAAAAGGGGGAATTTTTAGTGAAAAGTGCGTATTACGTGGCCCTTACTGTGATAAACTCATCAGATTGTGGTGAGAGTTCTCATGGTGATCCTAGAACTCCTCTTTGGAAGCGAATTTGGCAGTTAAAGATCCCCCCAAAAATAAGAATTTTCTCTTGGAAGGCTTCTGTTAATGCCTTGCCAACTCTGTTAAATTTAAGGAAAAGAGGGGTGAATACGGATGGTATGTGTCCCATGTGTGGTCTAGAGGCTGAATCTATTTACCATGCTCTCTTCAAATGTGGTGGTGTAAAGGAAATATAGGACCTATGGAAGGAGTGTCCAATTGTTATTGGGGCTGAAAATTTGTATTTTTTTAGATTTGTCATTAAAACTGCTAGATGTGGGAACTCCTAGAGACATGGAACTGTTGGTGGTGGTTGCTTGGGCAATTTGGCATAGTAGAAACTTGAGAGTGTTTAAGGCGGTCAGTCAGGGGGCTGAGCAAGTCTGGTACCACGTAGTTAGTTTGCTCTCTGATTATAAAGAAGCTGTGAAGTTTTGTATGTTATGTCCTTCGGCCTGTGAGGTTAGCTGGAAAAAGCCTCAAGTTGGGGTTTTCAAGATAAATACTGATGGGGCGACTGCAGAGAAAATAAGGCGGTCAAGTATAGGGGTGGTAATAAGGGACTTTAGAGGTGAGGCTGTTGTTGCTCTTTGTAGAATTCTCCCTGGTTGCTTCTCGGTGCATCAGACTGAAGCGCTTGCTGTTGAGGCGGGGCTCTTGCTAGCAAGGGAATTGGACTTGCTTCAAGTTATTGTTGAATCGAACTCACTCTCAGTTGTTCAACGAATATTGGCGAAGGATTTCAGTAGAGGTCTAGGCCATATTGTCCATGGTATTCTGGGTTTCCTTGAAGAGTTTAGCAGTTGGCAAGTCTGGCACCTGAAAAGGGATTTCAACAGGGTTGCTCATGAGTTGGCCCATTTCGCTAAATGTAACAATATAAACCAGGTGTGGAGAGGTGTGTCTCCTCCTGTTGTGAGAAACTTGATATGCTTGAACTGATTGTGGCTGGGCTGCTCTTTGTTCCTTGTTGTAGTTCAATTTCTGGTTTAATGAAAGCTTACTTCTCATCAAAAAAAAAAAAAAAAAATATATATATATATATATATTACCTTTGTTGAGTTTTGGTATATTTTGTTATGTTATTTTAATAATAAAACTATAAAAACAATGGTGAATTTGATGTTTGGTCTTACAATGAAGCATTAAAGAGGTTTGGTGCCTTTGGCCGGAAATAAATGCTAGAAAATTTGAGTGATGTGAATGGACTATTTTAGAACTGAAATTGCAATTTTCAGAATCTTGTTTGAATGGATGACAGCGTCATGATTCCTTTATTTTTTAAACTTATTAGCTTTTATTGGTCAGTGTAATGTTAGAGCTTAGTTGTGATGTACATCTAGTATATGTTCTCTGTACTTGGTGCATTCCATTATATTCAAATAAAATTGATTATTTGTCAAAAAATGAGGCATTAAGAGGTTCCAATGGGGTGGTTTTTCCATGGAAAAGTGTATGGCGTATAGTGCATGAACAGTGCACTTTGTCTCCTGCACAGTGAATCCATGTGCATGAATAGTGCAGTTACTGTTCATACGCGCTGAAAAAAAAAAAAATTGCAAACGTGAGGGAAAAACGTGAATCCAAACACTCACTAAGACTCCAAAAAACTTGGCTTTCTTTGTGCGGACTGTAGCATGAGGAAAAATTCCTACATTACAATTCTTCAAGGAAAGGAATAATACAGGTTTAAGTGGAGTTGCATCTACAAATGTAGTGGTGAAACAGTGGACCCCTTTATTAGTGCACTATGCTATTGCCCCAGTATCTTTGATGTTTGGGGTACATTGGGTGATCTCAGGGGGAGTCATGGATGTAGTTTTTGGGTGGAAGAACTGGTTTGGCAAGCATGGCAGCCCCTTTGCTTAGAATATAGCTCCTCTATGTTTTATGTGGGCAATGTGGAGAGCGAGAGGAGGAACCATACTTTAAATGGTGCAGGGAGTTTAATTATGGAGAAGAAATCTTCATTCTTGAGTCTTGACGTCTTTGTTTGAGTGGTCTTGTAACCTTCAAACTAGTAATTTGCATTAGGTGTTAGATTTCATTGATTCTCTTCATTTTAGATTGTTATTTTTTGTCTGTAATTCTTTGGATGCATCCTAAGTACTTAAAGTTGTTCCTCTTTTTGATAAAGAATATTACTTCTTCTGCTTTTTTCCCTTTACTAGTTTATGACAAGTGATTTACCTGAAAGAGATAAAGAAGATTATGAAACATCTACCAATGTATATATTAGTTGCATTTGTAGGTGAGGTGGACCCTTAGAGCCAAAACTCGCTTAAAAAAAAGAAAAAAAAAAAGAAAAAAAGAAAAAAAAAGACTGATTATTGCATAAGTGAGAAATAGTAATATGATTAAAATTGGAGTATGCTTTTTGTGGGGCTTGAGAACTTGGCAACCCCAGTCCACTTTATATCCGGCCCAAGGCCCATGCCGAGGAGGAAGAAATGTCCAAGGATGAAGTGTGAAAGTCTAAATTGCCAGGAACCCTACCAAGGACGACACTGTCCTTGGCCAACCGAGCCTAACACGTTAGCCATAGCAGCATGGTGGGGGAACAAGTTCAGGACAAGCTGTCACCTCCGCATTAAGTGCGCTCACCTAACCCCCCGGCCGCATTAATGGAGATGTGACTTCTGGACAAGGCTACCTTGGTTGCTGCAACTCACAGGAGTGCTGGTAAAGTGGCTGATGGGACGGGCGGTCAGAAGGAGGGGGCGTGGATGATCAACAAGTGGAAGAAAGAGGTTGTGAAAAAAGGACTATATAAGGGGAAGAAACAGATCAGAATAGGGGACGATTCCCTGGGGGAGAGAGACCACTGTCAAGCTCCTCGGATCTGTGCCGAGGACAGACTTTGGAGGATAATCTTGGTCCGCTAGCATTCGACAGTGGCGAAGGCAACATTGGGCGTTGTCCACTTGCTAGGGCCTAGTTCTTGAACCCGCTCTCTACAAATTCATTGTATAGGGCTAGCTGGGCTTGAGTCCACTCTCTCAACAACAGAAGTGCTCAAACCCAGTCCCTTCAATTGGCGCTGTCTGTGGGGAGAACTAGTGCGTTAGCAAGCGCAACGGTCAATGATTCCCACGTTGAAGGCTTGCACAAGGTTAGGCAGTTTTTCGTCACCGCTAGCGACACCGATCCCGAATCCTATAAAAAAAAAAGAAAAGGGAAAGAGAAACAACAAACAACGACGCGTTTGCACAAGAAACAATCATTGCAGAAAAGTAGAAGATTCAGGGAAAAAGAAAAAGGAATAAACATTGCAACATTTTATTAAACAAAAAATAAATACATGATACAAACAGAGGCTCAGACAAGTTTGTTTTAAAGCTAACTCTACGGACAAAGGCTCAGACAGGGTTGTTTTTAAAGCTAACTCTACAAATAAAGGCTCAGGCGGATTTGCTCAAAAAGCTAACCCTAAAAAGAAAGGGGGCTAAGGCAGGCTTGCTTCAAGGCTATCAACAACCCCCAGGCTAGTATGGATGGTACCGGCAAGAAGAGAGGAGCAGATGCAAAAGCGCCTGATGGCCCCGCCCCATGATGTTCCCTGGATGCTCCCTCAGCCTCATGATGATTGAACATTGGAGGCGGCAACACCCGGGCACCGAACATGATGTAATCTTGTGAGCCTCCATCGGCGGGTAAGTTGGGTGCTAGTCACTACCAGCTTGAAGGGCAGGCATGGATGCGCACTGGAGAAAAGCGTTATGTACTTCATGGACCTCCCCCCTAATCGCCAGGCACGATACCACCAGGATGACGCCTAAGCCTTGCTGCGCTGGAAGTCTAACGTGGGCTATGACAGCAGCGACCCTCGATCGAGGGAGGAGGACCTTTGGCTTGCTTGCCCTCGCCTTCATCCAGAGCCGTCCCATTCCGCCAAGCTTTGATCACAATCCTGGCAAGGTTATTGAAGGGGCTTAGAGGGTGGGAGAATTATGTTTCCTGTTGAACTAGAGGGTTCATGAAGTGTGGAAGGACGATTCCCCTAGAAAGCCTTATATGGAGGGCGAAGGTTGGTGGGAATTGGTCCACCCAGAGTTCGAAAGAAGAGTTATCAGCGACATTAATCCTGACCGAATTCCAAAGAAGCCATCAACCGCTGGATTTGCATTAATCCACAAGGATATTAATGAGGACGTGCCTCGCACATCGAAGAGTCAAGCGCGGAACGTGAACAGTTAGAAGACGCCTCGTAATCAAAGAGGATAGAAAATTGGAGAGAAGGAGGAGCTACCGCCATGCATGAGGATTGAAATCTGAGCCACCCCTGTCCAGGGCAGCGCGAGGTCAAGGGTTCGGTCTGAGGAATAGCCCATTTTCGGAGAAGCAAGGCCGAGGCCATCATCACGCTAAAAACAAACTTCCCTACGCTGAGGACAAATTTCTTCACTCCAAGCAGAAGAACACCTGGGTACTAGATTGAACCAAGGTCTTCCGTGGTCCTCGGACTCAAACCTTCGGTGAAACTAGTTACTTACAGAAGAACACCTGGGTACTAGACTGAACCAAGGTCTTGCATGGTCCTCGGACTCAAACCTTCGGTGAAACTAGTTACTTACAGAAGAACACTTGGGTACTAGACTGAACCGAGGTCTTCCTTGGTCCTTGGACTCAAACCTTCGGCGAAACTAGTTACTTACAAAAGAAAACTTGGGTACTAGACTGAACCAAGGTCTTCCGTGGTCCTCGGACTCAAACCTTCGGTGAAACTAGTTACTTACAGAAGAACACCTGGGTACTAGACTGAACCAAGGTCTTCCGTGGTCCTCGGACTCAAACCTTCGGCGAAACTAGTTACTTACAGAAGAACACCTGGATACTAGACTGAACCAAGGTCTTGCATGGTCCACGGACTCAAACCTATGGGGAAACTAGTTACTTACAGAAGAACATAAGCGTTAGACAGAACCAAGGCCTTGCATGTTCCTCAGACTTAAGCCTATGGGAAAACTAACCACTCAAATATACCTAGGTACTAGACTGAACTAAGGTCTTGCATGGTCCATGGACTCAAACCTATGGGGAAACTAGTTACTTACAGAAGAACGTAAGCGTTAGACTGAACCAAGGTATTGCATGGTCCACGGACTTAAAGCTATGGGGAAGCTAACCACTGCAAGGAAAACTTGGGTACTAGACTGAACCAAAGTCTTGCATGGTCCACGGACTCAAACCTATGGGGAAACTAGTTACTTACAGAAGAACATAAGCGTTAGACAGAACCAAGGCCTTGCATGGTCCTCGGACTCAAGCCTATGGGGAAACTAGTTACTTACAGAAGAACAAAAGCGTTAGACAGAGCCAAGGTGTTGTATGGCCCTTGGACTCAAACCTGTGGGGAAACCAATTGCTTCACAAGACTAAGTCCTAGACAGAACCAAGGCATTGAGCAAAACATTAAAGTACGACAAGTCAAAGGAAGCATCATTCGAAGAACTAAAAACAAACGATTGAATATATTACACAAAAAACAAAAAAAAATAGTTTCGTTACAATGTCACCAAGACAAAAAGCAAAATAAAATGAAAAAGAAAGCAAGATCAGAGTGGCCCAAGCCATCAAAATAGGATAGCCCGACGGGATGGCCTACTTCCCCAACTCGGTAGATAGCTTGTCCTAAGGAGTCTGCTGGAGGGTTTCGACTGGTGCCTCGGGACCCTGGCTCGGAGGGGCTACTTCGGAGGACCCTTCCTCAGTAGGAGGGATCTGAGGGACAACAAGTGTGGCTTGGGAGTTAGCAGGAGGCTTCACCACATCCTGGGGGGCCTCTTGGCTATCGGTTCCTGCCCCCTCCAATGCTCCATGGCACTTAGTCTCCTCAACAGGCTTATCAGCTGAATTTGAGTCCTCGGCAGCATTGGTCTGTCCTTCATCTGTCGCTTGTGAGGCGGAGCCCGCATCAGGAGCGGTGGAGACAACCTTGCGAATTGCGGGGGGATAATACACTCTCTCAGCCCTTCTAAGCTCAAACAGGGCCCCGACCCTTGCTTGGTTGAAGGCCTCATTCCAAGTCTGGGAGCAGTAGCGCCTGCATACTTCAGGGACTTGAGCCTAAGGGCAGCCTCAGTCTTAGCCACCCCCTCAGCAAAGGCCTCTTCCTCCGTTTGCTCTATAGAGCACTTAGCATTTGTTCTTGTAAACATGGCTTCTTCTTTAGCTCTCATGGCCTCGTCCCTAGCGTACTCAGCAACGCCTCTCGCCCCTACTGTCTCGGCTAGCTTTTGCTTTAGGTCGGCAATATGCTCTTTGGCAATCTGTAGCTGACCCTCGACATCCCGCAAGCGCCCTGTCTAGTCCTCGGCTTGTTTCATAGCACCGGCTAGGTCAGATGCTGTGCTGTCTCTGGCCCTTGTCATTTCCTCCAAATTCTCCATTGCCTTCTTGAGATCCACCTCAGATTTCTTGAGGGTATTCGTGGCATTCAAGTACTTGTCGCGCTCCTGACCCAGAGCTTTACCCTGGTTGTCGGCCTTCTCGTCCAGCCTAAAAGTGGCCTAGATAGCGTGCCAACCGAAACAAATACACCGTAAGTTGGGTACTAAGCAACAAAATTCAAATGAAGGAACAAGTATCAGAAGTCTTACCATGCCCAGGTACCTCTTAAGGTTACGGGCAACATCTTGCCTCCTCATGCCCCCCAGCTTAGCCATGTCGATGGGGAGAAGGAAGGACCTCTCCAAGGCATCGGCTACGCGAGCCCCCTTACCCCTTCGGAAGTCCCTGAGAGTGGCTTCGTTTATCAAAGGCTTCCCGTGAAGCATGGCAATAGGCAGCCAGGCCTGGGGCTCGGACCGCTAGATGACCTTTTTCCCCTTACCCTGAGCACTAATCCTCAGCTACTTGGAAGGTCGGCATGCTTCATCTTCCTCTTGGGAGGAATGAGATCTCCCTCCGTCCACTAGGTCTTTGCCCTTGGAAGACCTTTTCCTCTTCGGATTGGTGGACTCGAGCCGAGGGTCCGAGATTGGCGGAATGGAGGACGACCTGGTTTGCGCAGGCAAAGGCTTAGGTGGGGGAGGAGGAAGTTTGGGTGCGGGTAGAGGAGGCTTGGGCTGTGACTTCATCGGCGCGTTCTTCCCCGGCGTGCCCTCAAGCAAGTCAAAAAGGTTGGTTTGGGGTCGTCTCTTGAAACCCATTTCGGCCTGAATACCAATCCTTGGGGACAGAAGATTGGCTTCAGACAAATGGGGATCCCCCAAGTCACCAGAGGGATCCTCGGACAGATAGGCTTGGTCGAATGCACCAAATTCGTCCTCAGACGAACCCAGATCGACTACTTCTCCCTCCTTTTCCAAACTCTCTCCCTCGACCTCCGCAGCTTGATGGTACGAGGAAGAACCTGCCAACGGGACGCCCTCTGGAATGGAAGATCCCTCAGAAAACGAGAACCCGTGCTCCACCACAATGATTTGTCGAAGCCGAGGATCATGAGCCCTGATCACGTACTTCGGGGCCGAGAACGACTTCTAAGTTGGATCGTACCCGAGGATCTTATGAGCGGCCCTAACTTGATCGTTGCCCTCGTTCACGAAAATCTCAGCCTTGAGAACGGATTGCAAGTCTTCCTTATTGACCAAATGGAAACGCCGTTCGAAGGTGTGCAGATCTGCAGAAAGAAAAACAAACTCCTGTCATCAACCGAACAAAGCAGATTTACAACCAAAAAAAAAAAGGGGCTAGACCCTCTCTTACTCTGAGTACCCTACCTGGCTCTCCCTCTACTATCGGGCAATGGAAACCGTTGTGCCATTCCCCTGACACAATGAGAAAATCTTGATTTAACCCCTTACTGGACTCGGGGAGGCACTGGATAAGCCGAACTCTATCGTCCCTCGTCTTTATATAGTATGACCTACCCTTCAGGTGTTGGAGGTTATAGCACCAGTTTACATCATGGTAGGTTAACCTCAACCCCATCTTCTCATTCAAGGCATCTACGCACCCTAGTATCCTAAACACATTGATGGCGCACTGGGTGGGATTCAACCGAAAATGCCTGAGGTAGCCGCTCGTCACCGGCCCCATTGGGATTCTCATACCTCCCTCTAAGAAGGCGATTATGGGAATCACAACTTCGCCCTCTTCCCTCCTAATATACCAATCCCCTTCCTCGCAATACCTCAGGCCCACGTTGCTGGGTATCCTATAATCGGTGATGAACTTCTCCATCGCCTCTTCAGACTCAACTAACTTCTTAAATCTACCCATCCCTAACAACGACTACAAGACTCGAGGAAGAGCGAAGGAAAGAAAGGAATCAGAGAAGAAATTTGTGCTATAGAGAGAAGAAAACTTACAAAAATGAGGAAAAGCTCATCGGACATGCTTTTTATGCTGGAAAGGGACGCTGGTTGGGTTGGAGGTTTGACCGGATTCAGAGTATGTGCGCCAGAGTTCTTGAATGCAAAAATAAGGAGGCAAATCGGTTCAAATGAGTATTTATATCCTTAATTAAAGATAACCAAGCGGAGTTTCCCGCTCGTAAAGGCAGGAAATCCCCACCGACTGATTACCATTACACCGTTGAACGTGGGGAGTATGGAGCCGCCAGAATTTAATGCGGGTGCGCACTGTATATCGAGGCGCCAGAAACGTGCATTGGGTAGACGAAAAGACTCCAACGCTGACGTAGGCCAAGGGTGGGCAAGTCATGACGAAGGCCTGAGGATATTAAAATCCTTCTCCCCGTCCGAGGATATGGACAGCAGGATTTTGAGGGGCTATTGTGGGGCCTGAGAACTTGGCAACCCCGGTCCACTTTATATCCGACCTAAGGCTCATGCCGAGGAGGAAGAAATGTCCGAGGATGAAGTGTGAAAGTCTAAATTGTCAGGGACCCTGCCGAGGACGACCCTGTCCTTGGCCAACCAAGCCCAACACGTCAGCCATAGCAGCATGGTGGGAGAACAAGTTCAGGACAAGCTGTCACCTCCGCATTAAGTGCGCTCACCTAACCCCCCGGCCGCATTAATGGAGATGTGACTTCTGGACAAGGCTGCCTTGGTTGCTGCAACTCACAGGAGTGCTGGTAAAGTGGCTGATGGGACGGGCGGTAAGAAAAAGGGGGTGTGGATGATCAACAAGTGGAAGAAAGAGGTTGTGAAAAAAGGACTATATAAGGGGAAGAAACAGATCAGAATAGGGGACGATTCCCTAGAGGAGAGAGACCACTGTCAAGCTCCTTGGATCGGTGCTGAGGACAGACTTTGGAGGATAATCTTGGTCCACTAGCATTCGACGGTGGCGAAGGCTACATTGGGCGTTGTTCGCTTGCTAGGGCCTAGTTCTTGAACCCGCTCTCTACAAATTCATTGTATAGGGCTAGCTGGGCTTGAGTCCACTCTCTCAACAGCAGAAGTGCTCAAACCCAGTCCCTACACTTTTCTTTTCTTATTTTTTCGTCATTTCATAGAAGATATATATTCAATGCCAAGGTCTTTCTTTCTTCCTTTCTTTCTTTCTTCTCTTTTTTTTTTTTTTTTTTGGATCATTTCATAAAAGAAATATATGCAATACTAAGATCTTTTTGGTAGGACTGGTCCTCCATGTTATGATGTATTGGTATAATTAGGAGTCCTTTTGCCATTTATTTATTTTACTCTCCTTTTATGGGTTTACTAATGATGATGTAGAATTTCAAGGGAAGAATCTAGAGTTTGGTAAATTAGGGTTAGGGTTTGTAGATATTTAGGAATTTTGTTGAAGTTGAATGGGAATTAAAAACTCACAAATTTGATTGTACTTGTTGGAAATTTATAAACTTTGCAATGATTCTTGTTTTTGATGTATAATCAGAACTTGATAGCTGGATTTGAGTTTCTTAAACCCTAGAAGTTGTGGTGCTTTCATTCACTACGAGTGATTCCTAAGAACCTACAAGTATAATATAGTAGTTATTTTATGCTTAATTTTCTTCGTTATGCTTTTGATTTCCATAGCAATATTCCGGAACTATACAAACCCTAACCCTAATTTCCTAAACTCTAGAATCTTCCCTTTGACATTCAAGATCAACTAGTTAATATGTTTTACTGTATTATGAATTATTAATACACAATTAATGGGCTAATGTTACTTATCTGTTTTTGTAAATAATAACTAATACTCATCCCATCCAAAAAAAAAAACTAATACTCTTGTTTAAAACCAAACTCCTTTCAGATTATTAAGGTTTTATTGCAATATACTATTTGACTTATGAAGTTCCCTGACTTCCCTCATTTCTATATGTTAATATTAATATGTATATCCAGCAGGATATTTCATGCAATTTGTACATTTTTTTATTCATATAGCAGTTACTGTGCATATGACAAGTATTTCTCGTCCATGTGTTTGTATGTTCATCTATGTGTGTGTTTAGTCTGATGCTCAAAATATCAAGGTTGACCATCACCCAGGTGGAGGGCATTGGTTTGCTTTTGGTCTCTCTCCTAATGTTAGCCTCCCATTCCTTCAGTTATTCCATCGTTTTGATTGTTGGAGGTTGTTCGTTTCTAATTGATATGTCTAGGGATGGCCATACCCATTGGGTAATGGATATCCAACTCTATTCGATCTAATTATTCTGGGTAATACCCAGTTCTTAATGGGTAGAAGGTAATTGGGTAGGGTTTGGATATTATCCAAATATTTTGGATAGGGTTTGGATATTACCCATTTACCCATTATTATCCATTTAACTAATTAGATCTAACTCAAACCCAATTCAACCAAATTATTATGGGTAAACCTCAATTCACCCAATAATCAAAATTACCAAATTGCCCCTAAAACTTGAAAATGACCAAATTATTCCTAAAATCCTCTAAAATTACCGAAATGCACTCTAAACCTAAAAAATGACCAAAATACCTCCGAAAACTAAAAATTACCAAAATACCCCATAAACCTAAAAAATGACCAAAAGACCACCAAAACCTAAAAATTACCAAAATAACCCTTAAACCTAAAAAATGACTGAAAGACCACTAAAACCTAAAAAATGACCAAAATACCCCCGAAACTTAAAAATTACTAAAATACCTTCAAAACTTAAAAAATGACCGAAATACCCCCGAAACATAAAAAATGACCGAAATACCCTCGAAACCTAAAAATTACCAAAATACCCTTAAAACCTAAAAAATGACTGAAATACCCCTGAAACATAAAAAATGACCAAAGTACCCCCGAAACCTAAAAATTACCAAAAAACCCCTGAAACATTAAAAAAATATCGAAACACCCACGAAACCTAAAAAATGACCAAAATAACCCCTGAAACCTAAAAAATGACCAAAATGCCCCCGAAAACTAAAAATTACCAAAATAACCCCTAAACCTAAAAAATGACCAAAAGATCACTGAAACCTAAAAAATAACCAAAATACCCCCGAAACCTAAAAATTACAAAAATACCCTCAAAACCTAAAAAATGACCGAAATATCCCCAAAACATAAAAAATTACCGAAATACCCCCTGAAACCTAAAAATGACCAAAATACCCCCCCATAAACTTAAAATTACCAAAATACCCTCTAAACCTAAAAAAGGTTTGAAATACCCCCAAAATCTTAAAATTACCAAAATACCCCCTAAACATATAAAATGACAAGAATACCCCCGAAACCTATAAAATAACCAAAATACCCCCCTATATCTAGAAAATGACCGAAATACTCCTGAAACCTATAAAATTACTAAAATACCCGAAACCTATAAGATGACAAAAATGCCCCTAAAACTTATAAGATGATAAAAATACACCCAACCCTAAAAAATGATTTAAATAACCTAGAAACCTAAAAAATGACCAGAAGATCCCAAAACCTAAAAAATGACCGAAATATCCCCAAAGCTTAAAAAATAACCGAAATACCCCCAAAACCTAAAAAATGACCAAAATACCCCTGAAACATAAAACATTACCCCTGAAACCTTGAAATTACCAAAATACCTCTGAAACCTATAAAATTACTGAAATAGCCCCAAAATATAAAAAATTTTGAAATACCCTAAAACCTAAAAAAAATAAAAAGACAAAAATGCCCCCGTAATCTAAAAAATGACTGAAATACCCTTAGAAACTAAAAAAATGACCAAATAACCCCAAAACCTAAAAAATTACCAAAATTCCCTCAAAACCTACAAAATGACTGAAATATTCTTAGAACCTTTAATCTTGACAAAAATACCCTCGAAACATCCAAAATATCCCAAACCTTTATTTTGGTAATTTAAGAGGTTATAGATGTATTTTGGTCATCTTACAGGTTTAGGGGTATTTTAGTCACTTTAAAGGTTTCAAGGGTGTTTTGGTCATTTTAGATATTTTCTGAGGGTATTTGGTTGTTTTAGAGGTTTAGGGCTATTTTGGTTGATTTATAGGTTTTGGGGTATTTTTGGTAATTTTAGAGGTTTGGGGTTATTTTTTGTCATTTCAGAGGTTTTGGGCGTATTTGGTCATTTTACAAGTTTAGGGGGTATTTTGGTCATTTTATAGGTTTAAGGGTATTTCAGACATTTTTTAGGTTTATGGTGTATTTTTACCATCATATAGGTTTTAGGGGCATTTTTATCATTTTATAGATTTTAGGGGTATTTTGGTCATTTGATAGGTTTTGGGGGTATTTTGGTAATTTCTAAGCTTTACGGGCTATTTCGGTTAATTTTTAGGTTTCGGGGGTATTTTGGTAATTTTTAAGTATTAGGGGTGTTTTAGTAAGTTTTTGGTTTTCGGGGATATTTTGGTTATTTTTTAGGTTTAGGGGGTTATTTCAATCATTTTTTAGGTTTCGAGGGTATTTTGGTAATTTTTAAGTTTCAAGGGTATTTCAGTTAGTTTTTAGGTTTTGGAGGTATTTTTGTCATTTTTTAGGTTTAGGGGGGGTATTTTTGGTATTTTTATGTTTCGAGGGTATTTCAGTCAAATTTTAGGTTTTGTGGGTATTTTGGTCATTTTTTAGGTATAGGGGGTATTTTGGTAATTTTTGGGTTTCAATGGCATTTTGGACATTTTTTAGGTTTCGTGGGTATTTAGTCATTTTTAAGGTTTCGGGGGTATTTTGGTCATTTTTAGGTTTAGGGGCTATTTTGGTAATTTTAAGTGGTTTTTGAGCATATTTAGTGATTTTGGGGGCATTTTGGTCATTTGAGAGATTTCATGGGTATTTTGCTTATTTTAGAGATTTTGAGATATTTTGGTCATTTTAGTAGTTTTTGAGCATAATTAGTGATTTTAGAGGTTTCATGGGCATTTTGCTCATTTTAGAGATTTTGAGGATATTTTGATTTTTTTAGTGGTTTTTGAGCATATTTGGTGATTTTATAAAAATTGGGTTTGGGTAGGGTATGGATATCTATGGGTAAACAAACTGGGTAACAATTGGGTATGGATACTAATTGGGTAAGGTAATTGGGTATCCATGGATAAATTAATTGGGTTGGGTATACCCATACCCTATCCATACTCTATGCATGGCCATCCCTAGATATGTCTCATATAGCATTACCACATTATATCAATATTTATATTAACTTCAGTATGTACTATGTAGGACTCTTCTCATTAAGAGTAAGTGTGTGGTGATCTAATGACTAAACTACAATTGCTAAATGCCAGTTTGGTCACTTACTTTAGCCCACTATAAGAATGTTTACAACCATGCAAAAGAATTATATTATGGTGCCATAACACATGAAATGATGAAATCACACATGGGTTGAGATGTTTGCTTCATGCATTATGTTCATATATGTTCGAATATACATCTACATCTAAATGTCCATGGTGATCCTTTTGATTCTCCTTGTTGATGCCTAAATGCTATCAGTAGACGCGAGTTCAGATTAGAAATTTTGGACCATTTCATGGCAGTAAATAACAATTTAATGCCTTGCTTGGTAAATTGAAGTATTCTGTAGATGAGCATTATTAATTCTTGTGTGTAATAAGGAAATGTTGGATAATAGAATTGAAAGGGATCAAACTTGATTGCATTTCCAATCGTTCTTGTAGAATTTCAGGTGAGGCCTTGCATGCTTGTTGGGTGAAGCCCTCTAAGTACGCAGCCATTATCACGTGATTAGCTCATGGAATCTAGTGGGATTAAGAATGTGATGGGTCAGGAGGAGGGAATTAAACCTCAAATAACACTTAAGGTGGAAAAAAAACATGCAACTCCAGTGATTTACAGTGAGATATTTCTTCTTGTTTTCCAGTTCTAGCCAAACAGTGCGGCCTTGTAATCAAGTAAAGACTTAGATAGGGAACTCACTGTTTTCTTTTTGCCACACCGATCCTGAAACATTTAGCCTTGAGTTGAAAAGAATAATTCTGTTATAGTTGATGACAGGATATGATTGTTTGCATTATGATGTGAACTCATGCACATGTATATACGCAATTGGTTAAAGATGTAATGCTATACAAATAACAATCTTTGATTTAATATGTATTCTTGCCCTGAAGAGGCTCTTCGTGATAAATAATTATAAATAAATAAAAAAAGTATTCTTACTATTCTGCAATTTAACTGCAAAATAACCTCTTTGATTTTATGATGCATGTGGTAATGCATGAGAGTTGGTGATTATTGATTCAATTCCATTTCATATTCAGAGGTGGATTGAAGTTACAACTGAGACTCAGGTGGATGAACTCATAAGTGCTGAAAATCAAGGTTTTATATCTAAAACTCCTGAATTCCAAACCATGGTGTTGCAAACACTGTTGAGGCTGTGGAAGCAGTGGCAAATATATTGTTGAAAGCTGGGATTCACTGTACTGTTACCATAAGGATGTCTCCTTGGAGTGGTGAGTAAGCAATTAGTCACTTAACTCCATGCCATTAGAGTAAATCTAAATAGGAAAACAAAATTATATAATATGATGGACACACTTATCCAAAATTAAATAATATGATGGACACAGATTTCTAAAACTAATAAAAGAAAAAAAAAATTAGAAGTTTCTCAATGTCAGAAAATTTTTGAACACCCCCCCACCCCTCCCCCCAAAAATGTATATATCACCACGAGCGCTTTGTAGAGGAAACCATGAAAAACATCCTTGGTATTAGTGAGATTAGGCTTAGTATGGGATCCTACAGTTGGGAACTCCAGGTGATCTTTCGTTTTCCTCTTGCATGCTCTTCCGTCATGTGACCTCTTGTACTATTAAAAGTAGCATGCTTCCTTCGAATTGTTTTTACAATTTTATTTTCTATTTGTTCAACATTTTCTGTGGGGGTTTATGAATAGATAGAGGACTTAGAACTATTGAATTTTATCTATCTATTTCAGACAGACTTTGCTACTTCTGCTGTAGAATTTTTTCACAGGGTTGATCGCACTGCTAGAATGGTCAGTTTGGACTTGTCACTGTCCTGTACACTGAATACAAATGGGATCTTGTTGCTGCAGTTCGTCAAGCAGAGGAACTTGGTCAGCCTGTAGTAATTCTCGATATTTGTAATTTGATACTTGAAGATGTGTTTCAGATGAATAGGCAGATTTTATGCTACTTAGGCCCAGATTTTAAACAACTAACAATGATCCAGCAATTCTATTTATTCCCCCTAAAGTAGTGTTAGTCAAAATTACAATTCTCATTGATCTTTTTATCATACATGAATGCTAGTCTTAGTTTTCTATATCATACATGAACGCAAGTCTTAGTTTGCTACTGATGGATTGCAAATTCCATATATGGTTCCCTATCTTTTTGTTGCCAATATTTGCACCTTCTTGAATGGTGACCGGTTATTTTCTTATGTCTGCAGGAGGCAGCATTTAGCAGGAAAAGAAGCTTCCAAAACAAGCTTAAGAAGAGAGGTAACACTGTAACTTTGATTTGGGAAAATTATCGTATCTGCATAAACATGAAGTGCATATACTGCAAATATATGAAAGGATGCACTAACACATCAAATTTTGTAGTAGAATAAAATTTGCATTTTTTTTTTTATTTGGGTACAAATTCTCTGAAATTTCCAATAACTAGAGAAGTACAGTTTTGTTATGATACTAAATTTGAGCTTATACTTATGATTTAGCGGGTGTGGCCAATGTCAGGGACGTGTCAATTGTTGAAGAGAATGTGTTATAGGATAAAATGACTAGATTATTAGGAACTTGGTACGTAAAGAAACATAACTTGTCTTTATATATACAAAGGAATCCTAGCAATGTAAATGGTATAATATTTATCTCTTTGAATTATATATATCTAATTAATAAACAGGTCACGAAGTGATATCTCTTTCTCTAAATTTGAATGTGTTCCTTACTTTCTTGGTCCAAAAATGTTCACTTTATAAAAGTCCTTGGGTCAATAATTAGAGTTGCATTCTACATCGATCTTTAGTCAGACTCCCATTTAAAAATGTTCCTTTCACTCTTGTTACTATATGTTCCCATTCTACTTCCCAAGTCCTTATGTCAGTAATTAATGATGGAGAACCTCTTGTCTTTCCATATTTACATGAGTTGATATGTAGATATGTATCTCCAGTTCGTGGGTCTAGTAGAATCTAGAGGTTAAGATCTAACTCAAGCGTATTCCACATGCCTGTTAACTGTTAAGTGGTGATTTTTTTGCACAGGCTGATAATTTAGTGGAAACTAATTTACTGTGTGGTACATGCACTTTGTGGTTATGCTAATTGATTTTGTTGGACCTAGTTGATGCTGAATCGCTGATTGATTGAGCAATCAGACAATCAGGGAGATTTATTTCCATATTTAATGTAATTTTATTATGAGTTATTTCCTTTCCACGTATGGTGTAATTTGAAACGTTACTTAAAAGGGTCCTAGAATTTCACTTTTGTAGAGGCTTGACCATGGATTAATAAAATTTTATTTATAAATTTTCTTCCAATGCTTGGTGTCTACTCCAGGCAAACCAAGATACTAAAGCCTAGATTTCATTTTTCTTTTTCTTTCACCGGTTGATGCCAACTGTAAGTAACTCTAATTGAGTACTCCTAGGTTTTATCTTCCCTCAAACACATTCCCTTTTGAGAGTTCATTGTGTTGCATCACTTTGATCTTGAAAGCTCCCCACCTCTCCTTCTTGTATGTTTTAAGGTAAGTTTGGAAGATCAGTTTACTAAAAACATCGAAGTTGGATAGCTTGAATGAAAATGAAGTCAGGGGATCATTGTTGGGAAAAGTGCAGTTGTGAAACATGTTGAGAATTACAGAACACAGCTTTAAGGCCATTTGGGGTGTGAGAAAAAGAGATTTCTTCCCCATAGTTGTTCCACATTGTGGCCTTTCTTATTCTGTTATTTGCATTCATTCATAGCTTAACAATACAAATTCTTCCTAAAAGTTGTTATTTTGTATGAGATTGACGGTCTTGTTGGCTGCCACTCCCTATATTGTTTTTACATATGCAATAAGGTATCAGTTTAAAACATGGGACATGTTTTGTTCATGGACGGATCTGCCTTATTCATGCGCCAAACTCAAAACACTTCAATTCATGTAAAACTACGACAAAATTAGCTGTCATGTTAAGAAACAACACACATTTTAATAACCATCAAATGACACACACATGATTGTTTAATAACACCCGCACACGTGTGTTATGAATCAACACACAATATCTCAATAATGAAAAAGACAAAAAAAAAAAAAAATTACGATTTATTGAGGTGCCAAAATGATTGATATATAACATCATATTGATATGAGCCACACCGCACTACATCACATCACATTATGGCTTGTTTAGATTGAGTGGAGGGAGGAGAAGTAGAGTAGAGTTGGCCGAAAATTAGCCTAATTTCCGGCCAACTCTACTCTATTCTCCCTCCCTTCTTTAATTTTCGGTCAACTCTACTCTTAATATCAAATATTTGTGAATTAGAACTTTTAATATCAACCATTTGTGAATTTTTTTAGGCTAGTCTTATTGAATGTTTTTTTCCTCAAGTGGATTGAGGAATCACATGAAATTTCTTAAAAGTGGAACAGGGACAAAATATGGGCTGCCAGATTTGGCTCTGTCGCTTTGGGCACTCCATGTGTCAACCACGCAACCTCCAGTTTTCCAACGGTAGAATAGGATTCCAACGGACAACACGTGGTGGACTTTTGCTGTTTCAGACATGGGAGCCACTGGTCAGTGGATCCTTTTTTAGGTTGAGTGGTTAAGGCTTTTTAGCTAGGTTGTCTTTGATGGTTTGTGGACATGATTGATTTATTTACTGGGCAATTATGCCCATCTAGAAGAAATATTAGGCCTTGGTAGGTATCCGACTGCATATAATGGAGAATAGATTCAATCAACAGATATCCCTTGGCCTCCCTCTGTTGATTGAATTGTATTCATATCTAAGAGTGGGATTCCAGCAGCTGGACCATGCTGAAAACTATGTTTAAATTAATGTTAGACTCAAAAAAATTTCACGTGATTGGTCAATAAGTACTGGTGGGGTTTTAAGGAGAACAAAGAAGATGTATTTAAGACGGAAAGTGGAATTTAAACATACATGTTGATAATGTGTGAAATGAAATGGCTAAATGTATTAATTAAAAGAGTGGCTAAAGATGTAAATTGGAGAATTTGAAGATGAAGAGGGAGAAAAGAATTTGAACATGTTGTCACTTATGATAAATTATATCGCAAGTTGAAGATGAAGAGGGAGAAAAGAATATTTATAAACTTGCTAAACAATGGAAATGAAAAAAAGAAACTTAAATGGTGTTTTGTGCATTAAAAATGAAGATCAAAGAGTGAAGAGATGGAAAAGTTTTTCTTACAAGCATGTTTATGAAAGCGAAGTGAAAAATTGTAGAGATTTGGGTAGAGGATAGAAACTGTAGATTTGCTTGAAGAATTAGGATAAATAATGTAAGGGATGCAAAAAGCTGGTGGACCAAATGAAATCCCCATTGAAGTTTGTAAGTGCCTGGGGGATGCAAGATGTATATTGGAATTCACAAGCTTTTTCAATAAGATCTTAACTATTAACAAAAATGTCTAGTAAGTGGTTGAGAAGTACTTTAATATCTATTTACAAGAACAAAAGAGATATTCAAAATTGTATAAATTACCATGAAATTAAACTTATGAGCCATACTATGAAACTCTGAGAGAGAGTGAGTGAACATAGATTAAGACATGAAAGCACAATATCAAATAATCAATTTGCTTTTATGCAAGGATAATCTACTATGCTAGTTGTTTTCTTACTTACATTTATTGGAAAAATATAAAGAGGTCTGTAAAGATCTTGACATGATTTTTATTGACCTAGAGAAAGCATATGATAGCACCTTAAAGAGGTTATGTTATAGGCTTTGGCAAAGAAAGAAGTTCATCTAAATTATACTAAATTGATTAAAGAAATGTGTGATGGAGCTGTAACTAATATGAGAACTAGTGGAGACATTACAAGTGAGTTTCCTATAATTATATGTTCGCATCAAGGATCATCATTATGTCTATATTTTTTTGCAACAGTAATGATGAGCTCACTAAATCAATTTAACAGAAAGTACCTTGGTGCATAGTTGTCAAAATGTGAATTGTATCATGAATCAATTTTTAATTTTTCTGTATCGTGTATCGTATCGTATCGTGTATTGTAAGATACACAAATTTAATAAAATTTATAAAAAATATAGATATACATACATAAAGGGAATATTTATTATAAATTTTGAATATGTTCAATTAATGACTAATTTATTCATCACTTATGTAATAATATTTAACAAGCTAATTAAATAAATCAAACTAGCACGTATTTATAACATACACATTCAAATTGCTTAAATTCAAAAGTGATAATATATTACAAATGACTCAAAAATAATAATTTATTTTCATCATATTGGCTAATCAACCCCATCTGAAGTCAATGCTATTATCATGTTTAAAATTTTGCAAACTTATTTCTTAATTAAAATTTTCTTCAACATCATTAACATTTACTATCTCTTCTTATTATTTTTATTTTAATAATTTTAAAAAATTTCTTCTTGGCATTCTAGTTTCTTTGACTTATAACAATATTGATAAAAACAAAAAATAATTATATTTTCAATTAATATCTTATTCATAATATCGAAAATAAATTTGTAAATATTAAAGTGAAGAATAAGTGTGTATTGTGTAGTCCAAATTTTGTAGAAGAAAGAGAGGAGAAAAAAAACTTATGAATATGTTATTTTATTAGGTTAAATTAAGTAACCTAATAATTTTGTGTTCAAGACAATTCTAACAACTTGTAAGATTCAAATAAAAGTACAAATTTTAACAAAAAATATCATTTTAAAGTATTTGTTTATGTATCATATGATACGTACGATTTTACAATATGATACGATTTATACAATACACACACTGTATCATACGATTCATGAGAACTTATGATATGCCGATACGATATGATTTTTTTTACACACAATATGATACGTATCGTGCGATACTGACAACTATGCCTTGATGCATACTTTTTACAGATAATATAGTTTTAGTAGATGAATTTAAAAGTAGAGTTAATGCTAAGTTAGAAATTTGGAGAGATACTCTAGAATCTAAAGGCTTTTTGACTATGTAGGACTCGAACAAAGTACATGAAATGAAAGTTTGGTAAATGTCGAAACAAAGATGAAAAGGCCATGAGACTGAATAATCAAGAGATACATAGGAATGACAGCTTTCGATATCCTAGATTAATAATTCATAAAGATGGAGAGATCAAAGAGAATGTGAATCATAGAATAAGAGTAAGGTGAATGAAGTAGAGAATCGTATCAAGAGTATTGTGTAATCATAGAATACCTATTGAGTAAAATGTAAAATTTTATAAAATTGCTATAAGACCAACTATGCTCTATGGTTTGTTAGATTGTTAGGAAGTAGCATATTAATAAAATGAGTATAGCTAAAATGAGAATGTTAAGATAAATAAATGAAAATGCATGAAAATATAGAACTCAAAATGAGTAAAACACCTTAAAGTTATGGGTTACCATTATTGATGAAAATATGAGAAAAAATTGGTTGAGATGATTTGGTCACATATTCAGGTGAGAATGTTAATACATCAATAAGAAAAATATGACGGTAAAAAAAAAAAAAAAAAAGGACGACTGTACATTCAAACAGCTAATCTTTTAAATTAAATATGTTGGTAAAATAAACTCATCCACACACTTTCTAAGTTCTGAATGTAAACTTATATCCCTTTATTGTTGCTGATTGATAACTATTGGAAAGAGAGAGGTTGCCGCCCCTTGTAATTGTGTATCACGTTCTACACTTATAGTCTCAATAGCTGTCCGCCAGTCCCTAACTTCCGGAAAATTTGACTATGGTTTATTATTGTTTCAAATGACTTTTTAAGTGACTTTCTTTGAGTGATCATTAATGATAGCTGATCCAGGGAACTAAATTAGCATCTGGGCTGGATAAGCTTTCAGAAAAAGAAAAGATAACCTTTTATGCAAAAATGAAAATATTAAAGCATGTACGGGGAAAAAAGAATATCATTGGTAATTCTTCATTAGCTAAAACAGGGACTATATGAAAGAATTCCCATTTAAATTCATTCCAATGAAACGAATCTAACAAAACAATGACAGGACAGGGAAAACAAGTCACACATTGACCTAAAACAAATTCACATGACCATTCACACACAAACACTAATAATTTATTTTATGCATTCGACATTTATATTAGTTTTTTCATAGCATGTGAATCTTATAATTATATTAGATTCTCATATTGCGATGGATGATACATCTATCGAATGCACGAGATTGATTCTCCTTACTTACTAACAATAAAACACAATTGCATAATTGCTAGGAAGGTCAATCTAAACTACACCAAATGGTAACTATTAGAAAAGTTCATTGCCTATCCTTTTGTACCAAATGCTGAACAAATTCATTGATATTCTTGTCAGAGCTCCCTCCTTCACTGACTGCTTTCTTAGCCAACTCCCTCCATTTACTAGCATTCTTCTTAATCTGCTGGCTCCTCTCTCCTTCCATCACTTCCTTCAAACACATTACAAGTTCTTCTTTTCTCACAACTCCCTTATCATCCTCCTTGGCTCTTAGCCCCACACCCCAAATCTCCTCCACAAACTTTGCATCTGTCAATTGGTCAGCCCACTTTGGCACTCCCACCATAGGTACCCCAAGGCTCAACCCTTCTAGTGTTGAGTTCCACCCACAGTGTGTTACAAAGCAACCAATGGCTTGGTTTTCCAGCATTTCTAGTTGGTTACACCATGTCACAATCAAACCCTTTTCTTTTGTTGAGTCCACAAACCCATCAGGCAATTTATCTTGCTCAGATTCTTTTACAACCCACAGGAAATGCAAGCCACTCTCCTTCAAGCCCCGTGCAATTTCTTCCATTTCTTCTAATGTCAAGGAGACCATGCTTCCAAAAGAGACATACACTACTGACTTAGGTGGCTTTGTTTCTAGCCATTTGATGCAATCATCACTAAGAGGCTCCCATAGACTTGCTCCATATCCTTTGTCATCTTCAATCCGACCATCTAAGTAAGCCGCTGGGACCATTGGTCCGATCAACTTTGCTGGCCAGAGCTTTGATATGCTTCTCGCTTCCTACTCAAACATAAAACACGACATATTTTTGTTTTAGTAAGCGTATAATAAGAAAAAGAAAGGGTCATTTTATGGTACACAATTTTTTTTTGGGTAGGTAAATATTTACCTAATACCAATAATATTATAAAATATATATTAAATAAGGCAATATCCAATATTAACTTGTTAGAACCCCTTTTTGTTTTTCTTGTGTGTGATGGTTTCTAAGAAAACAAAAAAACTTGTGTACAAATAAAAAAAGAAGTATATACTGTAAAATTCTATTCTTTCATGCTGCTTCTATGCTAGTGAGAAGAATGACTACATTGAATTGATGGTAAAAAATCTATAAGTTAACATGATAATTGATAATGGTGATGTTGGTCACATACCTCGGCCTCTAATTCTTCGAAAGTGTTACTAAATATCCAATCAGCCATGTCCAAGTTGGAAAACTGGCTTAATTTCATTGCCAAGTATGCTGGATAACTTTCTGGCAACTTAAGAAAACTTGGTAGGTCAGGGAAGTTCAATGGAGGTAGGCCAGGAATGATTAGTGGTGTAGTTTCAAGCTTCAATGGCAACGAAAGTTTGCCATGGTGTATGAGACAGAATATGTGGGATACAGTGGCTGAATTGGTAAAGAACGGTGCTCCATAAATGCCATGTTGCTTAGCAACATCAAGAGCCCATGGGAAAAATGAATCATACACAACACAACTCACAGGAGAACCAGAGTCTTGAAACTTTTGGATGAGTTCAGATAGAGTTCTTGAGCCATTGGCCTTGAATGACTTCAGGAACAAGTCCACGTTTTTTGCTTGTGCAAAGCCACTCTCATCAAACCCATCGGAGATGGGCTCAACACTAACGTTTGCTGTACAAATGGACTTGAGAGTATAACGAGTTGTAGCCATTGTGGCCTTGACCCCTTTTGAGGCTAAACGTTTTGCAAATTGGAGGAGAGGGTTAATGTGACCCTGGCTTGGATATGGGAGCACCACCACGTGACCTCTATACTCTGTTTCCTCCATTTCTTTATATTATTGTTGTTTCTCCTCAACTATCCTTATTTATAGGAGAGAAACCTGTTTTACAATAAATTTTATCCTAAAAAACTAGGACCACAAACTTTTGGCAAATTGAGGGTGGCCCAAAAAAAGGTGATGGATTCATGTGAAAGTGTAATTACAATTAATTTACTATATCAAATGATTGTGGTAAATATTGAGATTATACTAGCATCTTATCTATACTTTCGTTTTTTTATAAGGAAAATGCTAATGGATATCGTTAGAGTAATGGTTAATAATCCATTTAAAGAAAATTTTTATAAAAAAGAAAAAAAAAAGTAAGGTTTTTCCATTTCTCATAAAGATAGTGTCAAAACTTTCCTAAAATTGATTGTTAACTACTGCCCTAAGGGCACCTGTTAGCATGACCATTTTTATAAAGGGTCCTGTTAACGGATGTACTTAAGACAATTGTTAATAAATTATTTTAGGAAATTTTTGATATCATTTTTATGAGAAATATAAAAAATTTTCAAAAAATTAATTGCTTTAGTTCTTTTCCCATAAAATGCTTCTTAAAATAGTTTCTAAAAACCAATACCTTTAGGCATCCATTTCACTCTCTTATAAATAATTCGATTTTCTTTTATATGAATAATTCAATATCTAGGAGAGGAGGATTTGAATGTTATCTATGCTTCTTACCATGTATCAAAGCCGACGTTTTGTACTTCTATTGAAATCTGTTCATATGAATGCTGCTAGTGTGCCACATAAGACATGAAAATTATTGTGGGAGGGCATTAATTGTTTTTCCTTACTATTTACTTCTCATTTTGCATTCACATTAATTAATTTTCTTTTTTTCCTCTTGCCTTATTATTTGGAAATTATTGTGGAAGGGCATTAATTATTGGGAAATTTTAACCAATGCTCTTGGCATTAATTATTTGGTTTAGCAGTTATTTTTAGAAATATTTTATTTGGAGAATGATAAAACAATACACATTATTGACAACTTTCTATATTTTCTATGCTATGAAAATGGTTTCAAAAATTTCCTATTATAGTTTATTAACAATTTCCTTAAGGGCATCTGTTAACATGATTCTTAATTATTTTTCTTTACTATTTACTTGTTTATTCAACATTCACAATAATTTTTTTTCCTTATTCTCAAAAAAAAATTATTTTTCCTTTTTTCCTCCTTACGAGCTACGATGCTCTATTTTTTTAAAATGGGAAAAATTAACAAATGCCCTAAGAACATTAGTTTAGCAATTATTTTTAGAAACTTTTTAAGGGAAAAGAAAAAAGTAATTGATTTTTTCACAATTTTTTATATTTTCCATGAAAGTGGTATTAAAACTTTTCTAAAATTGTCTATTAATAAATGCTCTAAGTGGTATTAAAATTTTGGGTGATGCCAACGAGTACCCTTAGGGTAATGGTTAACAATCAATTTTAGGAAAATTTTGACACAAAGACAATTAATGTGAATATTGAATGAGCTTCTAATAAATATGGATAAACTGTGTAAAAGTCCTTGTATTGCTTTACTTGTTGAGCGAGTGTTCTCATCAAAGCCCCGATGATACACGTGGTATTATTCATTGTTGATGAGTTCACATTAAAGACCCCATTTTTTTATTCAAAAAAAAGAAAAAAAAAAGATAAACTACCAATGCCCTTGCAAATAAAAGGTATATAAAGATGGAAAAAGAAATGATAATTAATGTGAATGAGCTTCCATATAAGGAAAAACTGTTAATGCATTTTCAAATAAAAGAGCACCTAAAGAGAAAAATAAAGAAAAATAATTAATGTGAATGTTGAATGAGCAAGTAAATAGTAAGGAAAAACAATTAATGCCCTTCCACACAAGTAAAAATATAAAAAATATATTTTTTAAAAAATTAGCTAACCACTTTTCAAAATACTTTAATGTAATTCTCTATCCTATACTCTATTTTATTAAAATATTATTTATTTATTTATATTATTTTTCTCACTTTTCAAAAAATTAGGGTATGTTCGGTAACTGTTTTTTCTCTTTATTTTCTGTTTTCAAAAATAATTTTCTATTTTTGAAACTAAAAAACTTGTTTGGCAACTCAAAATAGACAGAAAACAAAAACTGTTCTTAAAACTCAATTTGTAAAGAAAACTGAAAATATACAAAAGGCTGTTTTTTGTTTCTATTTTTCAAAAGTCAAAAAAAATACGCATTTGATTTAATGAATTTGTCTCATTTAATGAAATAGAATTAGAGTTCAAATCCTAATAACAACATATTTTAGTTTTTTTTTTTTTAATTTCAACTGACCAAACATGTTTTTGATTTCAAAAATACAATAAAACTATTTTTTCTTTATATTCCCAAAAACAAGTTTTTTAAAAATAGAAAACAAAAATTGCTACCAAACATAATCTTAACTTTTCTTTATTTCAATTACCTAAACACAAAAAAATAAAATAAAATAAAATAAGTATTTGGGAGGAATGAACATTGTTTTCTTAAAAATAGAGAAACACTTAAGCAAAATGGTATTTTAGAAGATTATAGGTATGATTTTAAAAACTTGATTGGACAGGCCTATTAAATTGAAACCAAACCCTAGTTTTTCCTGATAAAAATTGTAAAAATTAAAACCTCGATCATAAAAACTGAAATCAAAACTTTTAATTTTTAATTTTTTTTTACCGGTGTAGTTTTCAAAATCATGTATATAAAGAACACATTGCATGTGTCGTTTTTTTACTTGTCTTTTTGTGTAGGGGAATTCATTCCTTGAATCGGTTTCTTTTACCCTATTGATGTTGCCAAGCTCCCTGTCCTGTCATGTGATGTCGTCTCATAGTCTCATTGGAAACGAGCATGACTTGTATTGTTTATAAAAACAAATCAGACGGATTCTAATGTTTGGTAAAAAATACACCGAAATGTAACAATTCATTAGGTAAGATCTCAACAAATCTATCTAATTTCATTGTGTTGTCGTATCTAGTTATTTTTTATTTAACTTTCTTACTTCTTAATCCTATAAACTTTCTTATTTTAACTGTCACTTTCATTTTAGTATTGTAATTCTTTTAATTATAAAAAAAAAGAAAAAAAAAAAACTCTCTATAAATCTTACTATTGTGTCCCCCAAGTATTGTAAATACCTTTTGTTATTCATAAAAAAAAAAAAAAAAATGTAAATACCTTTTGTTAGAGATAGAAAAGCAAGAGCATAGAAAATGGAGAAAATGGAGAAAATGTTAAAAAGTAGAAGGATAGAAAATATTTTAATTTTTTTTATTTGTGTTTAGTTGAGTGATGGAACCGTAGAGGGACGGAAAAATTTTTATTATTTGATTGAGAAGAAAAATGGAAAGATAGAAAATTTGATTTGTATAAATTTATTATCATGCTCATATTAAATTAAAAAAGTAAATCAGATGAACAAAAAAAAAATCCGACGGATAAGTATTAGAAAAAGACAAAAATCAAACTAAAGAAGAAATAAGGATAAAACCAAAGAAAAAGAAAATGAGAAAAAAAGGGAAAACGACCAAACACACGTGTACCTTTCACATGGGTATTTTGGTTTTCACTGGCACGGAAAAATAATTTCATGTTTTCTTTTTAATTTTCTTTCCAATTTGGATAAAAAACATTTTGGTAGACAAGTTCTACAAGTTTTTCCTCCTTTCATCTGTCTAACCAAACATCTTCAAAAATCATATTCTTTCTATTTTTCTCTTCTCATTTTTCCACCCTTCTAAAATCCACCAAATCAAACGGACCCTTAAACTAAACTCAACTCAGACCCACTCCCGCCTTTCCTCTCAAGCTATTCTAGGACTTACTGTTAGGATTCTGGGATGTTCGCGTAGCACCTTTCTATGTTAGACTCAAAGCTGAACATGACAAGCTATTTGAGGTTGACATTGACATACAGTAACAGGATCTAGACCATTCAAGAAAACAAAAAATTATGTCTCACATATCCGTGGGATCCATTTGCTATGACAGAGATGGAATATACACCAGAAACAAAGTAAACAATCTCTTAGAAAACATGAGTAATGACTAACAAGCATTCGAGAAATGACTAGTAAACACAAGTTATTGCACCCAAAATTGCGACTTGTGTGTATCAGCCATCAGGTAGTGTGTAAGATCATATGTCGGTTGGTAGATATGCAAGGTGTACATACATAACTAGAGTTTTTGTGTGAGGGACTGTTTTATAGTCATAAGCCAAATTAAATTTCTTTTTCTCTTTCATTACGTAGAACAGAAAAATTCATCCAAAAAACATAAGTAGAACAGAAATCTGTCATTAAAAAGTCATTTAATTAGTGCAAGTCGGCAGGGATCCTATGGGTCAATGATTAACATTTGCTGTCTGCAACATTAGGACATGGTTTGTACTTTGTAGTGACCATTTTTAAGGTTGATTATCCCAGAGCTCTAATTCAACTTTAAACTTTAATTGCAGGTTCTAAATTCTAAGGTTTTTTTTTTTTTTTTTTTTTTTGGAGAAGATAAATTCTAAGATTGATTATCCCAGAGTTCTAATTCAACTTCAATTGCAAGTTCCAAATTCTAATCCTGGGTGTAGTTGACTTGCAGTAAAGTCTTGAACATTTTTTATTATAAAATTTTGGGTAATGTTAATCGGTACTCTTAGAGTATTTATTAATAAACAATTTTAAGAAAGATTTATTTCATTTTTACGGAAAATATAAAAAAAAAAGTATCAAAATATTTATTTACTTTTTTATTTTTTTATGCATAAAATGTTTTTAAAAATAACTTTTAAACAGATGTTTTTAACTTTTTTATTTTAATTTTTTTAGGAGAGTATTTATTTATTCTAATAATGTATTTTTTATCCTTTGCATAATCTAAATCTTTTAAGAAAAAATGTATTTTGTATCAAATGATAAATTCATTGGGTTTTTTTTTTTTTTTTTTTCCCTTCATTTTTAAGATAAGGTGTGGCCCTCTAGCCTGCCGTTTTATGATTTTATCACCCAAAAATATAATATAAAAAACAAAAACAAAAGCAAATGATAAAACAAAACAAGAGAGTAGGAAGAGATAAGGTTTAGCCTTGATCACGTATTTCGATGTCGACGTCGAGGTTGGGTGAAGGAGGTGGAACACTACAATTTTGATTTTGCCCGGCTGTAAAGAAGTTTCTTCCTTTCTATGATCTTCTTCTTTTCTATTACTTTTTTATTTTATTAAATAAAGGAGGAAAATTTAAATTCGAATTCTCTTATGAAGAAAAATAAGACTTTTGGCATATCCAGAAAAAACACTACTTTGGATTTTTTTTTTGGGGGTGGGGTTTGTGGGGGCCTTGGTTTGTGACGTTATTGAAGGCATGAAAAAAGTTTTATATTTTTATGTGTAGCATTTACATAGCCCACAATTTCTATAAATTTTTGTGGTATATCTATAAAGCACGGGTGCATTTCGGAACTTGGGTGCGGGTGCGGGTGCAGGTGCGGAACTTGGTAATTTTTGAAAAAGGTGGGTGTGGGTGCGGCGGGACTCGGTGATTAAAAAATAATTAAAAATATTTTTATTTATATTTTTAATATATTACTAAGCATATTTTTTCACATTATATAAACATATACCAAATTTAAGAGCAATATTAGATAATAACTAAAACATTGTCACCAATACCATTACAAAGCAGTCAAACATTGTCACCAATCTACAATTAAAATTACAACCTGCAACTACAAAACCCAACTCCCACAAGAACCGAAAAAACAAGCAAAAAAAAAAACACAGCAAGCACACAAACACAGCAAACACAAACAAGCACACAGACACAACAGACATAGAGAGAAATTGTAAAAAACAGAGAAAAGAGATGAGGGACGGAGTGAGAGAGAGCACACTTCAAGCCGAGAGGGAGAGCACAGAGAAGAGAGATGAGGGACGGAGTGAGAGAGAGTATTTGGAGTCTTTGGATGAAGTGAGAGTGCGTGAGATTCTTAGGGTTTTAGGTTATAGTCCAAACGGTGCGTTTTGCACCTTTTTTTTTTTTTTTTTTTTTTTGAATTTCGGCCTAAACTGGCCATTTCGGTGGTTTCGGCCGATACGGCCTGAGTCGGCCCGATTTGAGCCGCGTTGGTGCGAGTCGGGGACTCCACGTGGCAGGACGCGGCCTGACGCGTCACGAATGCGTGGTCAGCGATGTCCCTCCAGCGTCACCGAGTCCCGCCGAGTCCGACGCGGGTGCGGCTCCTCCAGAGTCGCATCCATGCATTCCAATGGTATATATTATTATATTGTTTTTAACATTATTATTTTACCATATAAATTATTATTCTTTCCGATATTAATAATTTTTGAAAAACAATCTCATTTTCTTATGTGTAGTAGCAATCTTAAAAAGAGTTAAAAAATTATCTCTTAACTTTTCTTATTTAATTTTGTGTTTTTCTTATTTAGCTTTGCATGAGATAAACAATTGTTTTCTAGAAAATTTTAGCATAAACAATTTTATTTCATGTCAATCTAAATAAGGAAAGTTAAAACTTAAGAGATAGTTTTTCTTTTAACCCATTTTTATACGATACTACTAAACATTGCAAGATGTGAAAAATGGTTTCTATCGAAACAAATGAAGTAATATATGTATAAACTCTCCCATCCAAAAAATAAGTAAGTCATTTTTTTTCAAATTTTTTATTAAAATATTGAAAAATATATCGCAATTATTAAAACTAACAACAAAAATTTTCAACAAAAAGCTAGAATCTAGATCGGTGAGGTTTTGATCTTGTAAAATTAATAATTGATGTTAAAAAAATATTAGCAACGAAATGTGTTATACCATGTTGTATATGCTAGAGTGGATGCGGAAGGGAAAGTATAGAATAGGAACACCGAGAACACGAGAGTTACGTGGTTCAACCTTGTTGGCCTACATCCACGGAGGAATCCCATAAAGGCTACATCTTTATTATAAAAGAGTGCAGTACAATAACATGTGTTACAATGAACCCTAACATGAGTATATATATAGGCAACTAAACCCTAGACTACTAGTACAAATAGGAGTGGGCTTGGGCCTATTACATTGGGCTAATATGTCTAATATATCTCTAACACCCTCCATCAAACTCAAGGTGGAATCTCAAGGAAGGCTTCAGGTTGGATAAGTATGAAAAGATCACTTGGAGATACCTTGAAGAATGCCTTTGAATAGACCATAATGAATAATGTGCCAATTGACCAATTTTGGAGTTTCAAATGAAGAAACAGAGTCCAAAATCGAAATCTACGCGAAAAACTGAGCAAGATAGGCACTTTCAAAAATTTTAACTTTTGGTCAAAAGTTAACGCAAAAGTCAAAGTCAACGAAAGACAAAGTAAACGGATCTTGGTGAAAGTCAACGGTTAGTCGACGGCTACATGGTCCGAGTCGGGTCACAAATTGGGCTATAAAGATGGTGACGTTATCCCGATGACGTGGCACTAACCTGGACTAGGGCTGACGTGGCTAGGGCTTGTGTGGCGTTGATGTGGCTAGATGACATCATCAGATGACGTCAGACTAACATCAGCAGAAGTCTTTCACAGCATTGTGGTGTGTGCATTCCTTGGTAGCGCGTGGATCTAACGGTGTGCGCATGGCGGCACGTCATTCATCAGATAAAGGCCGAATTTCACAGTTTGACAGATCGGGGGGCTACAAGGTCGTCATGGCGGCGTGTGTGGCCAAAGTCTGATTTGGGAGTCGAGAACTTTCGGCGGCGCATGCGATTGTGCTGGAATCTCTTTATGGAGCGTGGTGGCACGTGAAGCTTCTGGTGGTGACCAACTTTCTGGGTTTTGGTCGCGGGATGCAATGGAGTACGTTTGTGGCGTTAGTTTCATCAAGTGAAGGCTTGATGTGCGCAGATCTAAGAAGGTAAGTCACGGTTTGCTTGGTTGTTGAATTTTGACATAGCACTGAGCCACGGTGGCTGCTAGATGCCGTGGAGTCTAGATCCAGCAAACAAGCATGTGTGACTTTAGACAGTGGTGTGCACATGAGAATCTTCTTTGCTTGCTAGAGATGTTTATTTGATGCCAAGAATGAAGTTTAGCTCTGATACCATGTTAAACAAATATTAGCAATGCGATGTGTTATATCATGTTGTATATACTAGAGTGGATGCGGAAGGAGAAGTATAGAATAGGAACACCGAGAACATGAGGGTTATGTGATTCAGCCTTGTCGGCCTACATCCACGGCCTACATCCACGGAAGAATCCTTTGGGGTGAGTTTGGTTGGGGTGAAAACAAAGAGGATAGAAAATAGGTAAAAGAAAATAGGGTGGAAAATGCTTTTTTCCACTATTTGATTGGGGAAGGAAAATAGGAGAGACAGAAAACAGGGGAGAAAGTTTTCTCTCTTGGGCCCACTTTTTTAATCCTCCCAAATCGGGAGGAAAATGTGGAGAGAAAAGTGTTGTGAAAGAACTTTTACACAAATACCCTCACCTACCCCTCATTAATGACTTGATGACTTTCTCTTCTCATCCTTATCACTTTTGCCTCTTCTCATCCTTACCTTCACAGCACACCAACGTCCAGGTTCTCTTCTCTCTCTTTTATTATTATTATTATTATTATTATTATTATTTTTTAACGTGACCTGATCAAGTTGATACAAAATCTTTTACCCAGTTAAATTTATATATACACTATTGTAATTTTTACATTATAATAATAAAAATAATAATATAAATTTATATGTATGATGTGGTAAATTTTATATTATTTAATAAATACAAATAAATCTATTTCTTACATATTATATAACAAGAGTATAATAGTCAATTTATATTAATTACATTTTCCATCATTCCCTTTTTCTCTCCAACTAAACAAAAGAATTTTTTCACCCTCCAACCAAACACACAAGAGGGAAAATCAAATATTTTCTATCCTCTTACTTTTCCATCCTCCCATTTTTCCACTCCTCCAACCAAACGGACCCTTAAGGGCAACATCTTAATTATATAAGAGTGTAGTATAATAACCTGTATTACAATGAACCCTAACATGAATATATATAGACGACTAAACTCTAAACTACTAATACATGTAGGAGTGAATTTGGACCTATTACATTAGGCAAATATGTCTAATATATCTCTAACAATTGATACCTATTAAACTTAATAAAGGTGATAAGTCATAATTAGTGGATAATAAGATTTAATATGAACATATTGTTAGTTTGTTACTACCACTTTTATTCTCCATAAATTATAACTACCCTCGAAAAAATTCTGCACAACTAACATAATTTTTCCATGTGAGTTTGAGTAAGCAAAGTCAAAAGTGGAAAGAGAGATTATAATTATTTTAGAAGGTTGTGTACAGCTGAAGGCAGTACGGCCAATTGCCGGGACTCCAGGACAAGAGAGAATTAGCGTGTGTTTGGTTCCACTTTTTGGAGCTAAAATGCACTTCTTTTTCAGCTGAAAACCCAAACTGTGTTTGGTGCCGCACTGTAGATGCACGTTGTAAAAAAAGTTTAGCTTACTTTTAGTATTTTTTTAATTGAAATCTCATTTTGTTTTAATGAGAAACTAGTATATCATACGCTAACTAAATGAAATATGAAGATTAAAATTCATTGCTATTTGCCATTGTATATTTAAACAAAAAGAGATATCCAATTAAAAAAGTATGGAAGGTAAATTAAACATTTTCCAAAAAGTCGATTTTCCAAATACAATCATGTGACAGTTGGGGAGTTATAAATGCAAAACATTACAAGCGCGTTGTTAATGCTTTTGAAGATTGATTTGAGGACAGCCCATGGAAAATGGCCAATTGCCGCTGATTGTGGTCACAATCTTGCTAAGCGAATTATTCATACTTTCAATGTGAAAAAGGGGAAAATTATTTTTATCTTAATAGCATGGCTTCGTAAGATTCTGCAACAAAAATTATATAGACATTATACATGTGCTCTTGAACATATACACGGCTATACACACATATATTAATTGATATCTGAATGTAAGAACACCAACAATATAATGGTATATATATATATATATATATATATATATCCACTTGGCATACTTGATAGTACTAGCTCCGACCCAATTATTTTGTTTACCAAACTGCAAAGTGAGGTAAAGCAACTTGTCTAAAAGAAGAGGCTGCCGGCCTGCCACGTGAATCTTGTCCAATATATGCCGCTGCATAACAAAATCATGTTTGTGTTATTGTTTACCCAATTTTGTTTAACATTATAGTAATGCTACCATAATTTCAAAGCAACTTCATAACAAATTTTAGGTGAGAACTTTTTATTAGAGCACTAGCATTAGATGTACTAAATATTGAATATTTTATTTCACATAGTGTCTTTCTGATCTCTCTCTCTCTTCCCTCTCCTCTCTGCTTGCTTTGTTTATTTGAGCTCTCTCTATATTTTTCCTTACCTCTTTGCCTCCCTCACCGATCAAGCCTATGTTTGAAGTCGCCACCACTGTTGGTATGAAGCCCATCTCAGCCACGATCTAAAGTTGGTCTGGGCTACTACTACTGATCTAAAAGCACCACTGTCAAATAGGAAAAGCCACCATTAGCTGAATTTCTCTAGCTCTTGTACCAACTTGTTCTTATTTTTAATATGGTGGTGGCTATTTTTGTGTTTTTTTTTTTTTTTTTTTTTTTTTTTTTTGTTGTAGTTTAGGTTTGTTAGGGGGACCACAATTTGATTCCCTACAACCACTCTAAAAATAGACCCGCAAGGCGCAATGTCAAATGTCATAAAAGATTTGAGTGTATCTTCCTCATCACCAATTGGTTATGAGGTGGAATGACACAGCTCACGGTTCGACAAATAGTTCCAGAGTCAAGATCATGGGTTCGAGTCATAAGAGTGTCATTGTGAGGGAGGGATTGTTGAGGGAACCACAATTTGACTCCCTGCAACCACTCTAAAAATAGGCCCGCATGGCATAAAGTTGAATGTCATAAAAGATTTGAATGTGTTTTATTCATCACCAATTGGTTTTGAGGTGAAATGGCATAGCTCACGGTCTGACAAGGTTAATTTGATTTTTGGTGTGTTAAAATATGATTTATTTATTTTTTTTACTTCTGATACTAATGTTCTTAGTTCTAATTTGTATCTATTACTAATATCTTTTTTTATCCACTAATAATAATTTATTACTTAAAAGTTATTATGAAATTATTATAAAAATGTTGTGAATATAATATTACTAAATTGAAATTGCCATAGTTTTTGAATTTTTTTTGATCAAGCTAAAGGGCAATAGCCATGGATGATGGAACCCCCAAAAAAAAAAAAAGGATAGGGTTGGGGGGGGGGGGGGGGGGGAGGGGGAAGCAATCATAGTTTTTAAACTAAACTACCCTTATTCATGAAAAATTTTTAGGTATTCTCAAAGTACAGAAATATGGTACTCTCTCCTCTTACATTCATCGTGGATTCCACCATGAATGTGAGAGAAGGGAACATCATTCTCCGTGCTCCTTGAGAATTACATCCCCATTAAATAAAATAAAAAAAGTAACACATTTTTTTATTCAAAAAATTGTGTATGGACAGTTCAATTTTTTTTTTTTTTAAATAGTACAAGCCAAAGGAAGATGAGCACATTAAAAAAACACTACTGAGAAGTACAAGAAAAACCAAAAAACAAAGAAGTAGAAAAAAAGAACAAAGAAAAAAGAAAGAAAAAAAAAAGTGGCAAGAATGACGCCCAGATGAAAAAGAAATAAATAAAAAAACTGCCAAGAAAAAAGCCCCAAAAAAAGAAAAAAGAAAAAAAGAAACACAAATGGCAAGAACAACGCTCATGTGCACTGTGCACATGGGCATTTTGAACAGCTCAAATTGAGCTTTTCTCTCTCCCCACTCCCCCCCTCCCCCTAGTTTTCGGTGCACATGGGCATTTTGAACAACTTAAATTGAGCTTTTCTCCCCCCCCCCCCCCCCTCTTCGGTTTTCTCCCCATTTTTGGGAGAAACCATTTTGGTGGGGTCAGGTGGGAGAAAACACCTGGGCCCCACCACTTTTTTTCCCTCTTCCTCTCCCAACCAAACAACCACTTAAAATGCCATCTCTCCATTTTTCTCTCCTAAATTTTCCATCAACCTTAAAATCCCTCTAAACAAACATACCTTAAATTTCCTAATTTTAAAAGAGTTTTATAATTAGAAACATAATTACATAAATTTCGGATCTATTTTCAAGCCAGTGGTGACTTGTGGTACTAGTAAACTCAAAAAGGTGCTTTAAGACCTCCCATCTTCATATCAATGATTAGTTTAATCCATAAATGCATAAAATTAAAAGATTTGGTTCTACTCCCTTTTCCAACATCTTGAACTCTTCCACTTTTAATTTCATTAATTTAAAAAAAGAAAGGTTTTCTTCATTTAATGTTTCAAAAATTAAGGAGTATGAGAAATATCTAGGGCTTCCAGCGGTGGTGGGGAGAAAGAAGAAGAAAAGTTTAATTTATATTAAAGAAAGGATTTGGGGTAAACTTAAAAGTTGGAAGGCGAAACTCTTGTCACAAGCCAGAAGAGAGGTTCTATTGAAAGCTATTGTCCAAGCCATTCCCACTTTTGCTATGAGTTGTTCTAAACTTCCCATGAGTTTATGCCATGAGATTGAGGTTATGATAAAAAATTTCTTTTGGGGTCAATGTGGTGAAAGGAGAAAGATTCATTGGAAAAAATGGGAGACTTTGTGTTTACCAAAGAGTGAAGGGCGGATGGGCTTTAAAGAGCTAAGAAAATTCAACGATGCCATGTTAGCAAAGCAAGTGTGGAGGCTAGTCCATGACAAGGAATCTCTATTTTATCGGGTTTTCAAGGCAAAGGTTTTCCCATCAGGTGATATCTTTCCAGCACAAGTCAAATTGGGGTCCTATGCTTGGCAAAGTATCCTAATGCTCGGTATTTAATTGCGGCAGGTGCTAGATACTGAATTAGCAATGGCCTCACAACCCGAATCTACCATGACTGTTGGCTGCCAGGTGAAGGTTCAGGCAAGGTCATCTCACCTATCTTTGTGCTACCTGATGATGCAAAGGTGGCAGACCTCATAGATGCTAACTCGGGATGGTGGAACGTGTATCTGTTGGAAAGGTGCTTTCTGCCGTTTGAGGCACAAAAAATTAAGTCTATCCCACTCTGTCTTACACCCCAGGAAGACACCTCGATCTAGCCAAAATCCAAGGATGGTCAGTACTCTGTTAAGGCAGGATACCAGCTCTTGTGCGATATGGAAATCAGTGGTTTAGCTTCAGGGTCAGATAATGAGGTGAACAAGAAATTTTGGTCAGGCCTTTGGAGAATGAAAGTGCCAAATAAAGTAAAGACCTTTGCGTGGCAGGCTTGTACAGAGTTGCTCCCTACGTTGGAAAATTTGACGAAGCGAAAGTTGGTGCTTTTCAACAGCTACGTAAGCTGTAACAGGGAGCCCGAGACAGTGGTTCATGCTTTATGGGGCTGTGAAAATGTGAAGGAGGCCTGGGGTACTAACTTTGATGAGTTGCGTAATGCGATGAATCATGTTTTCTCTTTTGTTGATCTTTTCAGGTTAGTGATGCAGAATCCTCGAGGAGCTGAGGGCTTTATCACGATTTGTTGGTTTATTTGGAATTGACGCAATCAAATCACAGCTAAGGAGATATATGAGAGAAAAGGAATTTGGGAAAAACTGAACTGAATTATATTAATTTAGTTTATGCCTTTATATACACCATTAACTTCCACTTAGAACCAATAGCAGAAGACGTTAAGCCTAATAACAGAATAACAAACTCTCTCACGTGTGACTTACATCCTACTCACGTGTCAACACTAATAACAGAAAATAAAACTAAAGCTACAAGTCGTATGTACAAAACAGTTACTAAACTACAAGAACTTCAGGTAGTTCTTCTTGAACCTCTGCTATACATGTTGAGACTTGCATCTTCTGATCTCCACGCTTACTGCCTTGATCTTGATACTCCCCCTCAAGATGGACTTTAGGTTGATAGATGTTGATAAGTCCCATCTTGGATAAGAGTTCTGAAAACTGCTTATGACTCAAGGCCTTAGTGAGTAGATCTGCTAATTGGGACTGAGTTCTAACATGAATGAGCTTGATAACCCTCTCCAACACTTTATTCCTCACAACATGACAATCAATTTCTATATGCTTCGTTCGTTCATGGAAAACAGGATTAGAACCTATGTGAAGAGCTGCCTGGCTGTCACAGAACAGCAACGCTTCTCTACTGTGACTAACTTGAAGATCCTTTAACAAATAGAGAATCCAAACTATTTCACAAGTTGAGACTGCCATTGCCCTGTACTCTGCCTCTGCAGAGGACCTGGACACAGTGGACTGTTTCTTTGATTTCCATGAAACTAAGGAATCTCCAATGAATATACAATATCCAGTGACTGACCTTCTGGTATCTGGACATGAAGCCCAGTTCGAATCTGTAAAACCTTTCACATGCAACTCTGATTTGGCTGAGAAGAAAATACCTTTGCCAGGTTCATTCTTCAAGTATTGCAGAATCTTCAGTGCTGCTTCAAGGTGAGGTTTTCTTGGTTTAGCCATAAATTGGCTTAGCTTGTGGACTGCAAAAGTAATATCTGGTCTAGTGATGCTTAGGTATAGAAGCCTTCCCACCAATCTTCTATACTGCCCTGGGTCATCAAGCAATAGGCCTTCATGTTTGCTGAGTTTGAGGTTCGGATCCATAGGAATTTTGACAGGTTTGCATCCAAGTAGCCCTGCATCTTCTAAAATCTCAAGTGCATACTTCCTTTGACACAAGGAGATGCCTTTTTCTGTCCTAGCTACTTCCAAACCAAGAAAATATCTCAATGCACCCAAATCCTTTAACTGAAATTTCTGATTCAACATCACCTTAAACTGATCAACTTGCTCCTTATCATTGCTGGCTATGAGCACATCATCAACATAAACTAACAAAATAATGAATGAATCTCCTTGTTGCCTGGTAAAGAGTGAGTAGTCTGCCTTAGATTGAATGAACCCAAGCTGAATCAGTGTGCTTGAAAACTTTGAAAACCATTGTCTTGAGGCCTGTTTAAGGCCATAAAGAGACTTGTTCAGCCTACATACAAGTTGCTCACCATGCTCCCCCTTGCTGTGAAAACCAGGTGGAAGAGCCATGTACACTTCTTCATGTAAGTCACCATGAAGAAATGCATTGTTGACATCAAGTTGGCTAAGGAACCAGCCCTTCACAGCAGCCACAGCCAGCACACACTTCACAGAAACCATTTTGGCAACAGGGCTGAAGGTTTCAAGGTAATCCAATCCTTCCTTTTGAGTAAATCCCTTTGCAACCAGCCTAGCTTTATATCTCTCAATAGACCCATCAGCCTTATATTTAATCCTATAGACCCATTTGCACCCTATAGGATGTTTATCAAGGGGCAAAGGAGTGATAGTCCATGTGTTATTGGCTTCCAAGGCAGCAATTTCAGCATCCATGGCATCTTGCCACTTAGGGTCAGCCACTGCTTGTGAAAAGTATTGAGGTTCTGTGTTGGTGCAAATGGAGCAACAGAAGGATTTGTAGGGAGGAGATAATGTGGCATAAGAGAGATAAGAAGAAAGAGGGTGTGAAGTACCTGATTGGAACTGATTGGCAATGGATGCAGAGGAAACTTGGTTACAATGATAAGCCTTAAGATAGGATGGAGGTTTAGACACCCTACTAGACTTTCTAGGAGCATCAGAATGCACACTTGGATCAGCAGAAACAGCATGATCAAGAACATCAGTAGCAACATGATCAAAGGCATCAGGAAAAGCCTGATCATCTGTGTCAAGATCATGATGAATTTGGACAAAAGAATCAGCACTGACAGAGGAGACAAAATCAAGAAAAACATGGGGAACAGAAGGAATCCTAGGCAAAGGAATTAAATCAGATGAAGGAAGAGGAGTATTTGAATCAAAAGGAAAAACCTTTTCATGAAAGATGACATCTCTAGAGATGAAAATAGAATGAGATTGAAGGTCAAATAGCTTGTAACCTTTGATGTTAAAAGGATATCCTAAGAAAACTGCCTTCTTAGCTCTAGGAGTGAACTTATTTTTATGAGGAGTGACATCAGTAGCAAAACAAAGGCAGCCAAAAATCCTAAGGTGAGAGTAAGAAGGAATTTTATTGAAGAGCACCTCATATGGAGACTTGTTCTGTAGAAAAGGAGTGGGAAGTCTATTAATCAAATAGACTGCAGTGAGTACACAATCTCCCCAGAAAACAAGAGGAAGTTTGGACTGAAGTTGTAAGGCCCTAGCTGTTGCAAGAATGTGCTGATGTTTTCTCTCCACAACTGAATTCTGTTGTGGAGTGTAAACACAGCTTTGTTGATGAATAATGCCTTTAGAATTGTAAAAATCAATCATGTTAAATTCTAAAGCATTATCAGTTCTGATGGCCTTAATTATGGTTTGAAATTGAGTGTATATCATATTGTAAAATGAGACAATCAATGGTCTAACTTCGGATTTAGTTTTCATGAGAAAAACCCAAGTAGCCCTTGATGCATCATCAACAATTGTAAGAAAATATCTATGACCAGCAGTAGTGGAAATGGAAAATGGCCCCTAAACATCCATGTGAACAAGATCAAAAGAATGAATAGCTCTTTTATTATCAAAAGGAAAAGGTAATCTCTTTTGTTTGGCCAAAGGACATACAATGCAGTCTTTAGTACAACAATTTTGTAAGAAAGGATAAAGATGACTTAAAGAATGAATTTTCATGTCTGAGGGATGTCCTAATCTAGAATGCCATAGAGAATACAAATTGGCATGAGAAACAGCAGAAGAAGAAGCAGTGAAAGAAACAAACTTATTCTTGAAAAGGAAATCATCAAGAGACTTGGAAGCTTTGGAAAGGCTAGATCCTTGTAACAGATAGAGTCCATCATGCATTTTGCCCATTCCAATCGTGTTCCAAGAGGTAAGGGCCTGTATAAAACAGTAATTGGAAAGGAATACAACACAAAGAGCCTGAGAATGAGTCAAGGCACTAACAGATATCAAGTTAAAGGAAAAGGAAGGTACACACAGAACATTGGTTAGGGTAATATGTGATGAAAGCTTAATTGTACCAACATGAGTCACAAGAGCAGCCTCCCCATTAGGCAATTCAACCATAGTGTGTGAAATTGCAGCAAAAGAAGTCAATAAATGCATTGAACAGACTATGTGATATGTAGCACCAGTATCTATAACCCAAGTTTCCACACCAAAAGCCTTTCTATTCACAATTTTAGCAGAAAAGACTGAATGTGGTGAACAAGAAACATTACCTGCTACAGCATTGGATGGCAAAGAAACAGCATTGACCATGTGAGGTTCTTGAACTGTTGAATTGTGATGAACTCAAATTAAGGATAGAAGCTGTTGGTACTGATCAGGAGTGAATGCAGGTACTTGAGCAGTGACAACATTTGGGGCATGATTGTGATCAGCATTTGGAGCCAAACAAAAACCTTGAAACTGATTTGCAGCATGGTTGTGATCAGTATTTGGAGCCAAACAATGACCTTGAAACTGATTTGCAAGGGTTGAAACTTGATGAGCCATCATATTTTTGTTCTTGAACTTGTAACCCGGGGGAAAGCCATGGAGTTTGTAACATTTATCCACAGTATGACCTAACTTACCACAGTGGGTACATAAAGGTCTTTCCTTTCCTCTTGGGTTGTTGCCTGAGCTCTTGGTAGCCAAAACTGTAGACTCAACTCTAACAGAATTTGTTACAGATCTTTGCATTTCCTCTTGAATAAACAAGGAATGAGCCTTATTAACAGAAAGCAATGGATCCATGAGCAGAATTTGTGTTCTAACTTGAGAAAACACATCATTGACTCCCATGAGAAACTTCATTGTGGCTTCTTTGGCTTGAAGATCCTTCAATTTCTGATTGATGTTGCACACACACTTACCACAAGTGCATTGAGGAAATGGACTAAGGTTCTGAAGCTGATCCCACAAGATTTTAAGCTGAGTGAAATAGTCAGTGAGTGATTGCTCTCCCTGATGAATCTCAGCAACTTGTTTCTGGATGTTGAAAATCTTTGTACCATTTCCTTGACTGAATGTATCTCGAAGCTCAGTCCAAATTTCAAGTGCAGTATCCCTATATATAATACTACCTTGAAGCTTTGGTGATACTGAGTTGATGATCCACGTACCAACTATGTTATCAGCACGAATCCATGCTTGAATGGCCGTTGGTGAATTCAACAATGGAGAAGAGATGGTAATAGAACCATCTATGAAACCAAGCTTATTTTTGCCAATCAAGGACTTCCTCACTGATCTTGCCCAGGCAGAGTAATTTTCTTCTCCAATTAAAGGCTGAGAAGTAAGAACAGCTCCTGGATTTTCTCCAGGATGTAAAAACAGAGGATCGCTGAAATGATATGAATCTTGCGAAGAAGATGAAGATTCAGTGGTGGAAGTGTTTGCGGCTGCTGTGTTTGCCATTCGAAGCAAGAAAAAGAGAAAGCTTGAAAGGATTATGAAAAAGGAGAAAGCTTGAGAAGAAGCAACAATGGCGGACGAAGAGAAAAGAAATTCCCAAATCTTTGTCAAACCCTAGAATTTTAGACTTCTAGAGAGAGAGAGAGCTCTGATACCATATGAGAGAAAAGGAATTTGGGAAAAACTGAACTGAATTATATTAATTTAGTTTATGCCTTTATATACACCATTAACTTCCACTCAGAACCAATAGCAGAAGACGTTAAGCCTAATAACAGAATAACAAACTCTCTCACGTGTGACTTACATCCTACTCACGTGTCAACACTAATAACAGAAAATAAAACTAAAGCTACAAGTCGTATGTACAAAACAGTTACTAAACTACAAGAACTTCAGGTAGTTCTTCTTGAACCTCTGCTATACATGTTGAGACTTGCATCTTCTGATCTCCACGCTTACTGCCTTGATCTTGATAATAGTGGCACACTTGGAGAAGACCTCGGACCTAGCTCAGCATTACCTAATGGAGTTCCATTAGCTATGTAAGAAGCCTGTCACAAAGAAGCTGCCGAAGAAAGTCATTTAGAAGCCACCACATGCAGGCTTGTTAAAAACGAACTTTGATGGTGCGGTTTTTGAAGATTTGGGAGCAGCGGGTATTGGTGTTGTGGTTCGAAATTCCTCTAGCAAAGTTTTGGCGGCCTTATCCGAGATCATTCCTGTGCTCTCATCCATAGTAGCCTTGGAAACAATCGCAGTTAGAAGGGCAGCTCTTTTACTTCTTGACCTTGGTCTCAACGGCTTAATTCTGGAAAGGGACTTAGAAGAATCAATTTTGGCAATTAAAAATTGGTGTTTTCATCATCCTTTGGTGGGTCATTTAATTAAAGACATCATGTCTTCAGTTAGCACTTTTCAGTATTCCTCTTTTTTTCATACACGTCGGCAAGGCACTGTTTTAGCATATGCTCTAGCTCGAAGAGCGAGATTTTCTTTTCTTGTTTTAGTTTGGATGAATTCTGTTCCTTTGGATATTCAAAAGGTTTATGTATTAGATTTTTCAGCAATAAATTAATTTCGGCCTGTTTGTCAGGTCTGTTTCTAAAAAAAAAATGTTAATTTTCATGTTCTTTTATATATTCCAGTTTCACAAAATATCAAAAGGCCAAAAGAAAAATAAGACTAGAGAGATAGAGAGACAGAGTGAGAAATTGGTGTAAAAGAGAGTATGAAATTGGCTTTGGTTTCAGGCGCATATGATCTAAACTTCTTAACAACACTATCAAAGCTTGATACAATGCTTTAACAACATATGGGGTTTTTAAAAGGTATGTGTTTTTTTGTCTTTATTTATATTTCTAGAAAGTGTTTAATCTTTGTAAGTGATTAAGGTACTTAAATGTAAGTAAAATTAAACGTAAGATATGATAGTATAAGTTTATATTTCCATGTTCAATTATTGATTTATTTTTAATCTCTTGGCATGTATATTTAGTTTTGCGAATTAGAAATTATAAACCTTAAATCTTAGATGTTTAGCCTTCAAAAGTTCACGTGTTTTCTTTAAATAAAAAAAAAATACTTCTAAAAAAAAGAAAAGGAAATAATAAAAAATTTTATATTGGAAATGGTCAAATGTAAGAACTAAATATACATGTACACCTGATCAAACAAAAAAGGACATATAGTGACATTTTTAGAGTCTAATTAATTATGGTTACTTATGAATATATTGTGTTATAATTCTTTTCATTCATTATTTTAGTGACGTATAATACATAATTGAAATTAATTTTCCAAACATAATAACACATATGAGTATTATAAAATAACTAATAACGAACACGTGCATCGCACGGGACCTCCAAAGTATATATAATTGTACAGTGCATATAACTCTAGTTTGTAATAAATATTACTCATTAAAAATATACTTAATATATACCTTCACTAAACTAGATTTAGATAAGCTAAACATACAACGAAACCAAATTTATTATTATTCTTTTTTATAAGGCTTAACCGACTTACTTTACGTATTATATATATTATAGCGTACAGTGTAAGCTTAGTGTTTAATGTTTGAGTTTGTTGATGGAGACGGAGAAGTTGAAATTTGGCAAGGGTAAGAGAGCGAGAGAGGACGATGAAGCTGGTGGTGGTTTTGGTGGGTTTGAGAAGCACACCAAAGGGGTTGGCATGAAGTTGTTGCAGAAAATGGGGTCAAAGGCGGTGGACTTGGCAAGAATGCGCAAGGGATTCTCACTCGTATCGAGCCCAAACTTCGCCCAAAGAACATGGGTATGGGGTTCAACGATTTCAACGAGACAGAAGAGGAGAATAAGAAGAAGAAGAAGGGTTTGTTGGGTAGTTACTGTGAGGGTGTTGAGAGAGTGAAGGAGAAGCAGCGGTTGTGGTGGTCGTCGACGACGAAGAAGAAGAAGAAGGAGGAGGAGGAGGAGGTGGAGGAGGAGGATGAAGAGGAGGAGAAGGGGTCGTCGATGGTTCAGATGGTGTATGATATGAGAGGACCGGATGTTCGGTTGCTGACAAATTTGGAGAATTTGAAGAACGAAGTTCCAATGCCGGAGCTTCAGTACAATGTGAGGCTTGTTGTGGACTCGGTGGAGTTTGAAATGGAGAGAATTGATAGGGGTTTGAGGAGCGAGGAAGCTACATTGGAGAGGTTGAAGGAGGAGAAGGAGAGGTTGGTAGTTGTGACTGAGAGGCAGAGGAAGCAGTTGTACAGTATGGGATAGATATTGAGTGTGCTCGATCAATTGGAGGAGGAAGAGGATTCGACATTGGACTCGCTCGCGGTCGCGGAGCAATTCATTGAGTTGAGGAGTAGATTTCCTGAGGACTTCAAGTTGTATAACCTGTCTTGCATTGCCTGCTCATATGCGCTGCCTTTGTTTATTAGAGAGTTTCAGGGACGGGATCCTCTTTAGAGAACCAGAATCCGTGTCACGGGTTAGAGGTTGTGTCGTTGTGGAAAGATTTACTTGAGAGTGATCAAGAGTTTACTGCTTCCTCTTATTCCCAGTTGATATCCCAAGTTGTTTTACCAGCTGTGAGAGTTTCTGTCATCAATACTTGGCAGGCTAGGGACCCTGAGCCAATGCTACGGTTTTTGGATTTCTGGGAAAATTTGTTACCTCCTTCGGTCCTCAATTATATATTTGATAATATTGTGATGCCGAAGTTGAATAGTGCAGTTGGCTGTTGGGAACCGTTACGCGAAACTGTTCCAATCCACATTTGGGTGCATCTGTTGTTACAATATTTGGGGCACAAATTAAAAGGTATTTTCGAGACTATACATGTTAAGTTGAGTCAAGTTCTTGTTGCTTGGCACCCAAGTGATGCTTTTGCTTATACTCTATTGGCACCTTGGAAGACTGTGTTTGATTCAGCAAGTTGGGAACGCCTGATGGTTAGATCTGTAGTTCCAAAGTTGTAGCTTATTCTGCAGGAGTTTGAAATAAACCTAACAAACCAGAAGCTTGATGAGTTTTATTGGTTTATGAAGTGGGCTTCTGATATACCAATTCATCTTATGGTTGATATGATGGAGAGGTTCTTTTTTGCCAAGTGGCTACAGGTTTTGTATCATTGGTTACAAGCTAGCCCAAACTTTGAGGAGATAAAAAGATGGTATTTGGGTTGGAAGGAACTTCTTCCGAAGGAGCTTCTTGCAAATCAAAATATCCGGTATCAGCTTAGTTGTGGTCTTGAGATAATGAACCAGGCTGTTGAAGGTTTGGAGGTGGTCCAACCTGGGTTGGAAGAGAACTTTGGCTATTTTAGGGTACCTGAGCAAAGGCATTTTGAGGCTCAACAGAAAGCAGTAACACAACAAGCTGCCATGAGTTTTAGCATGGATTATATGAGTGTTAAGGAAGTAATTGAAGCCCATGCCCAAGAACACGGCTTACTATTCAAGCCTAAACCAGGCTGGAGGCATGACGGTCACCAGATCTATGCCTTTGGTAATTTGAGTGTGATAATTGATGCTCTAAATCAAAAGGTATATGCTCAAACTGAGGAAGGGTGGTCCCTTATATCCCTTCAAGACTTAGTGGACAAGCACCATAGTTCTCTTTCGTAGAGATGTTGAGCTCTGTGCTGAGATGGAGTAGTGTTTCTGATTTTTAGATTGTATTCATTAGGCATACATTCACAGGTTAGCTTGTGCTAATTGTATCAGCTTGTCATGGCTGGGATTTTTGTTAGAAGAATAGATATCGAGAATTTAATTGTCATTGACATTAACATAGTTTTCGATTTTGATTTTCTCTTGTATCAACATTTTCTCAATATTTGAGCCACATATGAGAAACGTTTAGTCTGCTTTTGCTTGATAGCTTTATCAAGAAATTAAAACGATATATATGTTTTTTTTTTTTTTTTTTTTGAAACCAAATCCGAATTTTATTAAATCTCAAGAACGGTCGAAGTACAAAGCTTCTAAAGCAACTGGAGGGGAGTCCTCCATCCATACAATCACATCATCAATATATTTTGCAAACCGGGCAACGGAATGCGCTACAGAGTTAGCTGTACGTTGTACACAACTCACTGTCAAATTGGTCATCCTTGCTGCCAACCCTTTCACGTCCTCATACAGGTGTCCCAGCGGAGAGAACTCAGTCCGCGAACTCAGTAAATCCTTCATGACCACCGAGTTGTCTCCCTCCACCACAATATCCGTTAACTCCGTGTCTATTGCAAACTCTAGTGCTCTTCTACATGCAAGAAGTTCAACCTCCTCACTATCTGCAACTGATGGTCCTCTAGCTGAGAAAGACGCCATAACTTCACCCCTCTCATTCTGGATTATAGCCCCGAAGCCCGACGCATGAATTTCCTGGAAAATGGCTGCGTTGAAATTGAGTTTAAAAAGGTTTTCGGGCGGCGACACCCATCTTGAGCTCTTCTCTACCACATACGGAACAGAAAGTTGATCTTGTGATGCTCTGTACTCCTCCAAAAAAAAAAGATGCCCGCTTCACCAGTTGAGCCGGGTCTTGAATAGCACCTCCTGTCCTGACCTTATTTCGCGCTGTCCACAATAGCCAGGCTTGCACCACAACAGCTCCACTTCCTCCACAACCAACCTATGAAACAACATCTCCAGTATTCTCTTCGAACTCCCTGCCCATACATGCACCGCCACATTGCATTCCCATAACACATGTAGAACCGATTCCATTTCTCTCTGACACAGCTCACAAGTGCTATCATCAATCACTCGCCTCCAGACAAGATTTTCACTAGTAGGAAGGATATTATGACAAGCCCTCCACCCGAAAATTTTAATCTTATTTGGAAGTTTGAGTTTCCACAGCTTGCACCACACAGGATTGACATCCACCCCTTTAGAGCACTCCCCTTGAGATTCTGCTTCCCTCTCTAGCTATTTCGCTAAATGATATCCAGATTTTACCGTATACTTCCCTTCCCTGTTATGTAACCAAAACAGCTTGTCATCGCTCAGTCTCCTACTCAGTGGTATTCGAAGAATGGCCTCAGCATCTTCCGGATGGAATTTCATTTCCACCAATTGTCTGTCCAGGTCCGAGTTGTCCAATTGATCAGCTCCACCACCCTCCACTCCCACTCATCATCTTGTGGTGGGTGAATCACCATGTTGGTTGGGTGATTGGGAATCCATTTGTCTCGAGTAACCTGAGTTGCCGACCCATCTACCACTCTCTAGCAGCTCCCTCTTCTTAAAATTTCTTGAGCAACCATTATGCTTCTCCAAACATAGGAGCTGTTTGGAGTCACAACCGCTTCCAAGAAATTGTTTCTAGGAAAATATTTTGCCTTGACGCACCCATACAATAATGAGTTAGTATCCTGCATTAACCTCCATCCCTGTTTGGCTAACATTACAAGATTGAAACTCCGGATATCTCTAAAACCCATCCTTCCCTCCTTTTTTGGTTTGGACAACAAATCCCAATTCCACCAATGAATTTTCCTTTCATTACCCACTTGTCCCCACCAGAATCTTGCACACATGGCATTTAGCTCATTACACAACTTCACTGGTAATTGAAACACCCCCATTGTGTAAGTAGGCACAGATTGTGCAACTACTTTAATGAGCATTTCCTTCCCTGCTCTAGACAATAACTTGCCCTTCCAGCCCTGTAATTTTTTCCAAACTCTATCCTTGAGGAAGGAGAAAGTTTGGTACTTTGAGCGCCCAACCAAGGTAGGTAGACCCAAATATGACTCGAATCTATCCACCTCCTTAACCCCCAATGTGCCTTTAATCCAATCCCTTTGCCTTACCACCGTATTGCTACTAAAATACACCGATGATTTTTCGAGGTTGATGCATTGTCCAGATGCCAATGCATACAGCTACAAAATCCCCATAATCACTCTAACCTCTTCTCTAGTAGCACATCCAAAAAGCAAGGAATCATCCGCGAAGAGAAGGTGGGAGATATTAGGAGCTCTCCGGCATATTTTTACACCATGTAGCCTATCTTCGAGTTCAACTTTTGTCAGTAAAAAGGTAAATCCTTCTGCACATAGAAGAAACAAATAAGGGTGATAGGCCAAAAACATATTGACCCCTTTATGATGAATTAATTAATTAATTAGCTAAGTTTAATTAATTAATCAAATTAACATGCAAACACGTGATAGCATAAACAAATCACCAATTAAACTAATTATGCAGCGGAAAATAAATTGACACGGTGATTTGTTTATGAATGGGGAAAACCTACACGGCAAAAACTCCACCGAGTGATTTTAAGGTCACTACTCCCGAAATTCCACTATTATCACAACAAGCAATTAGAAGTAAATGAATCCCAGTACCTTATACCAACCTACAATTGAACCCTTACCCTAATACCCAATTGGACTTGTTCTGTAGTGACAATTTCTCCTTTTGATGCACGGCTCCTAGTACGTAACTAACCAATTGTGCGGATCCTAATACGCGACTTCAATCACCAACTAGAGAAGGTTGTTGGCTGCGAAGTTCTTCAGTTTATCCACACGATGAAGATCAAGAAGATACTTGGTCACAAAACCCTATGGTGCACATACACAACAACTTCTTTAGAAGAGATGTGAACGGTTTTTAGACCCCTTAACACAACCGGATTAACCTAGTTAATTAGCCAAGTGATTAACTTAGTCAAATTATGCAAATCTAGGTTATCACAATCAAACAATGATATCAAGTATATAGCAGCGAAAAAGTAAATAACACAATGATATGATGACCAAAGAAACCACACAATAAAAACTTGGGGAGAATTTAATCTAGCTATCCTCAAGGTAAACTAGAATCGACTATCTTGAAAGAATCGAAGTTCATACAATAAGACTTACAAGCCCCCACGCTCGACTTTTTATTGCTACCCACCAGTAGAACTTACTGACACGACCATGTGCAAGCTTCAAGACAACGGACTCCTTCTTTCTTGGATTCACCACTAAGTACAAGCATACTCGCTTGTGTATCTTTAAGTTCCAATGGCAGCAACTGAGTTGATCATCAAGGTGTAGATAACATCTCCTCCTTGAAAATCCTAAGTTTGTGTAAAGGAAAGCTCCTCTAGATCTCACAAAAGATTTACACAAAATAGCAATATGAGCAATACAAGCAACCTCTAAAACGTGGCTAGAGTTTGCCTTATATACCTTGGCAAAACATAAAACCCTAAAATGTTTTAAATAGGCTAGGGCTAAGTTGGAAATCTGTAGAAAAAAAAACATTTTGCCCAATATTCGATCGATCGATCGAGCCTAAGCTTCGATCGATCGAGCCAGGCCGAAAGTCGCTAATGCTTTCTGCAGCCACTCGATTCTAACTTTACATAAACGCACAACTTTGAGCAAGCCTAAACAAGACTAAACAACCTGTTTTGATCATGGTTTGCCAACAATACAAATTAGAGTTCTAAATACATAAATTCCTAAGTCTTTAGAACCTAACAAACTCCCCCTTTGGCAATCCGTGACAAAACACAACTAAAAGCTCAAAGTTTACAAAATAAAGCCCTTTACAAAAAAAATGCTCATAACAACAAGTTCAATCCTAACTACTATTCATCAGTTGCAAGTGTAGACAACAGCTCAATTGAATCAACCTGTATTTCCTGAAATACTCAACAAACACATAAACGCATGTGTGACAGAAAAACAGTAAAACAACAAATATGTAAACTAACTCTCCCCTTAAGTTAGATACATCAAAAACAATGTTAACTCCCTTTTAAACAAAACATTCTTGTATTTTCCACACAACACAAAATAAAGACATATATCAATGAATAACTCATAAATATAAATCAATAAGCAGTGAACACAAGAATCATATAAAACAATAAATGTAACTGGAAGTAACATGAAAAACCCACCAACAATACATCTAGAGCCAAAAGAATGTAAATACAAGATACAGCTCCTAGATACAATCTAATCACCATAGGCTCCAAAGAACACAAAACTCCCCCTAACAACAAAAAACTCTACAGGCTAATCAAAATCTACTCCCCCTTTTTGTGACGGAATGCCAAAGGGCAATCATAACCCATCATCAAAAGGAGGTGGCGAAGGAGAATGTCGAGAAAGCGCCAACTCTGCACGCAAAACACGAACCTCATCGAGCAAGTCCACTAAAATCTATCCATGAGCCGCCTAAACAGTTAAGACATGATCCAACGTACGTCGAATATCTGAATCATCCGAAGTAGTTGGTGGAGGAACATCAGCAGTAGCAGCAGCACCAGACGCCTCAGCCTGTGCATCACCTGAAGAAGAGGGAGGAGGGGGTGCAACACCAGAAGACCGAACACGAGGAGGCCTTAAATGTGCAGCCCTTAGACGAAGAAAAGAGGCACCTATGAGACCAGTAATATGGACGGGCTCAGAAGCGGGGAAACCATCTAGACCTAAAAACAACAAAATCCTATGACTGAAGATAGGATAAACAAGGGTGTGACCAATAGCGTTACTTCTATGAATCTCGTTTAAAGAACGAAGAAACAGATGAAGAAAAGAAATAGAATTACCAAACACAAGGGCATACAAAAATACGCATCTCTCAATGGGGATGGTGTGGAGATGAGAGATAGGTCACAAAGAATGACACGCTATCCTAAGAAAAAGGTAGGTAGACACAGGAAGCTCAGCGGACGTGATTCGAGGATCAGAACCCCACTAGATAGAAGACCCAGTGATGTATGACAAAACGTCATCAAGGGGTGGAGACTCTTCATATGGATAGTCGGGCTGCCTCACAACCGGGACCCCAAGAGCCTCAGCCACTACATCAGAAGTAATGGTGAACTCTACACCTCGTATCCAACTCCTAACAAGGGTGTTGGAATCATAGATGTGACAAGAGAGGTTCGAGTAGAACTCTCTAATAAGGGCGGTCGGAGGTGGATGATCTATCTCCAACAAAGATAGCCAGCCCCTACTCTCAAAATTTTCCCTAATGGCAGGATCAACCTCATCTAAAACTACAGAACGCTCGGCCCAAATCTTCCTCTTATTGTTCAGCTTCTCAAAAGCCTCTCTGCTCTTAGCATCCTTAAACAACTCACTCCTAGAGGGTGACACAGAAGAAGTGGAGGGAGTCCTATGAGCTCTAGTTTTCCTAGGCATGGTGCTCAGAAAAGGACAAGGACACATAGCAGAACCAAAAAAAAAAAAAGGGAAAAACTAAGGCCGGATTGCAAGTTAGCACAGAACCAGATATAGAACAAAAATCTATATGATGCATGAACAATAAAATGGCATGAGGCATGCTCTAATGCAGTGAAACTAGGTTCAATTGAAGTTCAAATTCACAAAATTGGCTTGAGCATAGAGTTTCTAACCAAAACCCCAAAAATTTGAAAACCACTTGAAAATTTTTAAAGAAATTTGACAAATTGATCAACACGCAGAATAGAAAACAGATAATAATGATCAATTACATCAAAACAACAAACCAATTTCATCAATTTTAACGCAATTGAACAAAATCCCCAAATCGGATTCAAAACAAACCTTAGAATTTTTAATTTTTCACAAAACCCCAAATTGATCAAATGAACCATCATAAATCATGAATATATCAATATACCAACAAAACCCATTGATCAATTTCTCAAAATAAGGCGTGATTAAACAAATATCCTAATTTATGCATAGTCCAAAAATTTACCCAAAAACCATGAAAAAATACAAAAGTAAGGGTAAAAAGGACATATCAGCTTATAAAGAGAGAGACCTTGCAAAAATTTTGGAGGAAAACGACAAAAATGGATGATTGTGCTTTGCCGCATCGGAGAGAGAAAGAAAAGTAGAAGAACTTTTGAAAAAAATGGTTTGAACAAGTCAAACCCAAAATTTTAAAACTTGAAACACGATATTCGATTAATCGAAAAATAGTTTCAATCGATCGAATAGGACAGCGGCTCACCCAAATTTTAAGTGCAATTTCGATTGATCGAAAAACAGATTGGATCAATCGAATTTTTAGAAAAAGCACTTTTTTGAAAAACTCAGCAATTTTGTGGATTCACTCCTTAAAGCATTGAAAAATATGAAATAAATGCATGAGTATGAGATGAAAAGAGTTTCAAAAACCCAAGTTTATACCCAGTTTTCCAAAATTAAGATTTTCAAACTAAACTCCCCTTTTAATTCTCAAGCAACAAATCAGTTATGCATAAAACTCAAGGTATTTTTTAGACTTGGTTGGTCAGACCAAAAACACACACACCATAACATGTACAATGTTTAGCAAGGAGTAACTTGTGTAGTGTGTGTAGGGGTGTCCAGACCCGACCCACACCCGTCGGACCAACCAAACCACCCGATCTCCACCCGATTTCAGCCCGAACCGACGCTCCTGTCAGTCGGTTACGGGTTGCCGCGCCCAAGACCCGACACCGGTGGTCGAGTGGCGGTTTTCTTCTCCAAAACCCGAGCCACTTGACCCAACCGATGTTCTATACAAAAAATGCAGAATCCGGCGAGGTCGAGCTTAGATTTGAGTAGATCCGGCGAGGTCGAGCTTAGATTCGAGTAGATCCGACGAGGTCGAGCTTAGATTCGAGTAGATCCGATGAGGTCGAGCTTAGATTCGAGTAGATCCGACGAGGTCGAGCTTAGATTCGAGGAGATCCGGCCAAGTCCCATCAATTTTTAGCAAAAAAATGCAGAATCTGGCGAGAAAATGTAGAATCCTGCAAATATTTCCAGAATCCGGTGAGATTTCCAGGTTCCGATGACTTTTTTTTTTTTTCCAGATTTTGATGCTTTCTTTATTCTGGTGACCCGCCCGACTCGACCGACGTTCACCCTCACCCGAAACTGACTCGACCGATGCTTCCGGCGAGTTGAGTCCGGGTTCCTCCACCCTTCACCCGACACTGGCAGGTCGAGTTCGGGTTGGGTCCAAAACCGACCGGCCCGACCCGTGGACAGCCCTAAGTGTGTGCAACTAGCAAAAACTTGAGATACATGTGAGGTGATATGTGAACAGAAATCAACCACAAAATCTACAAAATTCATCACATAGAATTTAAAAGAGACTATCTCCTAAAGAGTTACATCATATAACTCCCACATCTCCTAGAACATAAGCTTGCAATTATGTAGGTTTCTTGGTTTTTGCCTCATAATATACATACCAATTTTAATTTATGTGATTTGGCATCAAGCCTAATGGTACACACCAATTTTAAGCATTAAGCAATTAAACCGAGGCTACACCGTATGTTCTTCTTGTGCATGTGCTGCACTTTCTTGAGCACAAAATCTTACGATATGCACTAAGGTATTCATAATTGGCTAGTGAACAGTGGTGAGATGGTTATTTATGCCTTTCTCTAAAGATTCAAGTCCGACAGTCAAAGGCATGTGATTTCAAGATCAAGACAAAGTGATCAAAAACTGTAAACATCTTTCTCACACAACATGCACTACAAAGTTTCAACTAGTAAAGTGTAATGAATAAGCTCATCTAAGCTAAACAAAGTACACAAACATGTTATGTGAAAATAAATTGATCAACCTTGTTTTCAAAAACCAAGAGAATGAATACAAAACACAATTTGCTTTCCTTTTTATCCCCCTTTATTTTTTATTTATTTTTATTTGAAAAAAAAGAAACAAAAGCAATCCTAGAATGATATGCATTGCAAATCTTAGAAACAAAAAGGTAAAAGAAACCAAAGAACAAAGGTTACAAAGGATAAAGTAATGAAGCAAAAGGATCATGTCAGAAAGACTCAATTAGATCAAGCATTTTGCATCCAAAACCTTTTAGATGCATTACGAGCATTAGAGTTCATATTCACATTAGAGTGATTTCCAACTCCAGGATTGGAATAAAGGTTTAGAGCCTTTACCAATTCACCAATAAGAGCCATAGCATCTTGTGCTTGAGGCATAGGCACTTTAGGCTTATTTGCTCGCTTAGCTGCTTGCAATTTATAACAATTTGGACGAATGTGTCCAGACTTTCCACAAAAGTGACAAACCCAAACAGGTTTACCATGCATCTTGTCCTTAGAAAGGGTAGACTCCTTAGGTTTAGACTCTTTCAAATCAACCCTAATCTTCCTAGGAGGTGTGACCTCTACAGGTTTAGCAGTCTCACTCACAACCTCACTCATAGGGGGTTCAAAGGAAGAAGAAAGAACAAAGTTTGTGAAATGGGGTGCAGACACAGAAATGCTCTCAACAAAACCTAACCCAGATTTGTCAGAAGGAGACTTTTGAACACTCAACATTTGATCAAGTTTAGAACTAGCAGATCTAGTAACAGATAAATCAAGTTCCAAAGATTTAACTTTGTCAAGTAAGAGCATATTCTCAGTTTTCACATTGTTCACAAGTTCATTAGCATCAAACAAGTTAACAAGCAGATTTTTCTTTTCAAGCTCAAGAGATGCAATTTTCTTTAAGCCTAATTCAACATTCATGGCATCCTTTGCAGCAACTTTGCAAAGTTTATTATAGGCTTCTTGAAGATCTGCATCCTCAGAGAGTTCCCCATCAGAAGGGTTCTCTTCAACAGATACACTTTCATCGACTACAGCAGTAGCAGTGAAAGCAATGAAGTTTCCATCCTCGTCACATCCAGATTCATCATCAGAAACCTCATTATCACTAAGGGTTATAGCCATAGCCTTCCCTTTAGACCTCAAGTATGTGGGATATTTAGATTTCATGTGACCATACCCTTGACATCCAAAATACTGAGGACCCATAGAATTGTTTGAAGATTGACCAAATTTTTCTCTAGGTTTTTCATTGTTATTAACCTTAGTGGGATCATTCTTCCTAAAGTTTCTAGGTTCAGCAGTGTTTGTACCTCTTGACTTAAGAGCCATTGATTTGGATTTGTTAGCTTTGAGTAGGTCTAACTCATAGGACTGAAGAGATCCTACAAGTTCATCAACAGGGATGGAGTTCACATCCTTACTTTCAGTGATGACAGTCACTTTGGGTCTAAAGTCCTCAGTCAAGGATCTAAGAATCTTCCTAACAATTTTAGGTTGATCATAGATGTTACCCAGATTAAAAGTAGAATTAACAATATCATTCAGTTTAGCATAGAATTCATCAAAAGATTCATCATCAGACATCCTAATGCTTTCAAATTTAAATGTTAACTGCTGCAACTTATTAATTTTAACTGCATTTGTGCCTTCATGCACAGTTTGGAGGATTTTCCAAACAGTATGAGTAACCTCAACATTAGAGATTCTCTTAAATTCCTCCATAGAAACAGCGTTAAAGATGACATTCATAGCTTTGCTATTGAACCTAGCTGCTTCTTTTTGAGAAGTTTGCCACTCACTCACAGGAGTAGTGGGCTTCTTCCATCCGTATTCAACGGAGTTCCAGACTCTCTCATCAATAGATTTCAGGAATGCTTTCATCCTTACTTTCCAATAAGCATAATTATTCCCATTGAAATGAGGAGGAATAACCAGAGAGTGTCCGTGTTCCATGACAATAGGGGTCAAGGATCAGCTCAGAGATCAAAAGATCAACAAACAGAGAGCTACATGCTGTGATACCACTTGAAACGGTTTTTAGACCCCTTAACACAACCGGATTAACTTAGTTAATTAGCCAAGTGATTAACTTAGTTAATTAGCCAAGTAATTAACTTAGTCAAATTATGCAAATCTAGGTTATCACAATCAAACAATCATATCAAGTATATAGCAGCGGAAAAGTAAATAACACAATGATATGATGACCCAGGAAACCACATGGTAAAAACCTGGGGAGGATTTAACTTAGCTATCTTCAAGGTAAACTAGAATCCACTATCTTGAAAGAATCGAAGTTCATACAATAAGACTTACAAGCCCTCACGCTCGACTTCTTATTGCTACCCACTAGTAGAACTTACTAACACGACCACGTGCAAACTCCGAGACCACGAACTCCTTCTTTCTTAGATTCACCACCAAGTACAAGCACACCTGCTTGTGTATCTTTAAGTTCTAATGGCAGTAACTGAGTTGATCATCAAGGTGTAGATAACATCTCCTCCTTGAAAACCCTAACCTTTGTGTAAAGGAAAGCTCCTCTAGATCTCACAAGAGATTTACACAAAACAGCAATATGAGCAACACAAGCAACCTCTAAAACGTCGCTAGGGTTTGCCTTATATACCTTGGCAAAACATAAAACCCTAAAACGTTTTAAATAGGCTAGGGCTGAGTTGGAAATCTACAAAAAAAAAACATCCTGCCCGATATTCAATCGATCGAGCCTAAGCTTCGATCGATCGAGCCAGGCCGAAAGTCACTAATGCTTTCTGCAGCCACTCGATTCCAACTTTACAAAAACGCATAACTTTAAGCAAGTCTAAACAAGACCAAACAACCTGTTTTGATCATGGTTTGCCAACAATACAAATTAGAGTTCTAAATACATAAATTCCTAAGTCTTTAGAACCTAACAAGATGAACTAGGGCAAAACTCTATCTCCAATCACAATTTGCTTGAACAAAATTTTCTCAAAACTTGTGCAACTTGTGAACACTTTGACGGCCCTTAAAATAATCATTTTATATGTCTAGGGTTAAAAGAAAAGAAGGCCTAAGGACACATTCACAGATCCTAAGAAAATCATATCAGAATTCTGAAATTCTTAAACCTCGACAAATAGCAGCTGTTGAGCAGGTGTCAAGCACACGGGCTGAAATAGCTTTCTTAAGCTCGATAGATGCAGCTGTCGAGCCAGCTGTCAAGATTTAATGAATTTGCACTATTCAACTTGTTTCTTGGACAGACTTGAATGACTTTAACACTTGATCTTGAAACCTTGTTTCTTGAAGTATTAAAAACACCTAGATCTACGTAATTACAAGTAAAATGCGTTTTGTCAAAGGATTAACCAATTACATAAAATAGTGACATATATTTCTAACAAGTGAATCACATATGTCCTAACAATCTCCCCCTTTGGCAATCTGTGACAAAACCACAACAAACAAATGAGATATGAGAGAAGTCATAAATCACTCAACTCATATTCACTTGTTGAATACAATAAAATCTATCCTAACACAAATTCTTGAAAAACTTTGCAAGAAGAGAGTTTATGGCAAGTAGACTTTGACAACCTATATTTCTAAAACACTTTAAACAAAACTCATCAAGGCATCTTTGTGCGAAATAGAAATAATATATTGCATACAAGTAATAAGAAGCATGTGCATAAAGAGAGAAAAGAAACAATACATGTAAGGATAGGTGAAAGAAACATACATCAACATATAAAGAGAATAAGTACAATGTATGTCAATAAATGGTCACAAGACCTAATGTACAAGAATAAATGTATCTAAAAAAAAAGAAAAAAAAAAGATACATAACATCCTCACTACATCCCTTAAAATATCAACACTCCCCTTAACAAAATGGTCATATATTAACTCTCCCCCTAAGAATGACTACTCTCATATAACCCAAAACTACTCCCCCTTTTTGTCACGAGTGACAAAGGGTAGAGTGTCAAGTAGACATCTCATCGATAGAGCTAGCATCTCCATCATCATCATCATCAAATGCATCATTGTCATCACCATCATCATCATCATCCTCAACCTCAAAATCAGAAGCCACTAGAGGAGGTGGAGGAGAAGCCTCAAGAGCAAAACCACCCATGATCGCTTGCCGCCTAGTAATACAGCCAACACGAACGTTCACCTGATACAACTCAGTAGAGAGTGTATCAAGGCAAGTATCCATGTGCTGCAGCTGCGCCATGATGTCTCATAGTGACACATTGCTCGTAAAAGAGGAGGGAGCGGATGTGGATGGAGCAGAATGAGATGGAGCCGAACGGGAGGGAGGAGCTGCTGAATCCGACTGCTGTGACCTAAACTGCGCCTCGCTACGTTTAACAGTAGCGGCATCTATGGCACACATAAAAGAAAAATGGTCGGACATCAGAAAAGGGAATAAAAAATGGCGTAAAATCCTCGTGATAGTGGAAGGAAATATGATCTTATCACGGGACACCAAATCTTGATGAACATCTATAATGGAAAGAATGAAATGTGAAGGGAAATCTATAGTAAGATGCTTAAGAAGGGATAACAAAAATCGAGCACGAGACTCTGTGATGGAGTCATAGTGAGAGAGTGGGTGCAAAACAAAAGTCATCACCATGTTCAAGAATCTAGGACCTTTAACAAAAGGCTTACATGGTGTAAACTGACGATCACCCAAATTAGAAAGGCGCTCGTAGAAAGCAGACATGAGCTCATCCTTGGACACAGGCCTCAAACACTCACAACTAGGATAGTTAGGAAACTCTACCCTAAGAACCCGAAGCACATCCGCAACAAGTTGCGGTGTGACAGGAAAGCGCATACCTCGAACGCGAGTGAAGAAGTAAGGTACGAATTATCAATTCCATGCATATTGGAGTAAAACTCCTGTATAAGCACGGATGGACAGGTGACCGGTACGTCACACAGTAACTCCCATCCCCGACTGTGAATGACATCGAGAAGGTCAGTGTTGGCGAAGTCCGCCAGAATGACTTGGCGTTTATAATGAATGCCTCGTCGAGAAAAGTTCTCTGAGAAGGCCTTTCAGGCATCCTCATCACAGAACCGAATATATGATGGAGTAGGATCAGATGAAGACGATGCCCTGGAACGAAGAGGGTTCCGGGACGGAGTAGACTTATGTTTAGGTGCCATAGACACAACTAAGGTAAAAAGAAAAGAGAGGGGGAGAGAGAGAGAGATACAATCAGAAAAGCTCCAAAACAGTTCAAATATAGCAAGTATATTGAAAAGAGAGTACGTATGCATGGGAAATGCATGAACATGTGACATGCAAAATAAATTACATCATGGGCTTAGCCCAATCCAATCCTACCGGCACACAATTAATTTACACACATCTAAATGCATGATCACACTGTTATAATGCACATGTGATGCAATGTATGAGATTTTAAACTTATTTAAGCGAAAACCCATCCCAAAATTTCAACAAAACTCATCAATTTTGAAAAACCCCAAAATTTTTCAAAAACCCCAAAACCTAGTTTTCAAAACATAAAATGCATGAAAATGAAAAGAAAAGAGATCATACCAAGTGATGAAAAACTTGATTGAGCTCGAGAATCACTTGGGAATGAGGTTTGGAGAGAGAAAAGAGTGTTTGGGAGGTGAAGAGATGAATCTGTTGAGAGAGAGATCGAGAAAAGTGAGAACTGGATCGTGCTAAACAAATATATAGGAGTTTAGTAAAGCTCGACAGATAGAGGTGTCGATAGGTGTCAAGCCATGTGTCGAGGGAAGTGTCGAGATATAGGCCATTGACAGATGCAGGTGTCGAGCATGTGTCGAGGAACAAACCACCAGATACAAGAACAGAAGCTCGATTGATTGACCTAACAGTCGAGAAGCTATCGAGAGGTAAAGAACTTTCTCAATCGATCAACCAGGTGTCGAAAAGCCGTCAAGATTGCGATAAGAAAAAGCTTAAGAAGCTTGACAAATAGCTAGGTGTCGAGGAGCTGTCGAGCTAGCTTTTAAAAATAGTTTTTCGAGAAGAGAAAAACACAGACATGAATGCAATCCAACATGCAACTCAACCAATGATCCAATCAACATATTAAGCTCTCAAAATCATCTCTCAACAATAATTTTGAGCACATGGATCCCAAAAAAAAAAAAAAAAAAAAACACACACACACACACACACACAACAAGTCTAACCAATTTTATATTTCAAAAACAAGTTAAGATAGTTTAGTGAGCATACATTAACACATGTAAACCTTGTGATGGCCAAATCACATTATACCTGCACATGTATCAAGAGTAGCAAAGAATATTGCGTGTTGTGTGTGAAAAACATCGCAAGATTGCATGAGTGTATACATGTTATGACGATTTGAGATATGAGAAAATCACTTTTACTCACACACAATCATAACTGTTTAATGGGGACTATCACCTTCGAGGTACATCCTATAACTCCCTCATCTCCTAGAATACACGCTTGCAATCATATTTAAAGCATTTTGATCTTTTTGCTTTTTATTTTTCTTTGCATATTTTTCTTTTTAATAAGCATATCATGCATGGGCATATAAGAGAGAGAAAAGAAATACCCAATGATATTTGACATTCCAATTTTGCTATGCCGAAGCACACAAATGTCATTGACATTGCACTTTTGCTATGCTGAAGCATACAGATGTCATTCATGATTGGCGGGCAACAGTGGCAAGATGGTTATTTATGCCTTTCTCTTAAGATTTTTTAGTCCTTCCCGTCAAAAAGAGTGATACGAGTGTTAAGTACAAGAGATTACTTAATCTTAACCATAAAGCTCACTTTCTTAGTTGTGCATAGAGATGCTCATCTAAGCTACAAAAGATACAAAGTTTAGAAACTTTGTTTCAATGGCCATCCAAGGTACACAAGTACCAATGTACACATAACACACTGTTTTTGTATTTTTCTGATTTTTCAAAATTTTTTTTAATTTTATATCAAAAACAAAATAAACAAAACTGAAAACAAACAAACAAAAACATGTTAAACAAAGCAAAGAATAAAAACTAAACAGATTCAAAACAGTAAACCAAAACACACAAGTTATGCAAAAACAAAAACAAGAATAGAGAGAAGAAAGTGATAGAATCACTTGGAATCCTTTTCCTTCCATACCTTGGAAGAACCTTTCCTTTGATGAAACCCTTGAACCAATGGTGAGGGGGAAGAATTGAAACCGTTCAAGTTCGAAAGGAACATGAGGGCTTTGAGAAGATCTCCAAGGGGAGCAAGAGAGGATTAAAGTTGATTCTGGCTTTCAGATGCTATCATACCATTGCTCTGTTGAGTGGCTAACCACTTATAGCAATTTGGTCGAGTATGACCGGCAACTCCACAATGATGACAGAGATGCTGCTTCTTCTGTTTAGGCTTTTGAGAGTTAGCCTTCTTAGCCCTAGGGTTTTTAACATCTTTCTTATCTTGCTTAGAGGGTGCTCCTAAGATAGATTTACCCTTATCTAAGTTCTCACTAGCTAATTCATTTTTAACAACATTGTTCTTAATTTCAACATTATTAGCAGGAGGAACAAAAACAGTAGTACTAGTAGAAGCAATATTAGAGGAAGAAAGACCATACCCTAAACCTGTTCAATCTGAAGCAAATTTCTGAACGCTGAGCATCTCGTCAAGTTTCGCACTTGAAGTTCTCTCCAATTGAGCTCTAACTTGAAATAGCTCCGCTTTAAGCTTCTTGGTCTTCTCAACCAAGAAATTGTTCTCAAACCTCAGTGCACCAATTGTCTAATTAGTTTCATCAAACTTTGTGGAAAGCTCTTCCCGATTAAGTTCCACATCACTGAGTTTCTTGGTGGCCAGCCTATAGAGTTTCTTGTGTTTCTCCAACAACTTGTATAGTTTCTCATAGGCTGTATGGATATCATCTTAATCATCCATTTTCTCAAACTTGGACTCCACCAATTCCTCTTCTTCATCCACATCTTCAACAATCCCCTCAGTAGGATTGACAGTGGCAGTGAAGGCATTCAAGATTCCATCATCCTCATTGTCAGAATCATCCTCAGGCTCAGTATCACTCAAAGTAGTAGCAAGTGCCTTGCTCTTCCCAATGCTCTTAAGATATGTGGGACACTCTTGCTTCATATAACCGAAGCCTTGGCACCCAAAGCACTTAGGTCTTGCGGGAACAGTGTACTGACTACCATCCTTAGCATCCTTCTTCCCTTTATCTTGGCTCTTGTGTTGAGAAGAACTGGATTGCCTACGGTCCTTGTCAAAGCCTTTCCCATTTGCATTATTCATGAACTTCTTGAATTGTCTTGTAATGTAGGACTTCATCTTAGAATCCTCATCATCTGAAGACTCATCAGTGTCACTGCTCTTGGCCTTCAAAGTCATGCTCTTGCCTTTACCTGATTTGCCAATTCTTGTTAACCCTAGCTCGTAGGTCTGCAAGTTTCCAACCAGCTCAGTCAAAGGAATCTTGTCAATATCTTTTGATTCCTCGATCGCCGTAATCTTGGAATGAAATCTCTCGGGCAGAGATCTGAGCACTTTTTTCACAATCTTGGGTTCAGGAATGGTTTCCCTAAAATTGAAGGCTGAGTTTACTATGTCTTTAAACTTGGCATAGAACTCATCAAACGACTCATCCTTCTCCATCTTTATTTCTTCAAAGCTTATAGTGAGCGTCTGAAACTTTGAATCCTTGACAGCCTTTGTTCCCTCATAGGTTATCTAGAGGATGGTCCATGCTTCCTTAGTAGTTTCAGTGGAGGATATTTTTTTAAACTCCTCATTGGTGACCACACTGAATAAAGCATTCAATGCCCTGCTATTGATCTTGGCTTTATCCCAATCGGCGGGCGCTTCCTTTGGCTTGGTCCAGCCAATCTCTACAGCTTGCCACACCTTTTCATCTATAGACTGCAAGAAAACTCTCATACGTACTTTCCAGTGTGCATAGTTAGTGCCATCAAATAAAGGATGTATAATTAATAACTATCCTCTATCCATGACAAGCAGGGGTCAATGGATCAACACAACAAAGATTAAACCTAATCAGAGTGTGCCTGCTCTGATACCACTTGATAGGCCAAAAATGTATTGACCCATTGTGATGAATTAATTAATTAATTAGCCAAGTTTAATTAATTAATCAAATTAACATGAAAACGAGTGGTAGCACAAACAAATTACCAATTAAACTAATTATGCAGCGGAAAATAAATTGACATAGTAGTTTGTTTACGAATGGGGAAAACCTACACGGCAAAAACCTCACCGGGTGATTTTAAGGTCACCACTCCTGAAATTCCACTATTATCACAACAAGCAGTTACAAGTAAAGGAATCCCAGTACCTTATACCAACTTACAGTTGAACCCTTACCTCAATACCCAATTGGACTTGTTCTGTAGTGACAATTTCTCATTTTGATGCACGGCTCCCAGTACGTGACTAACCAATTGTGCGGATCTCAGTACGCGACTTCAATCACCAATTAAAGAAGGTTACTGCCTACAAAGTTCTTCAGTTCATCCACACGATGAAGATCAAGAAGATGCTTGGTCACAAAACCCTATGGTGCACATATACAACAACTTCTTCAGAAGAGATGAACTAGGGCAAAACTTTGTCTCCAGTCACAATTTGCTTGAACAAACTTTTCTCAACACTTGTGCAACTTATGAACACTTTGACGGCCCTTAAAATAATCATTTTATATGTTTAGGGTTAGAATAAAAGAAGACCCAAAGACACATTCACGGATCCCAAGAAAATCATATTAGAATTCTGAAATTCTTAAACCTTGACAGATAGGAGCTGTCGAGCAGGTGTCGAGCACACGGGCTGAAACAGCTTTCTTAAGCTTGATAGATGCAGCTGTCGAGCTAGCTATTGAGCTTTAATGAATTTGCACTATTCAGCTTGTTTCTTGGACAGACTTGAATGACTTTAACACTTGATCTTGAAACCTTATTTCTTGAAGTATTAAAAACACCTAGATCTACCCAATTACAAGTAAAATGCGTTTTGTTAAAAGATTAGCCAATTACATAAAATAGTGACATATGTTCCTAATAAGTAAATCATATATGTCCTAACAAAGGGGACATCAGGTCTCCTTGACGGAGCCCCCTAGAGGGTTTAATATTTCCATATGATTTACCATTAATACAAACAGAGAAGGAAGGCATGGAGATACAACATATTACCTGGTCAATCCAAAACCTGGAAAAACCCAATTTTGTCATAACGCCCTTTAGGAAGGTCCACTCTACCCTATTATACGCTTTATTGACATCCAGCTTCAAAGCAAAAAAAACTAGTTTTTCCTTTTTTACGGGAATGCATGGCATGTAGCTGTTCATAGGCAACTAAAATATTAACTGTAATAAGTCGGCCGAGTACAAAGGCACTTTGAGTGGGAGAAATCAACTGGGGGGGGGGGGGGGGGATTTGCATCAACCTGTTTGCCAAAACCTTTGAAATTGTTTTGTAAATAACGTTACACAAGCTGATTGGTCTAAAATCTGACATTTTTTTCGCGGATTTAATTTTTGGGATGAGAACAATTTGAGTAACATTAACATCAGGTGACATAATCCCATTATTTAGAAAATCTAAATAGAGCATTCATACTGTCTAGTCCAGGAGCCTTTGTTGGTCCCATTTGGAACACCGCTGCTTTTATTTCCTCCGCACTAAAATCATTGGACAAGATGTTTTGCATCTCAGGAGTAATTCTGTGATGAATAGCCTCAAGACATTCCTCCATCCGGTCACAATCACCTGCTTTGAACATGTTCTCAAAATAGTTCACCGCCACTTCTACAATCTCATCATTCTCCATCGCCCAGTTGTTTGCTTAGTCCCTAATCCCCTCAATAAAATTCCTCATCTTTCTCTGTGATGCTTTAGAATGAAAAAACTTCGTGTTCTTGTCTCCATGTTTCAACCAAGAAATTCTTGAACGTTGCGCCCAATAGATTTCTTGTTTTAACAAGAGATCGTCCAGCTCTTTGCTCGCTACCAAAAGAACCATTTTGCTATCTTCAGTCAACTCTCCCTTCCTAAGTGCCTCCACCTTAGCTAGGAGTCTTTTTATTTTTTTCCACATCTGGGTCAGTTCTAGATGAACCCCAAGCATGCAAATCTCCACCACACGTTACTATTTTCTCCCTTATTCTTGCCAAACCCGAATCTGCCCTTGCTTTCTTATTCCATGCATCTTGGATCACTTGCTCACAATCCTCCCATAAAAGCCAAGCCTCCTTGAATTTGAAACATCTTGAAAATCTTGGACACATCTTATTGGCTTTCTTTATATGTAGAATTATTGGTGCATGGTTTGATTCATGAGAAAATAGGTGTGTTAGAGAGCTTGCTGGAAACTTTGCTCTCCAGCTCTTTATAGCCACAACCCGATCAAGACGCTGCCTAGTGTTGGCAGCACCTGGCCTTTTGTTGTTCCACGTGTAGGGATACCCATGAAACCCCAAATCATGTAATTGGCATTGCTCCAACACCTCCCTAAACTCCTCCATTTGCTTGTATGGTGGTGGCCTCCTACTTAGTTCCTCTGAAGAGTACAAGATTGCGTTAAAATCTCCTATGCACATCCAAGGACCATCAACAAAAGACAACAAATGAGTTAGCAAAGCCCAAGATTTAAACTTCTGATTCGATTCTAGCCACCCATAGAAACCGGTCAAATACCAAACAAACCCATCTTCCTCTATCACCTTCGCTAATACATGGTTTTCCGTGAAATTAATTACATCAAGTACCGCCTCTTATTTCCAAAGTAGTGCCAGACCTCCCCTTGAATCAGGTTTCTTGACTATGATCTGATTCTGAAAAGGCAAATTCTTACACCGTTTCTTGAAACCATCCTTATCCAATCTTGTTTCCATAAAAAAACAAATTATGGGAGCTTGATCCTTCACAATTTTGCGAAGACAACGAACTGTCCAAGGGTTCCCAAGCCCTTGGTAGTTCCAACTTAATATTTTCACTGCGATCGGCAAGGGTGATCCATCACCCTCGCAGCTATATTCATAGAGTTGTCGCCAAGTGTCTTATTGCGCTTCAGTTCTTGTACAATAGCTTCATTATGAACCTCCTCATCAACAATCTGAGCAGCTCCTCTCTCCCCCAAAATTGAACCTGCCACCCCTTCTTCTTTTTTCCCATCCCCACACTTCATACATGGCACTCTAGTCCACTTAGGCTTGGCTTTGTCCAGCTTGGTGCAACCATCAGTGACCTCACTATTTTTTGCATTAACTCCACCAAATGCATTCACCTCCTTTACGTTAGTCTCACCCTTATTGCCTTCTAGAATTTTTTTAACCATACCACCCTCATTTACTCCCATAATATTATTAGCCGTACCACCTCTCTCCTCATTAATTTCATTTAATCCCACAAAATCTGGATCAACTCCTCCAATGACGTTATTTCCTTTTGCATGTATGTGTTACACTTCTACTAGGGTTTACTTCAACTGCTATGTCCGCCACCAGCTGCTTACCCTCCGCCCTCTCCTCATTGCCGGCCACCCCTCATCCCTCTGAATCAGTCGAAGTAAACCAGCCTGAGTCCCGTTTTGGAGGTGACCATGAACAAAGGTCAGATGCACGTAACCACTCCCCGTACTGATAGCGCACCTCTCCGTCCTTTTTGGATGCTGCATAGTGGCCTGCACAATGCTTGAGATCGTGCCCCAGTAATCCACAATAATGGTAGAAAGTCGACAATCGTTCATACTTAAAGTTTACCCAACTCCGATCTCCATCCGATCCCACAACAAAGCCTCCTCTTCTAATCGACTTAGAGATAGGAATTGCTCCCTTCACCCTCATGAACAGACCCTGTACTTCTCTTTTTGATCTGTTTTCCACTGCTTCCACTATACCCAATCTACCTCCAATCTCCTCGGCCACCTTCGGAGATATCATGTCAAAGGGAGCCCCCCAAATCTGGACCTATAATGACGATGTCTCAAACTTCACGTTTGCTGCCGGCATACCCTTCTGCCAACGCCTTAGTATCAATGCTTGATTGTCAAAGGACCACAGCCCTCCTTTGAAGAATTCTTTCCATGTCGAATTTCGTCGTGAACTTGAACTAAAATAGATTAGCACCCACCTCAACGATCTGTACTCCCTCTTCCAGCCCCCACGCTTTCTTCAGAGTGTATAAAGCCGCTCTTTTATTGAACGATTTGCAAGTCAGGAATTTCCCCACCAAACTTTGATTGCAGCTCTCGATCTCTTCTTTTCGTCCTTCATAAAAAACTGATATAACTTCTTCTTCTTCCGTGGTTAGTTTCATGTTACTCATTCTGTGAATCACCTCTTCAGCCATCGAATAAAAGCAAAAGCAAACCCTTAGACTATACTAAGGGAGAGAATACTCGTTTAGACGAGAGAGAAAGCTCCTACGAAGAGGAGAGTCAAACTAGTGGTTTCATCTTTAATATATGATGTTTAGAATAAGTTGGATAAACACAACAAGTGTTTTTTTCCCCTATGGTTCCAACCCCTTGAATTAGTTAATTGTGTAATAAGATAGATATGAATGGTATTGATATGCTGTTTCTCTTCTGGCCACTATTTTCTTTGAATTGAATATTGGCACTTATATTGCTTTACATAATTTGGTTGTCATTAGTCATTTCCTGTTAGTTTGTTGTATTTCTTTGCTATTGTTTCAAACAGCTAGCAGCCTTCTATAAATTGTCAACATTTTGTAGAGGGCAACCCCTGGATTATGTATTAAAGCAGGCAAAAAACACAAGTTTTTTATGTGCATTAAGTGTCCAGAATATAAAGGATGGTGAAGTTTCAACAAATGGGTGAAGTGCTACCCTGCATTAACAGAAGAAGAATATGAAGCTGGAAGCATTTATATTATAGTTATCTAGGTAAGAGGAAAATTAAAATAGAAGTGAAAATAATATTAAATTAATGAAAAGTTGGTGATAATACTAATACTAATAATAAAAATAAATATCAAAGATGAAAAAATCTTGTAAAATCCCTGACTAATCCTTGTTTTACCTTTTCCCCTTAGAGAGGTTCCCTTTATGTTCTTCTCCCCCCCCCCTTATTGGATTGTTGTGGTTGCTTATTTCTTTTCGGTGGGATGAAAAAGCTAGTGATTGGAAAAGAGGATTTCAATCCTAAGAATCTTGAAGCAATTGTCACAAACTACCCATACAGAAATAACTTGCCCAAGGAAGATGTTATAAAAGGTTATCTTCTGTTACTGTCTGAAGTTGCAAACACCAATATATTCACTAAATGTTCCTACCATCTCTAAATGATGTCCTTAACGGCTGTCTTTTCATGAACTTGTAACAGAAAGTCAAATACGATTAGTTTTGATTGATTTCTTGATGGACTTGTCGAGTTTGCTTCAACTGTGTCAATTTTGTCATCTCTTAAATAAAGTTCAAGCAGTGAAATTATATGCATGCAGGCTTCAAAGCACCCTTTTGTCACAGGTGAACCTTTCACATGTTCTAATGAGCCTCCCCCATAGACCCCCCTGGTGTGGTAAGTTGATCTCTTTATGAACTTTGTACATTGATTCATGAAACTGTAACCTGAGTGTATATGATTGTAAATGAATGTAAACACTAAACAGCTATTTTTAGTGCCCTACCACGCATGAAGAGTACTTTTCTAGACTTTAGACTCAGATTTTTTATCTGATTTCTCTTGATATCCTTCTGCACGTTCTTTTTGAATTAGTAATCCTTTTAAGCTTTGCACACTATTACCTTTGTTGAGTTTTGGTATATTTTGTTCTGTTATTTTAATAATAAAACTACAAAAGCAATGATGAATTTGATGTTTGGTCTTACAATGAAGCATCAAGAGGTTTGGTGCCTTTGGCCAGAAAGAAATGCTAGAAAATTTGAGTGATGTGAATGGGCTATTTTAGAACTGGAATTGCAGTTTTTAGAATCTTGTTTGAATGGATGACAGCGTCAGGATTCTTTTATTTTTTAAACTTATTAGCTTTTATTGGTCAGTGTAATGTTAGAGCTTAGTTGTGATGTACATCTAGTATATGTTCTCTGTACTTGGTGCATTCCATTATGTTCTAATAAAATTGATTATTTGTCAAAAAATGAGGCATTAAGAGGTTCCAATGGGGTGGTTTTTCCATGGAAAAGTGTATGGCGTACTAAGGCTCCAAAAAACTTGGCTTTCTTTGTGTGGATTGCAGCATGAGGAAAAATTCCTACATTACAATTCTTCAAGGAAAGGAATAATACTCGTTTAAGTGGAGCTGCACCTACAAATGCAGTGGTGAAACAATGGATCCCTTTATTAGTGCACTATGCTATTGCCCCAGTATCTTCGATGTTTGGGGTACATTGGGTGATCTTAGGGGGAGTCATGGATGTAGTTTTTGGGTGGAAGAACCGGTTTGGTAAACATGGCAGCCCCTTTGCCTAGAATATAGCTCCTCTATGTTTTATGTGGGCAATGTGGAGAGCGAGAGGAGCAACCATACTTTAAGTGGTGCAGGGAATTTAATTATATTACAATGAAAGAAATGTTTAAAATTTTGGGGTTTATTTCTCCTTGGTTGCCTTTGGTGACCTCTTCATTTGCCTCTCCTATAGCCTATACTATAGAGCTGGCTTTGCCTAAAAATACTAACTAAATTAACTTCTTAATCTTCAGAAAGCACTTGTAAACATAATTGGTCATGAAAGCCATTAGCATATCAAAGAAATATGCTCCAGTAACAAGGTGCAATTACACTTTTCCATTCTAAAGTTACTCCATTTTATACTTACTACTTGAACTGTAAAAATACATGATTGACCCCCTAAACTAAAACTAGTGTAACACTTCACCTCCTCCCGCCATTTTCTCAGTTAGGTCTAAATAACGTGATAATAGATAAACCTTTAAATTTCCAATATTTAATGTCCGTTTGGGAACAGCTTATCTAGCTTTTTGCTGAAAAAGTTTTTGCTGAAAGTGTACTAAAATATATTTGTACCTTGAAAAAAGTAAGAAAAATGTGAAGTTTTAAAAGTTATACATAAAAGATAAAAACTAAAAACTAAATGCTGAAACTGATGCCAAATAGAATCTTAGTCTGTATCATAAAAAGGATCCATTTTAAATGGAAATAATTTTTATACAATTTTTATGTATTATGCATAGTTGGGCAAATTGGAATTTGCACCTTGCCTTTGATGTCCGAGCAGGTCTTGTTATATCTCTAGCCTCAATTTTTTATTCCATTGAAGGTAAACACCATTAAGTACTATATAAAAGCCATGTTTCCGAACTATTTGTACCCTACATGGATCCCACAGTGGAATGGTACTACCGATCATTTTTGGATGCCGAAGAATTTGGACTTGGCTTGAGTGCCATATCTCTTCAACACCATACAGATTGCCCTGCCAATGCACTCTTCATGGATGGGTATTACGCCAATCAGGATGGACAACCAATAAAAGCTTCAAACGTATTTTGTGTATTTGAGTGGTATGCAGGTGACATTGCTTGGCGTCACATAGAGTCTGAAATTTTAGAGGAAGTAGTATGTGCTCTGTAAACTTATAATTTACAACTATGTGTTTTGTTGGCTTTTATTCCATGCCAAATTTGATTGTAATTTTATTCAATCTTGTGTACCCTGTATTTATTGTGGGATTTAATTGTAAGGGTTATGTGATAGAGAAAGAGAGTGTGAAGACTCAAGCAATTGAAGACTGAAGAGGTTTTCATGGGTAGCTTGCGACTTAGCATCCCGTGAAGTGATCCATGTGACTTGCACATGCTGGAATGTGAAGAGTCAGGACAAGATGGAGACAACTGTGTTTCGCGAGTAGCTCGCAGGTAAGGCCTTACTGCGAGACACTCGCAAAACATTCTGTTTTGCCAGACTGTACTATCTGATACATATTTTTTGTACCCACACTATATATACCCACATTACCCACAAATGTTGAGGAGTGCTTCTGAGAGAAAACCCTAACCACAAACCTTGAGAGTTAGAGATTATTATACTCACATATCTCTACACAATTGCTTGTGGATTTTTCTCAACTTTTACCTCTCCATTTCCATACCATTGAGAGGTTGATAGTCTAAACACTTACCACACCCTTTCAAAGTGTCAAGTGAGGTTTTGGTGCTGCTGGGAAGCATTGGAAGAAACCAAGGATGGCAGATGCAACATGGAGCTTGTTGTGGGATCCGAAGAGCTAGACAAGACACAGTTCCGAGAAGCCTTGTTGGAGTAGGAGTTTGGAGGGCTTAGGTACATCGGGTAGATTAGGCTTGGAGGGTCTCTTGCTAACCCGTGTATCCCAACTGATTGTCTAGTGGATCGATTATCGCTTGAAGGGCGGTGGAGAGGTTTTTCGCCGAGTTCTTCAGTTTCCCCTTCGATAACACATCGGCGTATTATCTTGTGTTTGCATCTGTCTTCCCTACTCTTTTACATTCCATTTTACTGCTGTGTTGTCATGATTATGGATTAGAGTAGCTTGTTTGTTTATCCGCTCGCATTTACACTATTCCGCACTTAGTATTAAGTTAGTGTAAAATCTATTAAGCCGTAAATTTAATTTGGGGGTTTAAATAGCTCTTGTGTTTTCAACACATTTTCGAGCTTTCAATTGGTATCAGAGCTGGTACACTTGTTTTGATTTCATTACCTAAGTGTGATCCTTGACTCCGTGTGTGTTTTGCCATGGATAGTGTTTTTTATGCTTCTATGGATGTTTGTGAATGTAACATGCCACGTGTTTGTAAAAATGCCTATATGAGTGATAATCCTCATGATTGTGATGTTTTGTTACATGAATCTTTGGATGTTGTTGATAGTCCTAACATCAAACTCTTGAAGAAAAAGGCTAAGAAGTTTAATGAGGATTTGAGCAAGTTATTTTGTGAAAATGATGATTTGATTGCTAAGCTCAATGAATCTAACAAATTGGTTGAGAAATATAAGAATCTTGTTGAAAATTCTTTTGAAAAGCTAAAAGAGTTTAAATGTTTGAATATGGACTTGGATATTAAACTTGTTTTGTTTAACAAACTTGTTGATGATCTTAAATATGAAAATGAATCTCTTAAGATGCATGCCAAGTGTTTGATTACTGAACTTACTGTTAAAAATGATGAAAATATTTATTGCAATCATGTTGTGGTACCTGATTTTGTGCCTATTGTGAGTTCTACCTCTAAAGACAAATCGGTGTACATTCCTCTACACAAAAGAAACCAAAAAGTGGAGAGAAAGGCTCTTAAGCCTAAGTCTTTGTTTAGGTCTCAACCTAAGGTTTTGGATGGATCTAAATTTGTTCCAACTTGTCACAATTGTGGTGTGATTGGTCATATAAGACCTCAATGTCATAAGTTGAAAAGAGAACAAAACCATGTTGCTAGATCCCTTCCCAAAAAGTTTAGTGGACCTAAACACATTGTTTGTTGCCATTGTAGTGCTTTTGGTCATCTAAGACCTCATTATTCTAAGTTTCATGCTCTTAAAAAAATCAAAAGAAAAGAGAAACTTGAGCTTCTTGGAAGTTGTGCTAAAAAGGGTAAACCGGATTTGAGTGAAAATAGCATGTTGTTAAAGAAAGTGTTTAATGCTCTTACCTCTTTGTCTATGTGCATCTCCGGTTCTCATTCTTCCAACCCTCGTCTCACTTCTCATGAGACACTCATTCCAAACAATCATTCCGTTTGGATGATGAAGGGTTCCTATGGTTGAGCTTTTGCTCTTTTGGTTCTTGATCTAATTCTTTCGATCTTTGTAGGACCCTTCATGCATTAGATGCTTCATTGTCATGCATTTGTGCATCATGCATCTCTTTATATGCATTGTTTGTGTTTTTGTTTTTGATCTTACTTTTTTGTTTTTGTTTTGTGTGAGTAAAAATCCAAAACCACATAAAAAGTGAAAAATTCAAAAAGTTTGATCGTATATGTTTGAGCACATATCTCATATCAGTTTGGCCTAATACCTTCGTACTAATAGCGTAGTGCATTTGCAAGCTTAGCTTGTTCTGTATGCACATATATCTGTGTGGGAGAAATCTTAAAAACTATGTGTGATTGTTGTAAATTGATCTTCAAGCTTGTCATGAATGATTGGTCAATAGTCTTGTTGGTTTTGATACTTGCATAGACTTGTGCCTATATATCTTCACTTTATTTTTATGTTTTTGTAATAGAGCTCACAAAATGTTAAGTCTCCAAATGAAAAGAGATTATGAGCTGCAAAAGCCTATCGCACATACTAGTATGGTGCTCAAAAAGTCAAAGGCTAACTCTCAATGTTGAAATATCAAAAATTTCAAGCACCGATCTCAAAAAAGAGATGTATTATCCAAAAAGGATCAAATATTATGATTTATGCAGAAGCCAAATGAAAAGCTTCTTTGTTTTGTAATCAATCTCTTGTGGGAGGTCATATATGCTCATTTATATATTTGAGATAGTCCAATATGGATTTAAGATATTGGCATCATGTTCAAGAATAAAGACAAGAAGTTTGTTTAAATCCAGTATTTAAGAAGGGGTGCAAATTGACTTGTATAAAAAATAAAAAAGATGAGGTGCAATTTGTCCAGTATGTTGTCCTTAGAAACTACTAGTTGTATTTATCTATCAAAATTCAAATGCTTGAATAAGTATAAATTAAAAAATGGCTTGAATGAGTTTAAAATTGCAGGTATGTAGATCTAGAACTCTGATGAATGTACAAAATTTAAGTTGAAGGCTTTAGAAGTTGATCTTGAAGCTTAAGGATGATGGGTGCTTGAGTTCATCCTTAGTAAATTGAGGTTCTTAGAAGACCCTTTGTCTGTATATCAATTTTTACATTGTCTGCATTTCACTTATTTAGTAGTGAAGGCTCTAATTGTTGCATGGTAACATTATAATTATATCAGAAAATAATTTTTTTTTATTTTTTTTTTGGATTAGCGAAGAAAGAAAAGATATTTTGGTTTTAATTTTAGCTTGATCACCGTTACATGGGTCAAAAGTTTGATGGGTCAAGGCCTTAGTGTTGGCATTGATGATTTGGCTAATCAATGCCTCTGTAAGGTTGATATAAAGCCATGGTTGTTCTCTAAAACAAAAAAAAAACAAAAAAAAAAAAAAAAAAAAAAAAAAAAAAAAAGTGTCTCAGAATTTAGAAGTGGATTCTAGTAAAATTGAGATTTATTGGCACTTAACTAATGCTAAATTTGGTTACGGGCCAGAGCCAGTGGAGGGATTTTATTAACTTGGTCTTACTCAGCAATTTAGAGATTCCCAATCACAAGGTCTTGTTTTCTCACTTATTTTGTATGCTACGATTAAACTCAGTTCATTAAAATTTTGTTGAAGCCACGAAGTTTGCAAATGATTGGAAATCAAGATTGAAAAAGAAGAGAGATATCCTTTAGAGGTCTTGGCCTTTCTGCAATTTTTTTTTTTTTGAAAGGTCTAAACTTTCCTGAGATTCTCCTGTGGGATTTTATTTTTTATTTTTATTGTTTTCCTTTTCTAGTCTGCCCTTACAGGAGAGTCACTCCCAATAACCAAAAATCTTGGTGAAGGAGTATACTCTGTTTCAACATGTAAACAAGGTGCAATTGAAGGAGTTGTTATTGCAATTGGAGTACATACCTTATTTGGAAAGGTAGTTCATCTTGTGGAAACTACTACAATCAGTGGACATTTTTAGCAGGTAATTTCAATATATTATTTTCGATGAAAGTTTCACTTAGAATCTCAAAGGCTGGTAGAATGTTTAGAGCTCTAATATTTCTAAACAGTTTCATCTTTTTTGCTTGGAGGTAATGGGGTAATGATAGGTAACAATGTGAAAGAGTTTTGCACTTGTTCTGTGAGAATCTGTCAATGTTTGGGTATTTGAGTTATCATTTGTCTTGATCATTCAGGTCGTAACTGCAAGGAAACTTCTGTATTTGCTCGATTGCCATTGGGCTAGTAATAGAAATCATTGTCATATATGGGATTCATCACAGGGGTAATCATGTTGGGATAGATAAGTTTCTAATGAGAGAGATGTTTATGTGCCAAACGGTTCCGAGTGGGCCCTTAATGTATAAACAATATCTCATCTAAAATCCTTCTCAATTGTTGGGTATGTTACTAGATAAAACATTTTGTAGTTTTTCTCATAATGGTTACTCCTGCTTAGTTGGGTACTTCTCTTCTTCAATGTCATCTCTGTTGCCACCACATCCAAGCTCACCACCGGCGTATCCAGATTTATATGGCAAGCTCTGAGAAATGGCTAAGGTTCAAGTACTTAAAATAGAGATTGGCTCTATTGAGGTCAGTTTACTAAATAAAACATTTTGTAGTTTGTGTGCTAATTGTTACTCCTACTTAGTTGGGTAGTTCTTCTTGGTACAATCTCTGCTGCCACTATATCCAGGGTCACCACCGGCTTATTCAGATTTGTACGGCAAGCTCTAGGAAATGGCTAAGGTTCAAGTACTTAAAAGAACTCTCCAAATACTTTTTAGTGTACACGGATTTTAAGTGTACTATTCAACAAATGTTTTGTGTTGCATGTAGTGATTCCTATTTCAAATTTAAGAATGTAAATGGCAGTAGGCAGAGTAGTTGAGTTGTGTTGATTTGTACAGTTTGTTTCATTGCGTTAAAAGAGTAGTTTATTGATTGTTGTAATTCAATTTGGAATTGCACAATTCTGTTTATGTTTATATTTTAAATTAGATTATTAAATTTTGATCAATGTGAAAGAGTGCATCCAATTTATTTATTTATTTTTATAAAGAAAATGCTTATTTCAATGTTTGCAAACCGTTTATCTCAAGATACCCATACTTCGATGTTTATTAACCGTCGATAAAAGTATAACATTTTTTTTCGACGGTTGCATAGGCCGTAGAAAAGAATTCTCGACATAGTTTTTAATGGTGGTTCTCGATGGTCATTTCAACTGTCGAAAATAGTATTTTCGACAGTTTCTAGTACTATTTTCAATGGTTTCAACTGTTGAAAATAGCCAAATTTCTTGTAGTGCTTCCTTGATGTTGCTTGTGGCATGGATGCCTTGGTATGTTCCAAGATGTCTTAGTGTGTGTGTCCCGAGATGTCTTGGTGTGTATCCCGAGATGTCTTGGTGTGTATCAAGATCTCTCCCAAGATGTCTTGGTGTGTCCCCAGATGTCTTGGTGTCTTGAAATGCCTTAGAAAGACATCTTTTTATAGGAATTTGGGGGTGGGTGAGCGACACGTGGCAAAGTCTGATTGATGACATGTGTCATAGTTTGATTGGAGGATTTTTAAGACTTTTTCTCCAAGACACATGGCATCGTTTGATTAGCCGAAATGTCTTGATTTTCAAAGTGACACATGTTAGCAATTGATTGGATCGCTTATGTCATCGCTTACATGCGCTATATGTCATTACTTACACGTGCTAATGTGTGGCATGTGTCATTGCTTACATGCGCTGGCAAATTTCTGAACACTTGGTAAATTGCTGTCGGTTCCTGAATGGTGATGGTAGAAACTAGTTGTAGTACATGGCGCTTTGTCATTAGCCGTACTTTGTAGACTTGGTAGTATGATGTGTCAGCTTGTGATAGGTTGTGAATTTTCTCTCTCTACAGTTATGTTCATAATATTTTCAATACAAATCATAAAGTAGTAGGTTGTTACAGGTTATTGGTGGTAGGCAAAAAAATAATTTCATTGGTAAGTTTAATTTAGAACCAATAACAATTTACCACCTATAATTTGTTATGAAAATGTTGTGAAAAATGTTGCGGATATGTCATACTTTTTTTTTCACAATACCTTTATTTTTAATTGTAGTTGGTTCCAGTATGATATATATATATATATATATATATATCATTTTAGCCTATAAAGAATAACACCTGAACAATTGTGAAAATATTGTGGCAATTTGTTGTGATAATATTTTATTCTTTTAGGGTAACAACTCATATGCAGAAAGAAAAGAAAGAAAGAAAGAAAAAAAAAAAAAAAGTGTGTTCAATAAGCGACATTTCAAAAAAAAAAGAAAAAAAAAAGCTAGTTTGCATAAGAGAAATGCATGTTCACAATATTTTTACAACAAATTATTAAGTAATAAGTTGTTACATGTTGTTATTAGTAGGAAAAAAAGTATTTTCATTGGTAAGTTTAAATTAGAAATAATAACAATTTACCATCTATGATTTGTTACGAAAGTGTTGTGGATATCGCACCTTTTTTTTTCATAATACCTTTATTTTTAGTTGTGGTTGGTTCCAATATAATATATATATTTTATTTTATTTTAGCCTATAAAGAATTAATACCTCAACAATTGAGAAAATATTGTGACAATTTGCTGTGATAATATTTTATTCTTTTAGGGTAATGGCTCATTTGTATATAAAAAAATAAAAAGCATGTTTAATAGGCGATATTTCCAAAAAAGAAAAGAAAAGAAGAAAGAAAGCCAGTGAAATAGATTAGATTGAATTAAACAAAACTACTATAGCTTTGAGCATTGACCCTTTTTATATATAGAAGTTTAAATTAGAACTAACAACAATTTACCACTTATGATTTGTTATAAAAATGTTGTAGATATAACACTTTTTTTTCTACAATACTTTTTTTTTAGTTGTGGTTAGTCATAGTATGATATTTTTATTATTTTATTTTGACCTGTAAAGACTTAACACCTCTAAAAATTGTGAAAATATTATGACAATTTTTTGTTTTAATAGAGTTCAACAGACGATATTAACAAAAAAAAGTAAAAAAAAATAATAATAATAAAGAAAGGCTAGTGTTTGTTCAAAGTGGTACTATTGCTTTCCTCACTTACACTTTTTACACTTTATATATATATAAGTTTGAATTAGAACCAATAATAATTTATCACTATGATTTATTATGAAAGACTTCTTTTTCTACAATATCTTGTTTTAGTTGTGGTTAGTCCCAGTATGATATATATTTTTTTTGACCTATAAGAACTTAACACCTCTAACAATTGTGAAAAATTGTTGTTTTGATAGATTTTAACCCAAAAAAAAAAAAAAAAAAAGGGCCAACAGAACAGTGCCACTTGAATAAACCAAATGCACCGTTGCTTTACTCATTCACACTTTTTATATATAGATTTGATTTGGGTGTTCAAGTGAGACTATTTGATTGGTTTTTTTTTTCCTAAATAGGAGTTATCAAGATTATTCTTTAATGATATTTACCTTCTATTTCAAAGTATTGCAACCCAACTGAGGGACTTGTAGCTTATTGGCATTGTCAGTGCTCTTTTATAGGTAGAATTAGAGCTCGAATTCCCATACTTTCATTTTCATAATTATTAAATTACCCTTAAAAAGATACAACCATAATTAAATTGTGCTCCCTATTCCCATTTTTTAATATGATGCTCAATGAGAAAAAGGGGGAGTGAGAGTGTAGGGAGCATAGGAATTTTTTATTAGGAGAGGAGAGCATAATTTTTTCATGTATCTAACTTAAAGGAACATTCTACCCAAAAAAAAAAAAAAAAAAAAAAAAAACTTAAAGGAAGAGTTAATTTGAGGGTTTGAGTTTTATTGACTTATTTACTAATTGATGTAGCTATTTACATTTGTTTATGTTCTTTCGGTTTTGTAACCTTGTTTTTTTATATATCAATCATGGTTTAATGATTGCATTCTTAATTGATATCGATGTTTGTTTACACAATATTACTATGCATATTGAATATATGCTTGCAATTGTGTTAATTGATATCCATGTTTGTCTTGAACTGTAATTGATTATTATTATTTTCCACATGATATATACGCCTATTGTGTTTTGTTTTGTAATTCAAGAAACAACGTTATAAAGCTTATCACGTTAGTCAGCTAATTCCATCCAGTGGCTTATTAGGGCTGATTGATTTTAACTAGTGTTAGTGAATCATTGATGCATTTATAATCTTGGAAGTTTTCCGATAGTATTGTCAGACCTAATGACTAATTAAATGGAAGTTTTGTCCTTATGCATCTTTTCCTGTAATAAAACAGGTAGCAATCAAGAAAATCAAACTGGTTGATTTGGCTCATTTTTTCAAGAATAGGGACATCAACAACAAGGACATGGTGTTATGGCACACAATATAGGCTTCCACCATAGCGGGTTTGACCTCCGTCCTTCAAAATTCTTCGAAAGCCATCCAATTTTGAATACAAGGCCTCCTAAGCCTGTTGACTTGCACACATACAATGGCACCACTCCTTAGAGGAGGGGAAAATAATCGGAATAACTAGCTAATTTTCAGTTGTGTGATTAGATATTCTAAATAATTGTCAACTTCGATGTTGTGTGTAGACTAAAAATTTGAAAAACTATTAGAAATTTGAAAATGGTGGCATAAAATTTATGGGAATTTCAATCCTGATCAATTAAGCTTTTATTATTTGGCTAGGTATATCTTAAAAATAAGAATTTAAAGTATTAATTCAGTTACAACAATCTATGGTAAATGACGATGATAATGAATTGAACCAATCACAGACTACCATCTCTTTAGATGTGCTATTTGTTATGAAAGTCTTTGTGTTCTTAGACTTATAGTTTACATCGTCATGAATTATTTTTGCCAACACAAAACCTAACCAAATTATAAATTTGTAACTACAGTAAATATAGTAGCCCACTATATTTAGTTATTTACCAATAAAGGATAATATGAGTATTTTTTTTTTTTTGATAAATCAGATGGAAGGCCCAATTTTTATAAAAAGCAAATAAAATTCTTAATAAATAAAAGATGGATAAAGTTTTGATTATAACCAATAACTATAACTCCCACTAAAAATATTAACATGGATACATATTTTGAATATCTAACCGTTGGATTGTATGTTCTTTATATTCTAAAAATGCATGTCAAATTTCACATAAATCGGACAGGGGCGGCGCTATGTATGATTCAGGGTGGTCATAGGACCATCCTAATCTTGGAATTTTTTTTATACCTTAAAAAAATGGATTTTAAATTAATATGGGTTGTTGACCACCCTAGAAAAACATGCATATTTTCCAATAGCTAGTTGGTTAGTGCTTACTTTAGTTCTTAGCTAAATTTATTGGATTTATCTGATGCATCTTGTACATACAGATATGCTAATATTTCAATACTTTATTGAACATGATTAATGTAACAGTTTAATGCCTAAGTTGAATATTTTGAATGAAGTTATAGTTTACCCTTTATTCTTTTGTTAGCACTATTTACAAAGAAGTTCTTGTCAAACTCTTAACCATGATTTCCCTAAAAAAGAAATTAGTAGAGCATTGCATTGATTTAATCCTGATTAGTTTAAAGAATACAAAATATTGGTTGGAACATATCATAAAAAAGTATGATGCATTTTGTTTATATTGTTACTTATTTAGGCAAGATTTTGGTAATTGAATGGGAGATCAGTAGTTTAATTATTGATTACTTTGTTGTGTGTACTGAAAAGAATGTAACTAATAGCATTAATAATAAAACTATTATACAACAATTTCAAATATGAAAAACTCGTAGAAGAAAATTGTAGAAGGAAATTGTAAGACTTTATGTATTTGAGATTTTTTTATGTTAATATGTTCAAGTTTTATTTTTAATAAATTTGGTTTAATTTAAGTTTCTTAATGATCACCTTGAAAAAAAATTCATGGAGCCGCCACTGAAATTAGATCTTATTTAATATTAAATATATAAACTTAATTTTTATGTAAAAAACTTGAAATTTAAACATTTGATTGATAATATAGCTATTAATCTTTGATAATCTGAAAATTTTGCAAGCATGAAGGATATTAGAAAAACATGTAATTCAATGATGAATTTGTTAAAATTCATATTCAATACAGAGATATTGAGTGAAGTTGTAACAAAACTTTGGCCAATAAAAGACTACTCATAGTCAAGAGTTACACGGAGTTATTCATTCACATAAAGAAAGCAAATAATAAGAGTAAGTTAAATTGATTATTTATGAATTTTAAAATCTATTCATTGGCATAAGAGAAGTTTACGCAAATCTTGCATTTACTTAAATTGTTAAAAATTGCCTTAAAAAAAAAAACAAACAAACAAACAAACAAACTTAAATTGAGAGCATCCACATTGGTGGAGCTATAAATTTAGCAATATGACTCCTAAAAAAATTACTTTATCTATTTTACCTTCTCATTTTACAAAACACTCAATATCAGTGATTTTATTTTAGCTTTCAACACAATAAAATAATATATCAACTATAATAAATAACAACCATTACAATAAATAATCTGATCTACATAATGTAAACATGTGAACACTAGTAGGAGAAAAGGAGAACGCATGAATAAAATATATATATATATATATATATATATTTTTTTACCTATGAGCTATAGTGTACAGCCAAAAATAGTTGTGCTTTATAGCTGTAGAGCCAAATTATTTGGCTTTGGCTCCACTAATGTAACTATATTTTTATATTTGGTGGTATTAAAAATAGCAATATAATTTTTTAGCACCAATATTAATGCTCTTAAAAGAGATAAAATATGACCGTTGAATGGTCTTAATTAAGTTAATTAAAACAAATTGGCATTGGGCATTTCGAAATGCTTATTTAAGAGCAAAGAGGCTTAATAACTACCCACACAAAACCATGGCTACAACTTTGAAACTAATACTTTTCTTACTCCTATCCCTCTACATCTTCTCACTTGTCTCAAGCCACCGGCACCACCCTCTAGACTCTCTAACCCCTTTTGAGTTCACCTTGGTCCGAACCATAGTCAATAAAATCTACCCCAACTCAAAGCTTAACATAACTTTCCAATACATAGGTTTGGACGAGCCAGACAAACCAACCATCCACTCATGGCTATCAAACCCCAAGTCCAAACCCCCACCTCGTCGTGCCTTTGTGATTGCACGTCTCGATAAACAATCCCACGAGATCATAGTCGACTTATCGACCCGTGCGATAGTCTCTGATAAAGTTTACCATGGACACGGCTATCCTTTGCTTACCTTTGATGAACAAGATGCTGCAGTCAAATTGCCACAAACATACAAACCCTTTATCAAGTCTATAAAGAAGAGAGGCTTAAACTTGTCCGAAATTGTTTGCTCAACTTATACAATTGGGTGGTTTGGAGAGTTGAAGAGCAAAAGGGTGTTGAAGCTTTTGTGTTTTTATATAGATGGAACGGTGAATTTGTATGTGAGACCAGTGGAGGGAATAACGTTGGTGGTTGATCTTGATGAGATGAAGATAGTTGAATACAATGATAGGCTTATTGTGCCTGTGCCAAAAGCTGAGGGAACGGAGTACAGGGAATCAAAGCAAAAGCCACCCTTTGGTCCTCGTTTAAATGGTGCAGCCTTGGTGCAACCTAATGGGCTAGGGTTTAAGATTGACGGGCACACTGTCAGGTCAGTCTTCTTTTTGTTTTGTTTAAATGTCTTTGTTAGAGATATTACATGGTCTAGGAAATTAAGTCCGCTAATTTTTTTTTTTTTGGTTATTCAAAGTCTTTGACAGACACCTAAATACATATATATATATTTTTTTTGGGAGAGACCTCATTGTTAATTATATGATAAATTGTATTACAATCAACTCAACCTAGGGTTTATAAATTAGGCAACTCTTAATTTATTTCTATAATTAATTTATACATTTTACATATACATCATACAAGAGTTTATAATATGTTTGAGATTTTTTTATGGGGAAATTACAACTTATCCACCTGTGGTCTGGTCGAAATTTAACTTGCCTATCTGTGGTTTTAAATTTGACACTTTATCTACCAAAGGTTAGTTCAGTCAGATTTCTTTAACCCACATCTGTTAAAAATATGGCTAAATATGTGATTTTGCTTCACTTTCATGTTTTTCTCCTCCTAAAACACAAAATACATAAAAATACAAAATCAAATAAGATAAAAAAGAATTCAACGGAACACTTGCATTATAGGATTTCAAATCACAGGTAGACAACTTAAATTTCGATCAAACCTCAGGTGGGTAAAGTATCAAATTTTAAACTATGGGTAGGCAATTTAAATTTCAGTTAAACTACAAGTGGATAGGTTATAATTTACCCTTTTTTTTATTTATAATTCAAAAATATTATTAATGAAGCTAAAATGATGATACTACACCCAATATATGAGCCTTTCTTATTATAGGACAACCCAATATATGAGCTTAATACTATTATAAATACTGAATGATTGTATTGTATTTTTCAAATAATAGAATATACATGAGTGCCTTTATATAGGAGGTAGAGTGTGTAGTACAAATAAGTGTGTTATACAAGTAAACAAGGTGGGCCTAAAGCCCACATACCCTAATACACGTTAACAAATACAAATTATCAGTGCCAATTTTTATGTTCTATTTTACATTCTATTAACCACAACTTATAATATATTTATTTTCCTTTTTCCTTTTTCCTTTTTCCTTTTAAAGTAACTAAAGTTTAAAATAAATATTTAAAAAAATTAATCATTTCTTACTAACAATTAGTGAAGTGTAAAGTAAAACACAAAAAAGAGAGGGTTAAGTTTTTATTCAACGACAGCTAATTAAGTGGCAAAACAAATAAGAGAAGATACATAGGCCAATAAGGCTCCAAAAGGCATGGAGCATAACATCTATAAAATAGTCATGACAAAACAAATTTTTTTTTTTTTGCTGGGTAAGTGTTTATGCAGGGGCTAGAACCTCTGAGCTGAAAGTCACTTAGATGACTAGGTACCACTTAGGCCAGCAGGCCCGGTGGTCATGACAAATCAAATTAATGCCATATGTCTATCTGTTTCGTATAATATTCACTTTTGGCAAGGTTTGACACTACTCTTATTAATTGATTTACGCTCGCGTGCGCTCTCTCTCTCTCTCTCTCTCTCTCTCTCTCTCTCTCTCTCTCTCTCTCTATGATTATACAATGATTGCTGACATTGACCAACATTTATATCAATGCTGAAAAGATGGGGCTATGGAGCTCACCTAATACTTTTGTGTTTCTTTTTTCTTCAAAAATTTTAAAACCACGTAAAAATGCCACGACTTTAGGAATACCAGAACGTGGAGAAAATACATTTTTTTTCTGTTGCATGTGTCCTTCCTTCACATGGAGTAGACTCAACGTTATGAGGTCCACCCCTATGTGAAGGGGGAACACATGCAACGAAAACAGCATATACCACCTTCAAAATGTGAGCTATAGCTCCTTGCAAAAGTGATAGATGGTGGATCATAATCATTAGTTAATTGTGATTAAAATTGTGACTTTTTATGTGGTAATAAAACTATTTTTTGAATAATTCTAGTACCACATAAAATGCCACAATTATCATGCATGCGTGTCAGATTGTAACTGATTGCCTGTTATTTTCACATGGAGTCACTATTTTTTCTTAACCATTCACAATCTGCAACGTGAATAATTGTGAAACAAGTTGTGGCATTTTTACATGGTCTTAGAATTTTTGCTTTTTTTTTTTATATATAGATAGCTCACCTAATCCTAGGTTACATAGTGTGGGCGGAAATGTATCATTGAAGTTTCATGGTACATTGAAATTGTGTCATACTAAACAAGTTGCCTTGTAAAAGTATTACCCGATTTAGATTCAATGGACCAAAATTGTAGCAGTCCTTTTCGGTTTGATATTAAATGTTTAGACATAGACTCGATCGAATAGCACGTCTATGTTAAAAAGCACAATATTTGGCTCCAAATGCTGAGGATGTTTGCCCAAACCTCATAA
>CM064910.1:65221021-65241021 GCA_032727855.1 Quercus ilex subsp. ballota
CCCGACCATTTGCCCCCACACCCCACAAGCACTCATTTTTTTAGCATTTGTTTGGAATAAATTTTTTAGCAATTAATGGCATACGCTAATTAATGAGAGAGAGAGAGAGAGAAGAACATAAATGGTTATTTTTTAAAGAGAAATGATATGTCTACAACATTTTTACAACAAATTATAAGTGGCAGGTTATTACTGATTGTAATTGTTGGGGCAAAAAAGTAATCTTAGTGTTAGTTTCAAATTTGAACCAATAATAACTAACCGCATGTGATTTGTTGTAAAATTGTTGTAAATGTAGCATCTCTCTTTTTTAAAAGATATTAATTGGTTTAAGGAAAGTAAAAACACACACACACACACACATATATATATATATATGGTCATTTTTTTTTAGCATTTGTTTAGAATCATTTTTTTAGCAATTAATGGCATATGCCAATTAACAAGGAGAGAGAGAGAGAGAGAGAGAGAGAGAGAGAGAGAGAGAGAGAGAGAGAGAGAGAGAGAGAGAGAGAGAGAGAAGAAGAAGAAGAAGAAGAAGAAAAAGAAGAAGAAAACACAAATGATTAGTTTTTAAAAAAAAATATTAATTTTTGTAATTATAGTATTAAAAAAAGTATATATGTCATCATTTATGTTTGGAGAAAGTGACAACGGCATCATCATCACCATCATCATCATCATCATCATATATATATATATATATATATATATAATATGGAGAGATGCAGTTTATGGGAAAGGAAAAAAAAATAGATGGTTAGTTTTTTTTTTTTTTTTTGAGAAATTAACTGTATATGCTAGTAAATTTAGAAGAGAGATGAGGTCAAGAAAAGTAAAAACAAAAATTTTCATTTTTTTAGCATTTGTTTATTATAAGTTTTTAGCAATTAATGGCATATGCTAATTAATAAGGATAGAGATAGATATTTTTTGAGAAGAAAATAGAAAGAGGTAAGGAGAAGAAGAAAAAACATAAATGGTTAGTTTTTTTTTTTTTAAGATATTAATTTTTGTAATTATGGTATTAAGAAATCATATATGTTATGTTATTTTTTTGGTTAAAATACAAAGTGCATGCTCTAAGTTTGACTGAAATTTATTTCAATCCTCTAATTTTCGTTCAATTGAGTTCTCTAAGTTTCAAAATTATTCAATTCAGGCATTTTTTTTCCCAATTTAGTTTTAAAAAAATTGCCATTAAGTATGCAAATAACTAATGAAAAAATATTTTTGAAAAAAAAATTCTTACATAAAAAATCTATAAAATACTTTTATTAATTTTATATATTTTTTCATGTGAAAATTATATTTTGTAAGGAAAATTTATAACAAAATTTGATATATCATCCTGAATTGAATAAATTTGAAACTTAGAAGACTTAATTGAGTGAAAGTAAAGTTTGAGTACTAAAATGAATATCAACCAAGCTTAGAGGGTGCAATTTGCATTTTAGCCTTCTTCTTTTTTTGGTGAAATCAACGGTATATACTACTAATTAAAAAGAAGAGAGATAACATTTTTGTAAAAAATAAAAACAAGAAGAGAGAGAAATATAGAGAGATAAGGTTTAAGGAAACTAAAATCATAAATGGTCAATTTTTAAAGTATTTTTTAGAATAATTTTTTTAGCAATTAATGGCATATGCTAATTATTAAGGAGAGAGAGATAAGGAGAGGAAGGAAAAACATAGATGGTTAGTTATTTAAAGATACTAATTGTTGTAATTAAAATTTTTTTTTTTTGAGAAGATAATTATTGTAATTATATGTTATTAAGAAAACATAAGTGTCATCATTTTATGCTTGAAGAAAGTGACACAACATCATTGTGGGAATCAACCAGTTTTGGAGGTCCAACTTTTATAATATAGTATACATAGATAGATAAATTGTCAACTTTATGTTGTGTTGAGACTAAAAATTTGAAAAAAAATATTAGAAATTTTAAAATGGTGGGATATAAATTTATGAAATTTTCATTCTAATCAATTAAGCTTTTATTATTTGGCTGGGAATATCTAAAAAAAAAAAAAATTAAGGTATTAAATTAGTTATAACAAATTATGGTAAATGAAAATGATAATGAATTTGGGACATTGATGGTATGGTATCATAATATTAGTAGTGATGATGACATTGGAATTAATGATAATAGTTTGTGGTAGGTGGGTGGAGGCAATGACAATGGTGATGATCGATCAATAGGCAATTCTCAATCGATCGAGAGATAGAGAGGGTCAAGAAATCCAAAATAGTCTTTAACTTGAGTTGAATCTTGGACTTGCACTTTTTTTTTTTTGTTGAGAAAGTTGGACTTGCACTTATATATCAATATTACAACTCAACAAAATTTACATTGTAGTAAGGCTACATGTATAACAAATTTCACAAATTTTTTAATAATTTGTTGAGTTAACAAATTATAATTGATACAACATCATTCCTACATGAAATCACCGTTCTCATCACTTTGATGTGAAATTCTTTGTGCTCTTAGACTTGTAGTTTACATCGTCATAAATTATTTTTGTCAAACACTAAACCTAACCAAATTATATGTTCGTAAGTACAGTAAATATGGTAGCTCACCATATTTACCAATAAAGCATAACAAGAGTAAGTTAAATTGATTATTTATTAATATTAAATATATTCATTGACATAAGAAAACTTTACGCAAATCATGCATTAACTAAAATTGTTAAAGAAATGCTTATTTAAGTGCAAAGAGGCTTAATAACTCTCCACACAACCATGGCTACAACTTTGAAACTAATACTTTTCTTACTCCTATCCCTGTACATCTTCTCACTTGTCTCAAGCCACCGGCCCCACCCTCTAGACCCTCTAACCCCTTCCGAGTTCACCCTGGTTGGAAACATAGTCCATAAATTATACCCCAGCTCAAAGCTCAACATAACTTTACAGTACGTAGGTTTGGATGAGACAGACAAACTTGCCATCCTTTTATGGCTATCAAAACCCAAGTCCAAACCACCACCTCGCCGTGCCTTTGTGATTGCACGTCTCGATAAACAATCCCACGAGATCATAGTCGACCTATCGACCCATGTGATACTCTCTGATAAAGTTTACAACAAAAACGGCTACCCTTTGCTTACCTATGAAGAACAATTGGCTGCAATGGAATTGCCACAAACATATAAACCCTTTATTGAATCCATTGAGAAGAGAGGCTTAAACTTATCTGAAGTTGTTTACTCAACTTTTACAATTGGGTGGTTTGGAGAGTTGAAGAGCAAAAGGGTGTTGAAGGTTTTGTGTTTTTACGTAGATGGAACTGTGAATTTCTATGTGAGGCCAGTGGAAGGAATAACGTTGGTGGTTGATATTGATGAAATGAAGATAGTTGAATACTATGATAGGTTTATTGTGCCTGTGCCAAAAGCTGAGGGAACGGAGCACAGGGAATCAAAGCTAGAGCCACTCTTTGGTCCTCGTTTAAATGGTGCAACCTTGGTGAATCCTGATGGACCAGGGTTTAAGATTCATGGGCACACTGTCAGGTCAGTCTTCTTTTTATTTTATTTAAATGTCTTTGTTAGAGATATTACATGAACTACAAATTCTTTTTGTATTTTTCGTAATTCAAAAAGTCATTGACAGTCACCTCATTCACATATGATCTCTATTGTATTACATTTACAACTGACTCAACCAAGGGTTTATACTTTATAACTTTATATATTAGAGAATTCTAAGTTAATTCTACCGTTAATTTATAGTTCAGGCCTCAAGTGGAAAAAGAGAATGAAAACATGTCACTCATTTGGTACAAAGCTACATAAATGACTATTCTTAGAGGGACTCAAGTAACTCAACCTTGGGACTCTCTTTTATAGGGCTGGTAGTGGTGCTCAAGTATTGATGTGAAAACTTTAGTTTAAAAGTATTGTGAAAATACATGTTTAAAGTACTCATAATGCAAAAAATGTGTTTGGTACCATGTTTCAAATAATATATTTTAAAATATGAAAAAACATATAATTGTGTGTTTGGTATGAGCATGTGTTTTTTTTTTTAATTTTTTTTTTTAAGTAATGAAAAGAATGCTATTTCATTTAAGGAGAGAGAAAAAGAAAGAAAAAAAAATAAGAGAGAAGAACAAAGTAGTGGATCCGTAGGAGAAAAAGAAAGAAAGAAAAAAAGAGTTTAATATTGTCAATGAATCCCATGATTTTCAACTTATTTACAAAAAGGCCACTCAGCAACGTTACTTGAAAACTAAAAATTGGTATAGTGAGTTTTCAAAATACATGTTTTAAACACCCTAAATTGAGAACTGTAACTCAAACACTTTTGATAATAAAAAAACTCCTACCAAACATAGTTTTCTTTATGGGCTCACAGTTTTCAATGTTTAAATACTAAAAACTATTATTTGAGTCTGCATACCAAACAGACCCTATATCTAGGGTTTAGAATGAAACAAGAGATTTATTATTAGAGTAAGACACCAATCAGTTTTTTGTGTAGGCAGGGATTGAGCCCCGGATCTCTTATTCAATCATCAGAGACTTAATTTACTAGTTGAGCTAACTGGAACCCACTATTGAAATTTTGACCTAATCTTTATTTAAAGGGTTGGAGTAGGTATTACATATTCTTGAACCCCAAAAAATTTAACAAGCCTCAATTTTTAGATTACTTTACCAAATGGGTGTAAGTTGAAGCCCTAGCCACCATCATGGAGAAAAATGTACAAAGTTTTGTCTGGGGAAACATCATTTGCAGGTATGGGATCCCTAGAGTCTTGGTCTCAGATAACAGAAAGTAGTTTGACAATGAGTCGTTCAGGGATTTTTGCTCACAGTTGGGGATCAAGAATCACTACTCCTGACCTACCTACCCTCAGGCTAACGGACAAGTTGAGTTCACAAACCAATCCTTACTCAAAATCATCAAGACTCGGCTTGAGGGGGCAAAGGGTATATGGCCAAAAGAGTTGCCAATCGTACTATAGGCGTACTGGACGACGGCCAGAATACCTACAAGAGAGACACCATTTCGACTAGCATACAAGAGCAAAGTCGTTATCCCAACTGAAGTCGAACTCACAAGCTACAGAGTGGAGAACTATGAAGAGAGTAGGAATGACAAAGCCATGCACCTACAACTTAACCTAGTCGATGAGGTTAGAGTAACAGCTGAACAAAGGTTAGCATGATACCAAGATCTCATGGCCAAGCACTACAACTCCAAAGTCAGACACAGAGATTTCCAAGTTGGAGACCTCGTCCTGAGGAAGGTGATGGGCACTACAAGAGATCCCTCCCAGGGAAAGCTATGACCTAATTGGGAAGGACCCTACAAAATCACTTCATGGCAAAGGAAATACACCTACCACTTGGAAACACTAGACGGACAGAAGTTGCACCATCCATGGAACACCGTGCACTTGAAGAAATACTACCAGTAGGCAACGGCATGCAGAACACCACTCCTCATTTCTAGTTTATTTCTTTTTAGTTAATTTTTATCATCTATAGTACCTTTTTTACCCTAAAGGGCAGCTTTTCATTTTTTCAAGAATAGTTTTTTTTTTTAATTATTATTTTATGCACGTATTTATCATAATAAGAGGAGTCATTTAGATATACCATACTCATATATACCTTTCTAAAAAACCGCGTCTATGACTAAAGTCCTTAAGTGGACAGGTACATCCCAAGGGATGTTTTGAAATTTACTGAGCCCTTAAGTTTACAGGTACATCCCAAGGGATGCCTTGAAATTTACCAAGTCCTTAAGTGGACAGATGCATCCAGAGGGATGCCTTGGAAATTATTGAGTCCTTAAGTGGACGGGTACATCCCAAGGGATGTCTTGAAATTTACTAAGTCCTTAAGTGGACAGATGCATCTTGAGGGATGCCTTGAAATTTACTGAGTCCTTAAGTGGACAAGTACATCCCAAGGGATGTCTTGAAATTTACTAAGTCCTTAAGTGGACGGATACATCCCAAGGGATGTCTTAAAATTTACCAAGTCCTTAAGTGGACAGATGCATCTTGAGGGATGCCTTGAAATTTACTAAGTCCTTAAGTGGACAAGTACATCCCAAGGGATGTCTTGAAATTTACTAAGTCCTTAAGTGGACGGATACATCCAAGGGATGTCTTGAAATTTACCAAATCCTTAAGAGGACGGATGCATCTCGAGGGATACCTTGAAATTTACTGAGTCCTTAAGTGGACGGGTACATCCCAAGGGATGTCTTGAAGTTTACTAAGTCCTTAAGTGGATGGATGCATCCCAGGGGATGCCTTGAAATTTACTGTCCTTAAGTGGACGGGTACAAGCCCTGTAGTGGACGGGTACAAGAAAGAGTTGGCGTAAATTACATACAAATGGGTTACATAAGGTGGATGGCCCACACAATCCCCAAAATACTCTTACCAACTAGGTAGACAGACGACCATAGTTCTCTTTCATAGAGACTCAGTAGACAAGCACCATAGTTCTATTTCGTAGAGACGTTGAGCTCTGTCCTGAGATGGAGTAGTGTTTCTGATTTTTAGATTGTATTCGTTAGGCATACATTCACAGGTTAGCTTGTGCTAATGTATGAGCTTGTCATGGCTGGGATTTTTGTTCGAAGAATAGATATCGAGAATTTAATTGTCATTGACATTAACATAGTTTTCCATTTTGATTTTCTCTTGTACCAACATTTTCTCAATATTTGAGCCACATATGAGAAACGTTTAGTCTACTTTTGCTATATCAAGAAATTAAAATGATATATATGTTTATTTTTTTTAAAACCAAATCCAAATTTTATTAAATCTCAAGAACGGTCAAAGTACAAAGCTTCTAAAGCAACTGGAGAGGAGTCCTCCATCCATACAATTACATCATCAATATATTTTGCAAATCGGGCAAGGGAATGCGCTATAGAGTTAGCTGTACGTTGTACACAACTCACTGTCAAATTGGTCATCCTTGCTACCAACCCTTTCACGTCCTCATACAGGTGTCCCAGCCGAGAGAACTTAGTCCGCGAACTCAGTAAATCCTTCATGACCACCGAGTTGTCTCCCTCCACCACAATATCCGTTAACCCCGTGTCTATTGCAGACTCTAGTGCTCTTCTACATGCAAGAAGTTCAGCGTCCTCACTATCTACAACTGATGGTCCTCTAGCTGAGAAAGACGCCATAACTTCACCCCTCTCATTCCGAATTATAGCCCCGAAGCCCGACGCATGAATTTCTTGGAAAATGGCTGCATCGAAATAGAGTTTAAAACGGTTTTCGGGCGGCGGCACCCATCTTGAGCTCCTCTCTACCACCGCCGCCCATCTTGAGCTCCTCTCTACCACATACGGAACAGAAAGGTGATCCTGTGATGCTCTGTACTCCTCCAAAAAAACAGAGGCCCGCTTCACCAGTTGAACTGGGTCTTGAATAGCACCTCTTGTCCTGACCTTATTTCGCTGTGTCCACAACAGCCAGGCTTGCACCACAACAGCTCCACTTCCTCCACAGGCAACCTATGAAACAACATCTCCAGTAGCTGTAGAAAACCATCATGGCTCCCTCCACACTTGTGTATTCTCTTCGAACTCCCTGCCCATACGTGCACTGCCACATTGCATTCCCATACTTGGTCATCCTTGCATGAAAAGTACTTTTCTAGACTTTAGACTCAGATTTTTTATCTGATTTCTCTTGATATCCTTCTACACGTTCTTTTTGAATTAGTAATCCTTTTAAGCTTTGCACAATATTACCTTTGTTGAGTTTTGGTATATTTTGTTCTGTTATTTTAATAATAAAACTACAAAAGCAATGATGAATTTGATGTTTGATCTTACAATGAAGCATTAAGAGGTTTGGTGCCTTTGGCCGGAAAGAAATTGATGCAGGAGATGCAAGAAAATTATTATTTAATATTATTTATGTTCGCAAGTCAATTGTATTTTTATGTTTTAGATCTTAGTAGTTTATTGAGCTATTAGTATTTTAATTTGGGAAGCAATGTTATTTTTGTAATAAGGCAATTAGGGTTTCCTAGCCAATTAGAACGAGGGTTTAGCAATCCTTTATAAGTAACCTATTGTACTCCTTGTGGAGATAATTGATATTTTGATGAATGAAAAAAATGATCATTTGGTCTTTCTTTGGTCTAGTGTTGATTCCAGGTCTACCCTAGGTGCTGACTCCTAGTAGTTTCTTCGCTTGATGCTGACTCCAAGCAAGGCCTAGGTGCTAACTCCTAGGTCATATCCCTTTATTTTATTGTTGTTTCAATTTTGGCCTAGTTGTCCTGCGTCATATTTGGTATCAGAGCAAACACCGATCTGTTTAAAGCATCATTGCAAGTCAATCTAGAACCCAAAAAAAAAAACCACGCAAGACCCATCAGCCACTAGCCACCGAAACCCATAAATCAACACTCACTGCCGCAACACCCACCAACCACCACTGCTGAGGATGTCGACCACCGCCGATGCAAGACCCGCGACTAGCAATTGCCGCTCCTCCATGTTTTGTGCCACCGTAGTCTCCCCTGTCTTCACGCCGCCGAAATCATCACCAACAGCACCACCGACAGTGAACACCGATGAGCCATGCCGCCTCTTAGCTGATGAGTCCAGCACCGCTTTGTGACTGTTACTGTTTCTTTCTCTTTTAGTTGTTTCCTCTGTTTCTAGTGTCATTAGTTTTATGGTGTTTAATGTTTGAAGTGCTACTATGTACTGGCAGATTTTAGTTTTATACTTTTTTGTATTTCACATTTTTTTTTTAAAAAAAAAAATCAAAAGGAAGAAAAAGAAAGAAAGTATTGTAGCTGTGACAGCCCATTGCATGTATTGGGCCTTTAAATTGTTCATCCACAGGTCCACTTATCCAAGTAAGATCCATTCACTTGAAGCCAACAACTATTTGGAAGAACAGTCTTAGAAGCCTATTCCAATGATTTGTCCAGAGAAAATCACAGCAATTATTTGTTGAAGCACTATTTTAGAGAATCATGATAATATTAGAAGCACCTTATTTTGATGGTTATGAAACTTATCCACAAGATTTTGTCAACTGGATGAATGGGATGGAGCAATTCTTTGAGCAAGCAAATTTTGCAGATAACAAAAAGGTTAGGTATGCCAAGTTGAAGTTAAGAGGTAAAGCACAAAGGTTTTGGGAGAATCTTGAATATTTCCACTATATGAGGTATGAACCTACCATTAGTGTGTGGGAAGATGTGAAAGAAAAGTTTTGTGATGAATATTTGTCATCATACTATCAAGCTAAGTATCTACCTCAATCTTAGTGTGGTACTTTTCAAGTTGAAGCAAATACGATGAATCCTCATCCTCGTCCAATTTCATGTCCTTGGCACACTTTTGAACAATCTACCAAGGAATTAAAGGAATTATCTGTAAAGCTCATGAAAAATGTTCAAGATAGGATTGCTCAGATGAAGCAAAAGAAGACTCAAACCGATTCAATTGGGAAACCAAGGATACTAGATCATAGTGAGCTTATTGCTGCCCCAATGGAAGACAACATTGATGATGATATTTTGGTCGTGGAGAATCCTCTAGCAACACCAAAGCCTAATGTTGACAAAAACGTACATGCCTTGACAAGTGTTGCTTTAACATGCGTGCAAGGAAAAGAATCTATTGAAGAGCAGCAAGATGAAGAGATGGTGCCTAAAGAGAGTATTATGTTAGAAGGTGCACATGATGTGAAAATTGAAGTTGTTGAATGTGCTTCTGATCAACCCTCCACAGTCCTTGAAAATCTACATCTTGGTAAAGTCGAAGAGGTTAAAACTACAATGCTTCCTATAGTTCATAAGGTTCAAGAAGAAATTATACTGATTCCACACATTGATTTTGTTATTCCAAATGAGTTTGATGTGGTGGAATTCAAGGTTTTCCTTTTCCCTAAGGTGATTTCAAACTTGAAGCAAGCATTATTTGTCAGCATCCTAATCCTTCAATGCTTTAAAACTCGAGGTCGAGTTTTCTCCAACCAGAAGAGAATGATGCGAGAGATGCAAAAAAATTATTATTTAATATTATTTATGTTCACAAGTCAATTGTATTTTTATGTTTTAGATCCTAGTAGTTTATTGGGCTATTATTATTTTAATTTAGGAAGCAAGGTTATTTTTGTAATAACGCAATTAGGGTTTCCTAGCCAATTGATATTTAGCAATCCTTTATAGGCAATTAGGGTTTCCACCGTTTGGTCTTTCCTTGGTCTGGTGCTAACTCCAGGTCTACCCTAGGTGCTGACTCCTAGTGGTTTCCCCGCTTTGTGCTAACTCTAAGTAAGGCCTAGGTGTTGACTCCTAGGTCATATCTTTTATTTTTCGTTGTTTTAGTTTTGTTCTGGTTGTCCTGCGTCAGAAATGCTAAAAAATTTGAGTGATGTGAATGGACTATTTTAGAACTGAAATTGCAGTTTTCAGACTCTTGTTTGAATGGATGACAGCGTCAGGATTCTTTTATTTTTTAAACTTATTAGCTTTTATTGGTCAGTGTAATGTTAGAGCTTAGTTGTAATGTACATCTAGTATATGTTCTCTGTACTTGGTGCATTCCATTATATTCTAATAAAATTGATTATTTGTCAAAAAATGAGGCATGAAGATGGGGTGGTTTTTCCATGGAAAAGTGTATGGCGTAATAAGGCTCCAAAAAACTTGGCTTTCTTTGTGTGGACTGCAGCATAAGGAAAAATTCCTACATTACAATTCTTCAAGGAAAGAAATAATACTAGTTTAAGTGGAGCTGCATCTACGTACAAATGCAGTGGTGAAATAGTGGACCCCTTTATTAGTGCACTATGCTATTGCCCCAGTATCTTCGATGTTTGGGGTACATTGGGTGATCTCAGGGGGAGTCATGGATGTAGTTTTTGGGTGGAAGAACTGGTTTGGTAAACATGGCAGCCCCTTTGCTTAGAATATAGCTCCTCTATGTTTTATGTGGGCAATGTGGAGAGCGAGAGGAGCAACCATACTTTAAATGGTGCAGGGAATTTAATTATGGAGAAGAAATCTTCATTCTTGAGTCTTGACGTCTTTGTTTGAGTGGTCTCGTAACCTTTGAACTAGTAATTTGCATTAGGTGTTAGATTTCATTGATTCTCTTCATTTTAGATTGTAATTTTTTGTCTGTAATTCTTTGGATGCATCCTAAGTACTTAAAGCTATTCCTCTTTTTGATAAAGGTTATTGCTTCTTCATTTTTTTCCCTTTACTAGTTTATGACAAGTGATTTATCTGAAAGAGATAAAGAAGATTATGAAACATCTACCAATGTATATATTAGTTGCATTTGTAGGTGGGGTGGAAGTGGAACCGATTAAGAGAGAGGTTTCTAAGGTGGTTTACACATGAAGAAACAAAGACTGATGATTCCCTCCCTTTATAGCCAAAACTCGCTTAGAGAGAGAGAGAGAGAGAGAGAGAGAGAGAGAGAGAGAGAGAGAGAGAGAGAGAGACTGATTATTGCATATAAGTGAGAAATAGTAATATGATTAAAATTGGAGTATGCTTTTCTTTTCTTCTTTTTTCGTCATTTCATAGAAGATATATATTCAATGCCAAGGTCTTTTTGTAAGGACTGGTCCTACATGTTATGATGTATTGATATTAAGAGTCCTTTAGCCATTTATTAGCATAAGGAGTATGCTTTTCTTCTTTCTTTCTTCCTTTCTTCTTATTCTTCTTCTTCTTCTTCATTTTTTTTTTTTTTTTTTTTTTTTGGGATCATTTCATAAAATAAATATATGCAATACTAAGATCTTTTTGTAGTACTGGTCCTCCATGTTATGATGTATTGGTATTAGGAGTCCTTTTGCCATTTGTTTATTTTACTCTCCTTTTATGGGTTTACTAATGATGATGTAGAATTTCAAAGGAAGAATCTAGCGTTTGGTAAATTAGGGTTAGGGTTTGTAGATATTTAGGAATTTTGTTGAAGTTGAATGGGAATTAAGAACTCACAAATTTGATTGTACTTGTTGGAAATTTATAAACTTTGCAATGATTATTTTTTTTGATGTATAATCAGAACTTGATAGCTAGATATGAGTTTCTTAAACCCTAGAAGTTGTGGTGCTTTCATTCACTACAAGTGATTCCTAGGAACCTACAAGTATGATCTAGTAGTTATTTTATGCATTTCTCCGTTATGCTTTTGATTTCCATAGCAATATTCCGGAACTATACAAACCCTAACCCTAATTTCCTAAACTCTAGAATCTTCCCTTTGACATTCAACATCAACTAGTTAATATGTTTTACTGTATTATGAATTATTAATACACAATTAATGGGCTAATGGTACTTATCTGTTTTTGTAAATAATAACTAATACTCATCCCATCAAAAAAAAAAAAAACTAATACTCTTGTTTAAAACCAAACTCCTTTCAGATTATTAAGGTTTTATTGCAATATACTATTTGACTTATGAAGTTCCCTGACTTCCCTCATTTCTATATGTTAATATTAAAATGCATATCCAGCTGGATATTTCATACAATTTGTACATTTTTTAATTCATATAGCAGTTACTGTACATATAGCAAGTATTTCTCTTGTCCATGTGTTTGTATGTTCATCTGTGTGTGTGTTTAGCCTGTTGTTCAAAATATCAAGGTTGACCATCACCCAGGTGGAGGGCATTGGTTTGCTGCTGGTCTCTCTCCTAAAGTTAGCCTCCCATTCCTTCAATTATTTCATCGTTTTGATTGTTGGAGGTTGTTCGTTTCTAATTGATATGTCTCATATAACATTACCACATTATATCAATATTTATATTAACTTTAGTATGTACAGTAGGGAATTAACCCGAAATTTCCAAAACTGTGAAAAACAAAATAGAGAAAATATATGTCAAAGAAAAATAATCATACGCAGAAGACAGTATTTACGTGATTCAGCAATTTGCTTTCGTCCACAGAGTTGCGGGGATTTCATTATTATTAAGAAAAAATACAAAGTGCGGTAGTACAGTTTTTTTTTTCTCTCTCTAAAACTACAACCCGAAAAACCCTAATTACCAAAACAATGGTTTCTATATCCTACGCAGAAGATTCACAATGGGCTACAAAATGGGCCATGGACTAAGCCTCAAAAAATCTCCCATTAAAAACCGCGCAACATTATTCAGGTCAGTCGAGTCATCAACCGGATCAAACATAATTAAGCTCCACAAAGGCCAACATGTACTATGTAGGACTCTTCTCATTAAGAGTAAGTGTGCGGTTATCTAATGACTAAACTACAATTGCTAAATGCCAGTTTAATCACTTACTTTAGCCCACTATAAGAATGTTTACAACCATGCAAAAGAATTATATTATGGTGCCATAGCACATGAAATGATGAAATCACACATGGGTTGAGATGTTTGCTTCGTGCATTATGTTCATATATGTATGCATATACGTCTACATCTAAATGTCCATGGTGATCCTTTTGATTCTCCTTGTTGATGCCTAAATGCTATCAGTGGACACTAGTTCAGATTATAAATTTTGGACCATTTCAGGGCAGTAAATGACAATTTAATGTCTTGCTTGGTAAATTGAAGTATTCTGAGATGAACATTATTAATTCTTGTGTGTAATAAGGAAATGTTGGATAATAGAATTGAAAGGGATAGTTAGGGTATATATATGAAATTTGTGATACCAATCGAGATGCACTGTGTGAGTTAAAATTATGATTTCCTCCACTTTAAGAGATTCTTAGCCAACTCCTTGGCAAATGCTTTAACAATAACTTGATTGCATTTCCAATCGTTCGTGTAGAATTTCAGGTGAGGCCTTGCATGCTTGTTGGGTGAAGCCCTATAAGTATGCATCCATTATCACGTGATTAGCTCATGGAAATTAGTGGGATTAAGAATGTGATGGATCAGGAGGAGGGAATTAAACCTCAAATAACACTTAAGGTGGAAAAAAAACATGCAACTCCAGTGATTCACAGTGAGATATTTCTTCTTGTTTTCCAGTTCTAGCCAAACAGTGCGGCCTTGTAATCAAGTAAAGACTTAGATAGGGAACTCACTGTTTTCTTTTTGCCACACCAATCCTGAAACATTTAGCCTTGAGTTGAATATTACCGAATAATTCTGTTATAGTTGATGACAGGATAGGATTGTTTGCATTATGATGTGAACTCATGCACATGTATATACGCAATTGGTTAGAGATGTAATGCTATACAAATAACAATCTTTGATTTAATATGTATTCTTGCCCTGAAGAGGCTCTCCGTCATAAATAATTATAAAGAAAGAAAAGTATTCTTACTATTCTGCAATTTAACTGCAAAATAACCTCTTTGATGTTATGATGCATGTGGTAATGCATGAGAGTTGGTGATTATTGATTCAATTCCATTTCATATTGAAGCAGAGGTGGATTGAAGTTACAACTGAGACTCAGGTGGATGAACTCATAAGTGCTGAAGATCAAGGTTTTATATCTAAAACTCTTGAATTCCAAACCATGGTGTTTGCAAACACTGCTGAGGCTGTGGAAGCAGTGGCAAATATATTGTTGAAAGCTGGGATTCACTGTACTGTTAACATAAGGATGTCTCCATGGAGTGGTAAGTAAACAATCAGTCACTTAACTCCATGCCATTAGAGTAAATCTATAGGAAAACAAAATTATATAATATGATGGACACACTTATCCAAAATTAAATAATATGATGGACACACAGATTTCTAAAACTAATAAAAGAAAATAAAATTAGAAGTTTCTCAATGTCAGAAAATTTTTGAACCCCTCCCCACCCTCCCCCGAAAAATGTATATATCACCACGAGCACTTTGTAGGCAGAGGAAACCATGAAAAACATCCTTAGTATTAGTGAGATTAGGCTTAGTATGGGATCCTACAGTTGGGAACTCCAGATGTTCTTTCGTTTTCCTCTTGCATGCTCTTTCGTCATGTGACCTCTTGTACTATTAAAAGTAGCATGCTTCCTTCGAATTGTTTTTACAATTTTATTTTCTATTTGTTCAACATTTTCTGTGGGGGTTTATGAATAGATAGAGGACTTAGAACTATTGAAATTTATCTATCTATTCCAGACAGACTTTGCTACTTCTGCTGTAGAATTTTTTCATAGGGTTGGTCGCACTGCTAGAGTACGTGGTCAGTTTGGACATGTCACTATCCTGTACACTGAATCCAAATGGGATCTTGTTGCTGCAGTTCGTCAAGCAGAGGAACTTGGTCAGCCTGTAGTAATTCTTGAAATTTGTAATTTGATACTTGAAGATGTGTTTCGGATGAATAGGCAGATTTTATGCTACTTAGGCCCAGATTTTAAACAATTAGATCCAGCAATCCTATTTATTCCCCCTAAAGTAGTGTTGTTTAATGTGATGTTGGATACTTAGTAATGTACAACTTAGTCAAAATTACAATTCTCATTGATCTTTTTATCATACATGAATTAATGCAAGTCTTAGTTTTCTTTATCATACATGAATGCAAGTCTTAGTTTGCTACGTACTGATGGATTGCAAATTCCATATGTGGTTCCCTATCTTTTTGTTGCCAATATTTGCACCTTCTTGAATGGTGACCGGTTATTTTCTTATGTCTGCAGGAGGCAGCATTTAGCAGGAAAAGAAGCTTCCAAAACATGCTTAAGAAGAGAGGTAACACTGTAACTTTGATTTGGGAAATGATCATATCTGCATAAACATGAAGCGTATATACTGCAAATATATGAAAGGATACACTAACACATCAAATTTGGTAGTAGAATAAAATTTGCATTTTTTTTTATTTGGGTACAAATACTCTGAAATTTCCAATAACTAGAGAAGTACAGTTTTGTTATGATACTAAATTTGAGCTTATGATTTAGCGGGTCTGACCAAAGTCAGGGACGTGTCAATTGTTGAAGAGAATGTGTTATAGGATAAAATGACTAGATTATGAGGAACTTGGTATGTAAAGAAACATAACTTGTCTTTATATTTACAAAGGAATCCTAGCAATCTAAATGGAATAATATTTATCTCTTTGAATTATGTATATCTAATTAATACACAGGTCACATAGTGATATCTCTCTCTCTCTCTCTCTCTCTCAATTTGATAGCTCTGTCTCTAAATTTAATACACAAAGTGATATCTCTCTCTCTAAACATAACTTCCTTGGTCCAAAAATATTCACTCTTGTTAATTAACGTTCCCATTTTACTTCCCCAGTCATCTTAGGTTGCATTTTAATATCTTCAAGTAACCACCCATTAATTCTTATGTCAGTTATTAATGATGGAGGACCGCTTGTCTTTCCATATTTACATGAGTTGATATGTAGATATGTAGCTCCAGTTCGTGGGTCTAGTAGAATCTAGAGGTTAAGATCTAACTCAAACGCATCCCACAGGCCTGTTAACTGTTAAGTGATGATTTCTTTTGCACAGGCTGATAATTTAGTGGAAACTAATTTACTGTGTGGTACACTTTGTGGTTATGCAAATTGATTTAGTTGGACCTGATCGATGCTGATTGATTGAGCAATCAGACTATCTGAGAGATTTATTTCCATATTTAATGTAATTTTATTATGAGTTATTTCATTTCCATGTATGGTGTAATTTGGAACCTTACTTAGAGGGTCCTAGAATTTCACTTTTATAGAGGCTTGACCATGGATTAATAAAATTTTATTTATAAATTTTCTTTCAATGCTTGGTGTCTACTCCAACCAAACCAAGATACTAAAGCCTAGATTTCATTTTTTTTTCTTTCACCAGTTGATGCCAACTGTAAGTAACTCTAATAGAGTACTCCTAGGTTATTCCCTTTTGAGAGTTCATTGTGTTGCATCACTTTGATCTTGAAAGCCTTCTTGTATGTTTTAAGGTAAGTTTGGAAGATCAGTTTACTAAAGCAATTCTATAAAATTTTATTTCTGTTAATCCTACAAACATTGAAGTTGGGTAGCTTGAATGAAAATGAAGTTGGGATAATTGTTGGGAAAAGTGCAGTTGTGAAACATGTTGAGAATTATAGAACGCAGCTTTGAGGCCATTTGGGGTTTGAGAAAAAGAGATTTTTTCCCCATTGTTGTTGCACATTACGGCCTTTCTTATTTAGTTATTTGCATTCATTCATAGCTTAGCAATACAAATTCTTCCACAAAGTTGTTATATTGTATGAGATTGAGGGTCCTGTTGGCTGTCACTCCCTATATTGTATTTACATATGCAATATGGTATCGGTATAAGACATGGGACATGTTTTGTTCATGGACGTATCTGCCTTCTTCACGCCCCAAACTCAAAACACTTAATTCATGTAAAACTACGACAAATTTAGCTGTCATGTTATGAAACGACACACACTTTTTTTTTTTTGATGGGACGACACACACTTTGATAACCATCAAATGACACATGATAGTTTAATAACACCCACACACGTGTGTTATGAAACAACACACAATATCTCGGTAATGCAAAAGACACCAAAAAAATAAAATTACGATTTATTGAGGTGTCAGAGTGATTGATATTTAGTATCATATTGACATGAGCAACACCATACCACATTATAGCTTATTTGGATTGAAAGGAAGAGAGAGAGAATAGAGTAAAGTTATTTAAAAATTAGCCTAATTTCTGGTCAACTCTACTTTACTCTTCATCAATTCAAACAAGCCATTAATTTATGCTAATTAGAACTTTTAATATCAACCATTTGTGAATTTTTTTAGGCTAATCTTATTGAATGTTTTTTTAAAAGTGGAACAGGGACAAAATATGTGATGCCAGATTTGGGCTGTGTGGCTTTGGGCACTCGATGTGTCAACCACTCAACCTCCAGCTTTCCAATGGTAGAATAGGATTCCAACGGACAACACGTGGTGGACTTTTGCTGTTTCAGAAATTTGAGCCACTGGCCGTCAGTAGATCCTTTTTTAGGTTGAGTGGTTAAGGCTTTTTAGCTAGGTAGGTCTTTGATGTTTGTGGACATGATTGATTTATTTACTAGGGCAAGTATGCTCATCTAGAAGAAATATTAGGCCTTGATAGGTGTTTGACTGCATATAATGGAGAATAGATTCAATCAACAGATATCCCATGGCCCCCCTCTGTTGATTGAATTGTATTAATATCTAAGAGTGGGATTCCAGCAGCAGGACAATGCTGAAAACTATGTTTAAATTAATGTTAGATTCAAAATAAATTTCACGTGATTCGTCAATAAGTACTGGTGGGGTTTTAAGGAGAATAAAGAAGATGTATTTAAGACGGAAAGTGTAATTTAAACGTACATGTTGATAATGTGTGAAATGAAATGGCTAAATGTATTAATTGAAAGAGTGGCTAAAGATCGATCTACCTTGGAGAATTTGAAGATGAAGAGGGAGAAAAGAATTTGAACATGTTGTCACCTATGATAAATTATATCGCAAGTTGAAGATGAAGAGGGAGAAAAGAATATTTATAAACTAGCTAAACAATGGAAATGAAAACAAGAAACTTAAATGGTGTTTGGTGCATTAAAAATGAAGATCAAAGAGTGAAGAGATGGAAAAGTTTTTCTTACAAACATGCTTATGAAAGCGAAGTGAAAAATTGGAGAGATTTGGATAGAGGATAGAAACTGTAGATTTGCTTGAAGAATTAGGATAAATAATGTAAGGGATGCAAAAAGCTGGGGGGCCAAATGAAATCCCCATTGAAGTTTGGAAGTGCCTAGGGGATGCAAGATGTATATTGGTTCACAAGCTTTTTCAATAAGATCTTAACTATTAACAAAAATGTCTAGTAAGTGGTTGAAAAGTACTTTAATATCTATTTACAAGAACAAAAGAGATATTCAAAATTGTATAAATTACCATGAAATTAAACTTATGAGCCACACTATGAAACTTTGAGAGAGAATGAGTGAACATAGATTAAGACATGAAACCACAATATCAAATAATCAATTTGCTTTAATTTTATGCAAGGATAATCTACTATGCTAGTTGTTTTCTTACTTACATTTATTGGAAAAATATAAAGAGGTCTGTAAAGATCTTGACATGATTTTTATTGACCTAGAGAAAGCATATGATAGCACGTTAAAGAGGTTATGTTATGGGCTTTGGCAAAGAAAGAAGTTCATCTAAATTATACTAAATTGATTAAAGAAATGTGTGATGGAGCTGTAATTAATATGAGAACTAGTGGAGACAATACAAGTGAGTTTCTTATAATTATATGTTACCATCAAGGATCATCATTATGTCTATATTTTTTTGCATCAATAATGATGAGCTCACTAAATCAATTTAAGAGAAAGTACCTTGGTGCATAGTTGTCAAAATGTGAATTGTATCGTGAATCAATTTTTGATTTTTCTGTATCGTATATCGTATCGTATCGTGTATCGTAAAATACACAAATACTTAATAAAATTTATAAAAAAATATAGATATACATACATAAAGGGAATATTTATTATAAATTTTGAATATATTCAATTAATGACTAATTTATTCATCACTTATGTAATAATATTTAACAAGCTAACTAAATAAATCAAATTAGCATGATTTATAACATACACATTCAAATTGCTTAAATTCAAAAGTGATAATATATTACAAATGACCCAAAAATAATAATTTATTTTCATCATGTTGGCTAATCAACCCCATCTAAAGTCAATGATATTATCATGTTTAACATTTTGCAAACTTATTTCTTCATTAAAATTTTCTTCATCGTCATTAACATTTACTATCTCTTCTTATTATTTTTATTTTAATAATTTTAAAAAATTTCTTCTTGGCATTCTGGTTTCTTTGACTTATAACAATATTGACAAAAACAAAAAATAATTATATTTTCAACTAATATCTTATTCATAATATAGAAAATAAATTTGTAAATATTAAAGTGAAGTATAAGTATGTATTGTGTAGTCCAAATTTTGTAAAAGAAAGAAAGGGGAAAAAAAACTTATGAATATGT